>CM068953.1:123053151-123077682 GCA_035128595.1 Eptatretus atami | reverse complement strand
CTAACACTGAAAACGCACTTGAGTGAGTGGAAGCACAAACTTTCATGGGCAGTGTATAATCTCAGTGTCGCTGATTTTGCACACCTACCAGAAGTAAAAACATAATAATATAACTACAAATCTCTGCTTGTGATTGGCACCTTTTCCATCCTTCTGCCCACCGACAACCTGGGATTGGTTCCACATGGGTTGGGCGTGGTGTGATGCCGGGGAATCTAAGTGGGCGCCTGTCATCCCAACAGTGATTGAAGGGGCCACCTGGCGTAAGGTCCTTACAAGTTATCCACCAGCCGGTTCAATGTGTTTTTTTGGGGGGGGAGGGGGGTGGGAGAAGTAATTGCTGCACTGAAGGCAGGGAGTAAGCAATTGCTGCATTGTAAGTGAAGGCAGGGAGCAGGCGAATGAGGAGCATGTTGTATGCACTTTGTGTGGAGGAAATGGATGCAGACAAGACATATATTGGATATCTATATACATACACTCACATCGCATATCTGCTCACACAGACTTCAGACACGAAGCTAAATAATAATGTTATGGATTAGTCTCTGGTAAGGGTAGCGAGGTCACTTCTCGGCCAATTAACCTAAAGCTAACAAACCGCGGATAACTCTGCGGTGCGACAGGTTGCTAAGCAACCATAGGTGGACATGCCTTACATGTCACCTATGGAATGGCCGAGCATTACCATAGGTGGACATGCCAGCCAATATCTTCCCATGACAAACGGTGGGGACTAACTCCTTGTTACTAAACACTTGCTTAACCAACAGAAGCGATAACCATATAATGCAGATAACCTATTGAAAAAGGTGTATATAATGATTAGCAAAAAGCATGTATATACAAGCAGTCACAACAGATAAATAAAACAGATAAATAATCCTTAAAGCACATAAGCCCCTCGAGTCAGTCACTTTTCACTGATATGAACAGGCACAACAGTCATTCCGGGAAACAGACACAGAGAAGAAGATGGGGCATATTGGCGGTCCCTTGCTCAACCGCATGTGAGGTGGGCTCATGTGGATTCAAATGAGGGGGGGGGGGGAAGGTGTAATGTAAAGTGTTTTGAGAGGTGCAAAGGTGAATGTGTGTGGCATTAGATGAAATGGTGTGAGGGTGCAATAATCAGTGAGCCCTGAAAGGACAGTTGGCGCTTTGCGTTGATTGCTCTTGCGTCCAAAGGGAATGAGGAGAATAGAGACAGTAAGAGAAAGTTGGTGTAAGTCATTGTGTTTGACGACGTGCTTGGGAACTCTCCACTGGATCTGCCTTCTGCCTGGCACTGGACTTCACTCGCTCTCACGTGGTCTCCAGGAACCAGCATGTTCGGTCTCTCTGTTCCAAGGTATGCCGTTCGGGACTCCAATTCGGACTTTTATAAGCTGTGTTCTGCTCTTCACCATGTCGTTTATCTGCTCGCTTTCCCATTGGACCACTGTATCACCCATTCAAAGCCATTGGACATTGGAGGATCTGCTGTGGGCGAGTCATGGCATCGTGCTGCGATGTGCCACTCCATTCCATCCCTTCCAACATTGCTGTTGTAGCTGGTTGGGCTCTTCAGCACCTCAAGTGCTCCCTCATCGTCTTTTCTTCACCACGGTTCAGCCTTTCTCGCGCTGTCTCGAGTCGCCGTGTCCGTTTAATCCCATTATTAATTCAAGCTTTCACCGTTGGAGTGGCCTGATGTTTATGGTGTGATGTGCAAAGCATGTTTTTGAAGTGTGTCTGTATGTGCTGTGAAAGAGAGAAAGAGAAAGAGAGAGAGAGAGAGAGAGAGAGAGAGAGAGAGAGAGAGAGAGAGAGAGAGAGAGAGAGAGAGAGAGAGAGAGAGAATGAATGAATTACAATGGGGTTTGCTGCTACTATAAAGACAAGGCATTTAACCCTTCCCTACTAAACTTCGGAAATCATCAAATCGGAAACCACTGATAGATCAGATTCGGATCAAATCGGAAACCACTCATAGGTCGGATCCGGATGGAATCAATAATTTCGTGCCTTGCGTTGATTGGTAATGGAACACACTCGCCAGTAGTTTGTGCAAACCAACGTGTTCTGCAGTATGGGAAGGTGTTGGTTCAAAGTTCGGACCCCTCCCACTCCCTTCCTCCCTGAATAACGGAATGGCTACCTTTGTGTAAGCACTCACCGTTTTTGAATCTCTACCACCCCAGGTATGCAACAGGACATTGAAAGCTGTGCTGAATCATAGAATCGGAAACCACTGATAGGTCCGATTCGGATCAAATTCCACTAATTGAAAACCAATGATAGGTCGGATTCAGTAAATGAATTCGTCCTTATCAGTTGTCATACAACTAACCTGTCCTCCAAGTTTCCTCTGAATCGTCCACAATGTTTTGAGATATCGTGCTCACAGACAGACAAACAGGAGTGAAAACGTAGCCTGCATTCACCTTTGTTGGTGGTGGGGCATCCATAGTTGTGCAAATAGTGCCCTCTGCAGTAATAGAAAGTGCGCGTTTGAAGTTCGAAGTTCGAAGTTCGGACCCCTGACCATGCGCTACCTCTGTCTTGCCACTCGCCGTTTTTGAATTCCTACCGCTGTCCCATGTTTTTGAGTCGGACATGGACTGCAGCTCAAAGGACAGCAGTCGTCAATGCTATTTAATTATTTACTCCGCTCCTTCCCAATTCCATATCAGGCGATGCAAATACGTCATCACCAGGTGCCGAGGAAGGGAGTACTCAGTATTTACTCTGTTACTTGGCAAAATATATTTGCCAAGTATGTTGGGTTGTAGCATTTGTCTGTCTGTTTTGTTTGTTTTTCACACGATTTTTGGCCACAGTTTTCAAGCAATCGTTCTGAAATTTTTTGTGTATGTAGGTGAGCAGCCAATGACAGCAACGCTTAATTTTGGTGAAGATCCAAATCCGGATCTGAGAATTTTTAAAGTGATTCTTCACCATTGAGACAGGGCCAAAAACGATATAAACACAATATCTGAAAAGGTTTGATGGATTACACAAAACTTGGGGACACGTTGGGAGTGCCACTCGGAAGAATTGATTCAATTTTGGTGAAGATCCAATCCAGATCTGATATGAGAGTTATTTATTTTTAACTGATTCTTCACCATTGAGAGTTGGGGCTAAAAACGACATTGCATGATATCTCACAAAGTTGTTCATGGATTTGGATGAAACTTGGTGGACTCGGATCGGATTCAATAATTTTTCAAGTGGTTCTTCACCATTGAGAAATGGGCCAAAAATGAAATATAGTATGACATCTCTAAAAGTTGTGGTGACAAAACGACTTGTGACAAAATGAGGTGTAGAGTTGTTAGGTGACAAGAACAATAAAATTCGATTTTGGTTAAGGTCCGGATTCAGATCCGACCCTTCGGTGGGAATACAAAATTTAAACTGTTTAGCCTGGCAATGGTATGAGCTTGACCGAATGCTGTTCTGTTTCGCCAAGTGTCATCCATGAGTGATTTTTCATTTTCTGTTATTGCGGATCCTTCGGATTTCGGCAATTATGTTGGTCGGTTGTGTGTGTCATTCTGTGCGGTCTGTCTGTTTGTTAATTGCCGGAATCCTTCGTATTTCGGCAATTATGTTGGTCGGTGTGTGTGTCATTCTGTGTGTCTGTCTGTCTGTTTGTGTGTTTGTTACCCTGTAGCAGCCACACTGTTTCAGCGATCATGACCAAACTGGGTACAGAGTCGGCCATGGTCCAACTTAGACACTTGTCGTTTTTGGTGAATCTAGGTCAAAGGTCAAGGTCAAGGTCACCGAAAAACGAAATTCTTATTTTCGCAATTAACGTCCGCTAAAATGGTCTATCGACTTCAAACCAACTCCAAAATGTGCATCTTCCAATACTGCATCCAACAATATGTCTCATTGGGTGTCACACCAACACCCTTTTAGCGGTCGGGGGTCGAATGTCAGGGGGTCGGGTAAAAACTTTAAATTGCGATAAAAACCATTTCAAGTCCGATTGACTTCCAAGTTATGATCATGACCAAACTAAGTGTTATAACTCATTAAACAGAGCACTATCGACTTATAAGAACCAAATTGTTCCAGGTTTTTTGTTTTTCAGAGATCATGGAGATATGACAAAGTTATTCCGGCAATTCCTTGCTCAAGAGCAATTTCATTTGTTTGTTTGTTTGCTGGGCGATATCTCAGCCATCCTTTGAGCTTGGAAGCTAAAATTTGGGGACAAAGTGAAGATGTGCTTTGGAAAAACAGTATTTTTTATTTATCAATTAATTGATTATTTACTTAATTAGTCGATTTATTAATTACTTATATATTTTATTTCTATCTGGGCAATATCTCAGGCACCTTTTGAACAAAGAAGCTAATATTTGGACACGACAGTGAACAAGTGATTTGGCTATAAAGGGTATTTTTGATTTTTTGATTAATCACTTAAGGCCACAGAAAAAAATATTACTTGTTTAGCTCCCCACGACCTGAGAAATGTCCCCAACCTGGACTTTTTTTTATTTTTTATTTTTCAAAAAACCCTTAAAAGAAGTGTAAAACTGTCAAAACAATGTTTCCCACCTAAGAACAGTGTATAATCATATTTGCCTTTTAAACCCACCGACGAACATCCCGACGATGGCTTCTCTATCGGACAAAGGCGTACCCACCAATGCACCTGCGCATTAACATGGACGCCATTTGTTTTTCGGTTGTAAATGCATGCATGCTGTGTTCAATGACAGATGGAGTGAATGGAAGGTTTCAAAGTAGGACACCTTTTGTATAGACCGACAATGGAATTTCTGATATGTTGTGTGGCCGAGGAAGGCAGCAGTGTGCCAGCTAAAGATTGGTTTGGTTGTACGCCAGCCGTGGATATCACGCTTTTGGAACTGTATTGTGAATTTTGCAATGGCATGTACGACGGCGACCTATTGACGATGACATGCGATGTGCATTCTCATGTGTAAAGGTAGGGACAAGCGTCCATCAAGGACTGACAAGGTCTCCTCGAGTTCATCTGTGACTGATGGTGAAAAACCTTGGCTCATTCGTCATGTTTCTGATCCCTGCTGAAGTGCACACACCTGGCATGGTGACACAGACTCGATGACAATGGCAGTGCAAAGCCATTGTGTTCAGTGTTTGATGGCCAACGCCAATGCACGTCAAAGTCCCTATCATTGCCACCAGCATTCCTGAACAGCCGATCCCAGAAATCCAAGTTGAAGAATGCTATTCTGAAGTGGTTGGAAACAAGTTGTGTTGGTTGGTCACCTGATACTGTGGGTTCCTTGGGACTGACATTTGTGAATACCATAGCCGACGCCATGTACGACGCCATGTACAAATATACTTGTCAAAAACGAAAATCCGAGGTGCTCACTTAACTTCCTCCTCATCGCGATCTGTCGGCGACTGAAGCTTCTGCAGGCGGGAAAATATTCACGCATATGAATTACGGAATCGCCTACATACGTGCACCAAACCACGCCTCCCTAGCTTCATTTGTTTACGCACGAAAAATAGGTTGGATACTTTTTTTGAACACACCTCGTATTTACCTCAGAAGTAATTTGTACACATAACTAAGTATCATTGTCCACATTTACCTCAGAAGTACATTTGCACATAAACTAAGTATCTTGTACATATTTACCTCAGAAGTATATTGTACACATAAACGAAGTATCATTTGTACACATAAACTAAGTATCATTTGTACATATTTACCTCAGAAGTACATTTGTAACACATAAACTAATATCATTTGCACATTTACCTCAGAAGTACATTTGTACACATAAACTAAGTATCATTTGTAAATTACCTCAGAAGTATATTTGCACACATAAACTAATATCATTTGTTACATATTTACCTCAGAAGTATATTTTGTACACATAAACGAAGTATCATTTGTACACATAACAAAGTATCATTGTACATATTTACCTCGAAGTATATTTGTACACATAAAACTAAGTATCATTTGTACACATTTACCTCAGAAGTATCATTTGTACACATAAACAAAGTATCATTTGTCCATAAACTAAGTAACATTTGTCATATTACTCAGAAGTATATTTGTACACATAAACTAAGTATCATTTGTACATATTTAACTCAGAAGTACATTTGTACACATAAACTCAGTATCATTCTCCACATTTACCTCAAGAAGTATATTTGTACACATAAACTAAGTATCATGTCCACATTTACCTCAGAAGTATATTTGTACACATAAACTAAGTATCATTTGTCCACATTTACCTCAGAAGTATATTGTACACATAAACTGGTATCATTTGTCCACATTGACCTCAGAAGTACATTTGTACACATAAACTAGTATCATTCGTCCACATTTACCTAGAAGTATATTTGTACACTAAACTAGTATCATTTGTCCACATTTACCTCAGAAGTAATTTGTACACATAAACTCAGTATCATTCGTCCACATTTACGCAGTAAGCAAATAACTAAGTATCATTTGTCCACATTTACCTCAGAAGTATATTGTACACATAAACTAAGTATCATTTGTCCACATTTACCTCAGAAGTACATTTGTACACATAAACTAAGTACATTTGTACATATTTACCTCAGAAGTACATTTGTACATATTTACCTCAGAAGTACATTTGTACACATAACTAAGTACATTTGTACATATTTACCTCAAGAGTACATTTGTACACATAAACTAAGTATCATTTGTCCACATTTACCTCAGAAGTATTTGTACACATAAACTCAGTATCATTTCGTCACATTTCCCTCAGAAGTAATTTGTACACATAAACTAAGTATCATTTGTCCACATTTACTCAGAAGTACATTTGTACACATAAACTCAGTTCATTCGTCCACATTTACCTCAGAAGTATATTTGTACACATAAACTAAGTATCATTTGTCCAACATTTACCTCAGAAGTACATTTGTACACATACTCAGTACATTCGTCCACATTTACTCAGAAGTATATTTGTACACATAAACTAAGTACATTTCTTTACCTCAGAAGTTTTGTACACTAAACTAATATCATTTGTCCACATTACTCAGAAGTATATTTGTACACATAAACTAAGTATCATTTGTCCACATTTACCTCAGAAGTACATTTGTACACATAAACTAAGTACATTTGGTACATATTTACCTCAGAAGTACATTTGTACATATTTACCTCAGAAGTACATTTGTACACATAAACTAAGTACATTTGTACATATTACCTCAGAAGTACATTTGTACACATAAACTAAGTACATTTGTACATATTTACCTCAGAAGTACATTTGTACATATTTACCTCAGAAGTACATTTGTACATATTTACCTCAGAAGTACATTTGTACACATAACTAAGTACATTTGTACAATTTTCTCAGAAGTACATTTGTACTAAACTAAGTACATTTGTACATATTTACCTAGAAGTACATTTGTACATATTTACCTCAGAAGTACATTTGTCACATAAACTAAGTACATTTGTACATATTTACCTCAGAAGTACATTTGTACATATTTACCTCAGAAGTACATTTGTACACATAAACTAAGTACATTTGTACATATTTACCTCAGAAGTACATTTGTACATATTTACCTCAAAGTACATCTGTACACATAAACTAAGTACATTTGTACATATTTACCTCAGAAGTACATTTGTACATATTTACCTCAGAAGTACATTTGTACATATTTACCTCAGAAGTACATTTGTACACATAAACTAAGTACATTTGTACATATTTACCTCAGAAGTACATTTGTACATATTTACCTCAGAAGTACATTTGTACACATAAACTAAGTACATTTGTACATATTTACCTCAGAAGTACATTTGTACACATAAACTAAGTACATTTGTACATATTTACCTCAGAAGTACATTTGTACACATAAACTACGTAGCACACTGTTCTTAGGTGGGAAAACATTGTTTTGACAGTTTTTACACTTTCTTTTAAGGGTTTTTTGAAAAATAAAAAATAAAAAAAAGTCCAGGTCGGGGACATTTCTCAGGTCGGGTGGGGACGCTAAACAAGTAATATTTTTTTCTGTGGCCTTAAGTGATTAATCAAAAAATCAAAAATACCCTTTATAGCCAAATCACTTGTTCACTGTCGTGTCCAAATATTAGCTTCTTTATTCAAAAGGTGCCTGAGATATTGCCCAGATGATCAATAAAATATATAAGTAATTAATAAATCGACAATAATTAAGTAATTAATCAATTAATTGATAAATAAAAAATACTGTTTTTCCAAAGCACATCTTCACTTTGTCCCCAAATTTTAGCTTCCAAGCTCAAAGGATGGCTGAGATATCGCCGGACAAACAAACAAACAAATGAAATTGCTCATTGAGCAAGGAATTGCCGGAATAACTTTGTCATATCTCCATGATCTCTGAAAAAACAAAAACCTGGAAACAATTTTGGTTCTTATAAGTCGATAGTGCTCCTGTTTAATGAGTTATAACACTTAGTTTGGTCATGATCATAACTTGGAAGTCAATCGGACTTGAAATGGTGTTTTTATCGCAATTTTAAAGTTTTGACCCGACCCCCTGACATTCGACCCCCGACCGCTAAGAAGGGTGTTGGTGTGACACCCAATGAGACATATGTTGGATGCAGTATTGGAAGATGCACATTTGGATTTGGTTTGAAGTCGATATGACCATTTTAGCGGACGTTAATTGCGAAAATAAGAATTTCGTTTTTTTCGGTGACCTTGACCTTGACCTTTGACCTAGATTCACCAAAAACGACAAGTGTCTAAGTTGGACCATGGCCGACGTCTGTACCCAGTTTGGTCATGATCGCTGAAACGATGTGGCTGCTACAGGGTAGACAAACACACAAATAAACAGACAGACACACACACAGAATGACACACACAACCGACCAACATAATTGCCGAAATACGAAGGATTCGGCATTAACAAACAGACAGACAGACGCACAGAATGACACACACAACCGACCAATAATTGCCGAAATCCGAAGGATTCCGGCAATTCACAAGAAAATGAAAAATCACTCATGGAGTGACACTTGGCGAAACAGAACAGCATTCGGTCGAGCTCATACCGCTGCCAGGCGCTAAACAGTTTAAATTTTGTATCCCACCGATAGGTCGGATCTGAATCCGGACCTTAACCAAAATCGAATTTTATTGTTCTTGTCACCTAAACAACTCTACCACCTCATTTTGTCACAAGTCGTTTTGTCACCACAACTTTTAGAGATGTCATACTATATTTCATTTTTGGCCCTATTTCTCAATGGTGAAGAACCACTTGAAAAATTATTGAATCCGGATCCGGAGTCCACCAAGTTTCATCCAAATCCATGAACAACTTTGTGAGATATCATGCAATGTCGTTTTTAGCCCCAACTCTCAATGGTGAAGAATCAGTTAAAAATAAAATAACTCTCATATTCAGATCTGGATTTGGATCTTCACCAAAATTGAATCAATTCTTCCGAGTGGCACTCCCAACCTGTCCTCCAAGTTTTGTGTGAATCCATCCATAACCTTTTCAGATATTGTGTTGTATATCGTTTTTGGCCCTGTCTCAATGGTGAAGAATCACTTTAAAAATTCTCAGATCCGGATTTGGATCTTCACCAAAATTAAGCGTTGCTGTCATTGGCTGCTCACCTACATACACAAAAAAATTCAGAACGATTGCTTGAAAACTGTGGCCAAAAATCGCGTGAAAAACAAACAAACAAGCAGACAAACAGACAGACAAATGCTACAACCCAACATACTTGGCAAAATATATATTTTGCCAAGTAACAGAGTAAATACTGAGTACTCCCTTCCTTCGGCACCTGGTGATGACGTATTGCATCGCCTGGATATGGAATTGGGAAGGAGCGGAGTAAAATAATTAAATAGCATTGACGACTGCTGTCCTTTGAGCTGCAGTCCATGTCCGACTCAAAAACATGGGACAGCGGTAGGAATTCAAAAACGGCGAGTGGCAAGACAGAGGTAGCGCATGGTCAGGGGTCCGAACTTCGAACTTCGAACTTCAAACGCGCACTTTCTATTACTGCAGAGGGCACTACTTTGCACAAACTATGGATGCCCCACCACCAACAAAGGTGAATGCAGGCTACGTTTTCACTCCTGTTTGTCTGTCTGTGAGCACGATATCTCAAAACATTGTGGACGGATTCAGAGGAAACTTGGAGGACAGGTTAGTTGTATGACAACTGATAAGGACGAATTCATTTTATCTGAATCCGACCTATCATTGGTTTTCAATTAGTGGAATTTGATCCGAATCGGACCTATCAGTGGTTTCCGATTCTATGATTCAGCACAGCTTTCAATGTCCTGTTGCATACCTGGGTGGTAGAGATTCAAAAACGGTGAGTGCTTACACAAAGGTAGCCATTCCGTTATTCAGGGAGGAAGGGAGTGGGAGGGGTCCGAACTTTGAACCAACACCTTCCCATACTGCAGAACACGTTGGTTTGCACAAACTACTTGCGAGTGTGTTCCATTACCAAATCAACGCAAGGCACGAAATTATTGATTCCATCCGGATCCGACCTATGAGTGGTTTCCGATTTGATCCGAATCTGATCTATCAGTGGTTTCCGATTTGATGATTTCCGAAGTTTAGTAGGGAAGGGTTAAATGCCTTGTCTTTATAGTAGCAGCAAACCCCATTGTAATTCATTCATTCTCTCTCTCTCTCTCTCTCTCTCTCTTCTCTCTCTCTCTCCCTCTCTCTCTCTCTCTCTCTCTCTCTCTCTCTCTCTCTCTCTCTCTCTCTCTCTCTTCACAGCACATACAGACACACTTCACAAACATGCTTTGCACATCACACCATAAACATCAGGCCACTCCAACGGTGAAAGCTTAATTAATATGGGATTAAAGGACACGGGACTGAGACAGCGCGAGAAAGGCTGAACCGTGGTGAAGAAAAGACGATGAGGGAGCACTTGAGGTGCTGAAGAAGCCCAACCAGCTACAACAGCAATGTTGGAAGGGATGGAATGGAGTGGCACATCGCAGCACGATGCCATGACTCGCCACCAGCGATTCCTCCAATGTCCAATGGCTTTGAATGGGTGATACAGTGGTCCAATGGGAAAGCGAGCAGATTAAACGACATGGTGAAGAGCAGAACACAGCTTATAAAAGTCCGAATTGGAGTCCAGAACGAGCATACCTTGGAACAGAGAGACCGAACATGCTGGTTCCTGGAGACCACGTGAGAGCGAGTGAAGTCCAGTGCCAGGCAGAAAGGCAGATCCAGTGGAGAGTTCCCAGGCACGTCGTCAAACACAATGACTTACACCAACTTTCTCTTACTGTCTCTATTCTACCTCATTCCCTTTGGACGCAAGAGCAATCAACGCAAAGCGCCAACTGTCCTTTCAGGGCTCACTGATTATTGCACCTCACACCATTTCATCTAATGCCACACACATTCACCTTTGCACCTCTCAAAACACTTTACATTACACCTTCCCCCCCCCCTCATTTGAATCCACATGAGCCCACCTCACATGCGGTTGAGCAAGGGACCGCCAATATGCCCCATCTTCTTCTCTTTTGTCTTGTTTCCCGGAATGACTGTTGTGCCTGTTCATATCAGTGAAAAGTGACTGACTCGGAGGGGCTTATGTGCTTTAAGGATTTATTTATCTGTTTTATTTATCTGTTGTGACTGCTTGTATATACATGCTTTTTGCTAATCATTATATACACCTTTTTCAATATGGTTATCTGCATTATATGGTTATCTGCTTCTGTTGGTTAAGCATAGTGTTTAGTAACAAGGAGTTAGTCCCCACCGTTTGTCATGGGAAGATATTGGCTGGCATGTCCACCTATGATAATGCTCGGCCATTGCCATAGGTGGACATGTAAGGCATGTCCACCTATGGTTGCTTAGCAACCTGTCGCACCGCAGAGTTATCCGCGGTTTGTTAGCTTTAGGTTAATTGGCCGAGAAGTGACCTCGCTACCCTTACCAGAGACTAATCCATAACATTATTATTTAGCTTCGTGTCTGAAGTCTGTGTGAGCAGATATGCGATGTGAGTGTATGTATATAGATATCCAATATATGTTCTTGTCTGCATCCATTTCCTCCACACAAAGTGCATACAACATGCTCCTCATTCGCCTGCTCCCTGCCTTCACTTACAATGCAGCAATTGCTTACTCCCTGCCTTCAGTGCAGCAATTACTTACTCCCACCTCCCCCCCCCAAAAAACACATTGAACCGGCTGGTGGATAACTTGTAAAGGACCTTACGCCAGGTGGCCCCTTCAATCACTGTTGGGATGACAGGGCGCCCACTTAGATTCCCCGGCATCACACCACGCCCAACCCATGTGGAACCAATCCCAGGTTGTCGGTGGGCAGAAGGATGGAAAAGGTGCCAATCACAAGCAGAGATTTGTAGTTATATTATTATGTTTTTACTTCTGGTAGGTGTGCAAATCAGCGACACTGAGATTATACACTGCCCATGAAAGTTTGTGCTTCCACTCACTCAAGGCGTTGTCAGAGCGTTCTTTTGTATGCCTCACGTGTGCATAAAAAGATAGTGGAAGCATTAGTAAGGAGTCTCAGGTTTCATTTGCTGTTTATGGAATTTAATTTTTTTTGTTGTTGTTCATTTGTTCTCCTAATACCCCAAATTATTTGGGGTATGATGGTGTAGATACAGATACATAACGTCAGTACAATTTTAAAACATTTATTGAACAAGCAAACAGATTATATGTGCCACCACAGGAGATCCTGGACAGACAAATTTACTCCAGATCTCTCAACATAACCGGAGGATCTTCATCTTTATATAGTTTCCAGTAAGACACCGTTTTTTTATAATTTTCTGACGCTGACGCCAGTTCGCCCGGTCTTGACAATTTCCAGGTGAACCTTATCTTCAGTTTTCTTTGACAGCTCCTGCTTAAATGGTTGGAACACATATTCAAACCCAGACATATTAATCGCATAGAATGTGAGAATGACGTCAAATGCAAACTCTAATGGCCATTAAAACAAGTTTCCATCTTTTGTAGGTTAAAAGTCAGTCTGCTTCTCCAAAAACTGGGAAGATATATTATCTTGAAGCTACCAGAGTGCCTGTACATTTTCTTAAGTCCACATTCCAACTCGTTTGTGTCTTCCACACAAAATTCTCAAGATAGTTCTACATGACAGGCAATTCTTCTTTATATTCAACTTACTGGCAAAGTTCAACCTGTTTACACATCTAATATACAGGTGATCTTTCCATACAGAGGAGAAATATAATTATGTTAATTCCAAATGGATACATACTTAAAATATCATATCATATTTGAGTACATTTATTTCAGGATTAATATATTTTATTTTAATCATCAACAATTTATTTCTTTTATCACCCCCAAACCCAACATGATAAAATGTTTCTACAATGGCAATGTGCAAGGCTGTGTGACGTCAAGAGCTTTCCCTCACTGAAGTCAACGTTCACAACCCTCCAGGATTCCACGTGCAATATCACTTCCCTTATGATCATCAAATAAATAAGTAAGTTACCCACTTTCAATTTGTACCAACATGTTTGCCACAGATGCATTTGTAAGGAGTCTGAGGTTCCGTTTGTAGGAGAATGAAGGTTTCTCGGTAAAGTAAATCGGTGGAAAGGTAATTATACATTGACAGAATTGACTGAATAGGTTGTTGTTATATTATTTTTTTAACTTCCGGTAGATGTGCAAACCAACGACTGAGCATACACACCATGTGCACAACAAAAATGAATACAACTCGAAATTTCATGAATAACAGTATTTGTAAACCTCTACATGCAATGTCTGGACCCAAGAACTCTTAAATGAGGTATCATTCAGCATTGTACGTGCTGTGGTTACAACATTTACCCTTCTCAGATGCAATCAGGCAACTTACATTTATATATAGATAGATAGATGACTACATGATTTGTAATACTGGGTATTGCTATATGATACACATTAACATAGAGAATTGGGGTCTTCCCCCACACTGAACCCCCTCCCCTGATAAGCTACACAGATAGTAACCATATTTGGGGTACCCTTAGGCAACATGCAAAATTTGGTTGGTTTGGTCGAATAGTTTTTTTTTTTAGTTTTTGAAGCATAAATAAACAAAAAAATATACAATTTCACTTTTATATTATAGATGGAGGATCTAAAACTCCTTGCACAAAATGATGAAAAATTGACAGAACAACTGAAATTAGTGAAATGGTACTCCGACTACATTGAAATGGAATTTGTCCGAGATAAGTGTGTTAAGTGCACATTCGTACACCAACAAAAATGGACACCATAAAATCGACCTGGATACAACAATACAGCAACGAGAAAGTGAAGCATCATAAAAATACCTCGTTGAAGAAGAGGGTCACCAAATATGTCACAAACAAATGCGCAAAACAGTTACCAAAGAACACCTGCACAGAATGAGGCTGATCCTGAAAACATCTCTCCCTGAGAAACAAAATCAAAGCCATCAACCAACTCGCAATATCAATATTCCAGTACAGCTGTGGAATAATAAACTGGCCACAAGCGGAAATCAATAAATCAGATATCAAAACAAAGAAACGCCTCACTATCCACAAAATGTTTCTACAAAATTCTGTGCATTCTGCAAATCTACCTGCCAAGACGAGAAGGAAGTAGTGGCCTGATGGAAATCAACCAAGTGCACAGAATGACAAATGTCGGATTGGCTAGGTACATTAAAAGTTCAACAGATTACCAAATACAATTTGTGTGCAAACACGAAGACAATAAGCCAGAGAAGGTGTTCCTAACCCACCTCGAAAAACATATCCAAAGACAGATGTGAAAGGAAGATGTCACACATGAAACTGAAACAGCAACGAATATAGCCCCAACTATTGCAAAAAAGATCAAATACAAGGTGAAATACCAACAGGTATACACCAATAACTGAGATAATGACAAATGAGCAGGCAGGTATGAAAAAAAAAAGAGTTGTACAGACTGGGCACAAGCAAAGAAGGATCACCGGAATGGCTAAGAAGAGGTCTATTCAACTAGGATGTACAACAAATAATAATATATGCCCAAGACCAAGGACAGTACACTAATGGCTTTAATAAAATGGCAGGACTGAGCCAATCGGGCAACTTCATATTCTGCAAGGTAGAAACAGAAAGTATGAGCCAACTCCTATCGGGATGTAAAAAAAAACTCATGTCAGAACAGCTATACACACAAAGGCACAACAAGGTATGTGGAGTAATCCACTGGCACATCTGCAGAAATTTCAATATCCCAGTTCCAGAAAACTCTTAGAAACATGAACCAAAAGCAATAATTTAAAACAAGGAAGTAACACTCACATTTGACCTGATGATCCCATTGAGCGTTAACAGAAAAAAGAAAGTATTGTGAACAGATATAGTACTTTAATACAAGAGATTAAAAAAAACTTTCATTACCCAGCGATTTTTGGCCGAAACAATTCAGAAAACAAGAAAATGACCAAATACCAAGATCTCAAGAATGAAGTGAAAAGATCCAGGGACCTGAAGAGCGCCAAATTTTACCAGTGGTCATTGGAGCAACGGGAATGATAAAGAAGAATCTCACAGAGATCTTATCAACCATCCCTGGGAATATTACCACAAATGAACTGCAGGTGGGCTCTGTGACAATCCTGAAAAGAGCCCTCGGAATGAAAACTTTGAGAACAAGAAATATTCACAGCTTGGGTCATGAATCGTGAGCCCTTAACAAAATGGATGTGGACAATGAAAAGACCAAGGAGGACTCCATTCCACCTTTTGAAACCCGCATATGGAGGAGATAATAACCAAAAACGTCTTGAAAGAAGGTCATCCTATGGATTATGCGTCTCCTGCCACAAGTGGCAGACTGACCTAGTTGGCAGACCTGCCCCTCTTGACATGATTGACAATTGAGTTACAGACATTGCACACTTCACTGTAGGCTTCAGGGGTTTGCGAGGAAGAGCTGATTTTCATGTTCTGAAGCAAATGTTTTTCTGATGGAAAGTTTATATGCTTATAGTAATTGCATTTAAACTAATTAGTGGATGACATTACCATATTTTGTAGAGTAAGGAATAAACAAAGTAATAATGCCAAAGATGGTATCAGTGATTGCACTGGAAATTAAGGAAGGGTCTGAGCAGAAAGAGTATTCCTTCCAAGGGAATTCTGAATGGAAATGACATAATAGAATATAAATTTTCTTCCATAAATATGATCAAGGCCAACTCACGTCCAAAAAGTACCCCATCACTGCTCCCCTCCCTCAGTATTCTCCTCTATGTGCTTCCCCCTCTCAAACCCTCTGCTCCATCAATATCAAAGGTATACCCTCCAACTTCACAGATCTGTCCATACAGGCTGCTTCAGCTAACCTAGATATTGTGTCGCACAGAAACATTTGCAATAATTTTTCGTGGGAGAATCACATCACCAAATTAGCAGCAAAGGCTAGTCGTTCTTTGGGTATTCTCCATACAAGTAATGTATTCTTGAGCTGTATCAAGCTCATCACGATGTACATGGCTTCCATACCAAGCTCAATGGAGCATGGCTCCCCACTCTGAGCTGGTGCTCCTGCTTCCCAACTTGCTCTTCTTGTGGCAGTCAAAAACAAGGTCTTCCACATCCATTTCAATCTCGAGGAGAATTCCCAATGCCTGTCAGCTGTCACTCTCCCACTGTCATCAAGTTGGTGGCCCCTCTATTTTATACTAGCTAATATCTGTCCGTGTTTCTTCTGACCGCCCCTTCCCCCTTCCTATTTCCACCCTAAGTCACATGTTTCTCAAGAAATCCTTACCTGTTCACCCTCCCAAAGTCCAGACTAGTAGCCCACCTGCTTTCATTCATCTCCTTATTCTCTCAATTGTGGAATCATCTCCATATGTTTATTGTCTTGTCTTCCTTATTCCAATCTTTCAAATGCGCTGCCTACCACTATCTCGCACTCACCCAGGCACATCCATAATCTCTTCTACACACGCTGATTCTTTTCCATTCTGTTCCTCTCCGATCCATTGTTACTTTTCTCTTGGTGTTATTCCTCCTTGTGTATGTCCATACCCCCACACCCTTTGGTAGTTGGTGAACCTGTTGCCCTTTGCTATTCTCCTCTATGACCCTAGACCCTTGTATTAAAAAAACTGTTAAAAGGTGAAATTGTCACCAACCTATCAGCGCATAGGATTATAAAGAAGATGCAAAGGTCGTAAATCAGAAACAAGATTTAGCTCTTACATGAGCCTCGACATTGTACACAAAAAAGCCAGAAGGGCACTCGGTAGAACGTTTCCCTCCGTCATGTAATGCCTGATCCATGAGAACATATTGGGCCCAATACATTTTTGAAATATCATGCGATACAGTCCTATATCATTTTTGGCCCGATCTCTCAATGGTGATCACTTTAAAAATTAAATAATTCTCGTATCCAGATCGGGATTTGGATCTACACCAAAATCGAATTAATTTGTCGTGGTCACACACCCAACCTGTCCACCAAGTTTTATCCAAATCCGTCCACAACTGTTTGAGATATCGTGATATATATTAGTTTAGCCCTTTCTCTCAATGGTGAAGAATCACTTTTAAAATTCTAGTTGTCGGATCCGGATCCGGATCTTCACCAAAATATAATCAGTTTCTCCTTGTCACACACCCAACCTGCCCACCAAATTTCATCCAGATCCGTCTGCAACTTTTTAAGATATACTGCACACAAACAGACAGACAAACAAACAAATAGACAGAGAGGGGTGAAAGCATAACCTCCTTCACCTTCGGTGGCGGAGGTAAAAAGAACACTGTTGAATACCAGCTTCCAAGGGGAAAGTGGGTGAGAAAAAACATTACATCCTCTCTGACATGTTTTTGGGGGAAACAAACAATTCAGAGAGGATGTAATGTTTGTGGGGTCAAATTTGATTAATACCGGCATTCTGGTGCAACATATGCAAGGGACACTCCATACCATGCTTCAGGTGGATTGTAACTCTCTCTATTCCGTCTGCATTTCGGTTTCTACCCACGCATGCGAAGCGAAAAGTGGGGTTGAACAATTGGATAGCTTCTTCTGTCTGTCTGTCTATCTATCTGCAAACGTCAGTTTATGATTGAGGAACAACTTGATTTCAATTGAATGTTATATTTTGAACAAGAATCACAATATGAATCGGAACACAAACCCATGGTGTAACAGTAATTTGTCTCTGAATTTGACCCAATCGCACATGCACAGAAAGGAGTGAGATAATTGTTTCTCTTTCTGCCTGTCTGGCAGTCAAACAAAATTAAAAATCATTCCAAACAGGAAACGTACTGTTTTTAAGGACGTCATAAAGGACACAAACAACAGGCACAAATAACTAATTTAACATGTTAAATAAGGTGGTGTACAAGACACTGCATCAACAGTGGTTTAAAAAAAAAACATTTTACAACCTTTAAAATCTTTATTTTATTTCAATTAAATTATATACTTAAACACTGTAGAACACAGCTTGCCTTTTTGGCACTTTCAAAACCCTTCCGTTTAACACTACTTGGACAAAATTTACGGCATTTTACATCATCTCGACCAATCAATTGTGCTGCTTGCAGACCACGCCCATGTCCTTTTTCTCAAGACTGCATGGGGTAAGGTGTTCTATGAACTCTAGTTTATGTTAAATATCCCACTGGTTCGAATATCGGTCCAGCTATAAACTGTCATCTCGGTGTTTGCAGACAGCGATTCATCAATGCATGTACCGTCCCCTGGGATGGACATTAAACGAGACATCCCATCTGCCGGCATTAGTTGGTTGGCATGAAAGATCCCATGTGTCCTTCTCGAAGAGGCGGCGAACTATCGCCGGCACCATGAACAAATTACAAATTCCTGTCCTAACCTTAATCAAACGTCAGGCCTGGCCAGCTGGTTCATGAAAGACTTGAGCCAAACTTCCGCTGGCCAACCACACAAGAATGTGGGAATAATTATGGCGATTAAAGAAGAGCGATGCCATTGGATCTCTTGAAGAAGAGTTGGCCATTTTCTGTGGTATCCTGGCTAAATTCCCTGCGCAGAGATCAAAATAGGTTATCAAAGTTGATTGTGGGCTGACAGGATGGCCGAAACTCCATTGAAGTACGTACACTCGCCACTCACCTGTAAGCTACCTAGTCTGGGTAGAATTCTGACCCAGCTGTAAACTGTCATTCCAGTGATTCACAGGCAGGGTGATTCATCAACGTGTGTGCCATCCCTCGGATGGACGTTAAACTGGACCTCCTGTCTGCCAGCATTAGTTAGTAGACGTTAAAGATCCAACAGTGTCCTTCGCAAAGAGTAGGTGAGCTATCGCCGGCAACCTAAACAAATTACAAATTCCTGCCATAACTACTGCCTGGAAGGTAATGGCAAACCACCCAGTATAACTGTTGCCAAGAAACTGTTTCAGCAGCACCGATACTCTATAACAGAGTATGGTACATCAGAATCAGAGATTAATGGTGAGAATAGCATTAGTGCCAAGAGAAGAAAAAGTAAATTGATAGAGAACAGAGCATGAGGTGTGTAAACGGCACAAGCATGATGGGCCAAGTGGCTTCCTCCTGTGCCAAAACTTTCTTGTAGTATACATGATTGATGAAATATTCGTACAAGTACAACTAATGATCAGAATGTTGCACCCACAGATGTTCTGCAACATTGTTCTCATTTGTATATAGGCTTGCTTATTGTATTTTTCGTCTGTTTTGGGTTTTACTGATCAGTGCTGATTGGAATTTTGTTCACAGGCTGATTAAATTATTTGTCTTCCGAGTGGCTTTTTGCTGTCCCCCTTTTGGAAACTGACAAAATTTTCATGCAGTGTTTACAAGACTTAAAAGAGACAGGCACTGACGGGCTAAATAGTCCCGCATTGTCAATTACGCTAAAAGCTTAAGTGCACCGCTTCATTATGGAACACTATTGCGCCGAAAGACAAATGGAAGTAAATTCGGTGGCGATGGAAAATGCACAACAAATGTACGCCTAATTTCTGAGCGTTTCCAAGAGGCCTTTGTAAACTAGAACACGATGTATTTGTTTAACGACTGACAAAGTCAAATGTAATGTAGTGTCACTAATGGAAATAACAGTAAATGCACAACTAATTTAATTTTCGGAGTATCGGAAGGATGTAAAAGCACTTTTCTGAATATTGCCACTTACCGACCGATTTTAAGAATGCTTTTGGGAAAATGTGCTGGTAAGCAGTTCAGGAATGCTTAACGAAGATATAATTCTGTTGCTAGTTTAAGCTGCGGCTCTGACCTTAAAATATAGTTAAGCTCCTGACCCCAATTGTTGTCTGGTATAGAAACTTCTCACTGAAAGCTGCTGGATTTTACATCACGGTGGAATTTATAAAACGATTAAAAAATAAATTCAAAGCAGTAGCATCTCAACATATGCATAAGTTTTCACACAGCTACCTCTTAGCTAAACCCAAGCAAAGCCATGACACAACGCCTCACCAAGCTAGCTCCAAGTCTATAAGGAAGTCACACCGAACCCCTTTGAATTTTATTGTGTCCTGTTCTTACCTGAGCTAGAAATTGCGGTATGAGCACCACCCTTGGCTGGAAATAACTGCGAGAACATTGCTTGCAAAATGTGAGTGACTAGTGTCATTAAGCTTCTCCTGATTGTGCCCCACTCCCAAGGTTATGGAAATTCCACTAAGAAAATACCAAAAAGCCAAAGCATTACCTGGAAAGTTTCAGAACATTCTTCATCTTTGTAAGGTATACATGCTGATAATACATACCACGTCAATTTTGTCGTGTCACGTTGGGACATAAATACAATTTCAAGATTTTTCAAACACAATGCAATGCACCTTTCTTCTTAGTTCAAAGTTTATTAGCCTTTCTTCTTCTACTTCTCTTGTTACTTGTATAACAGAAACATCTCTTCGTGAGGAATTCTGGGACTGCAGAGTCGAAATCTGAATGATGGATAGTTTCATATTTGATGGCCAATAAATCAGGATTCACTGGGAGGATAGCCTAGAGCCTCTGAACTGTCGAGCCATGGTTAAAATCTGGGCCCAGCTATAAACGGTCATCCTGGTGTTTCCTATGCAGGTCGAGACATTAATAAGTGTGCCGTCCCTCGGATGGATGTTAAACTGGGCGTCCCATCTGGTGGCATTAGTTTGTGAACGTTAAATATCCCATGTTGTCTTTTGCAAAGAATAAGTCAGTTATTGCTAGAACTCTGAACAAATTACTAATTCCTGCCAGTCGAACATCAGCCCTCACCCGCCGGTTTGTGAAGAACTTGGTCAGAATCATTCCCCTTGGCCAATGCCACAAGAAGATGGGTATAATTGGGAATGTGAAAGAAGAAGTTAATAATACTTTCATTTAGGGTGTCCATCAACCCAGACTGACATGTCTTGACAAAATCGATAGTATTCCCTCCCCCCCCCCCCCCCCCCCCCAACCCCCCCCCCCCCCCCCCCCCCCCCCCCCCCCCCCCCCCGAGCAATATTTTATTTCATGTAACATCAGATGCCTTGTGTATAGCACTTCAATCTCCAAGGCGGGTCGCTTTTGATCTACCATGAAGTGATGTGTGGGCCAGAAGGCCGGGAAGGGGCGGGGCAGGTCCCACATTTTCAGCACCTTGTGTGGACGGCTTCTCATAGTCACTCAGCAGGTGCAAAAGCCAATCTTATTCACGTCAGTGATGCAAGCTCCTTTGACCAAAACGTCGTTTAGTATTGAAGACATCTTGTCACCAAAACAAAGTCGGCGTCCACTGTGCGAGGAACCTTATTGCTTGAGGGAAGAATCAAGTGTGTCGGTACAGGATATTTCTTATGGGTTGTCCACATCTTCAGCTTATGCTATTGGCATGCCATTGGGACAACAGATGACAACGCACTGGCCTTCCATGTTTCCAGCGAGGTCTGTAGGGATGATGCCCACTCTAACAGCACAACTATCTGTCATCGAGTGTCCGCTGAGCGTGGGAAAACACGCGCTTCTACAGGGCACGTTGGCAAATGTAGTCTGTAGGTCAGCAAACACTGCACCTATATCCACTGCAGGTGAGCCATATACATATCTACATACAAGATTTAATGTTATATTCATAACACTTGTGAGAATTACTGAATGATGCTTTTGTAAGTTGCAAAATGTATTATAACAATGATCTCTCCAAATAGAAAATGTTTGATTCTGCATGCATGAACTTTGTACAATATATACATTTATATTATTATTGTATAAAATGTTAGATTACATGGGGGTAACTAAATGAAACGAATTCATTGTAAATTGTATAGATGTATGGGAGAAAAGGGTTTCGTTTTTAGCTCGCCTGTTCGAAGAACAGAGAGCTATAGCGATACCCCCGGCGTGAGCGTCAGCGGAGCGTGAGCGTGAGCGTGAGCTAAATGTTAATTTTTTTTGTATTACGGAAAAACTCCTCGACGGATTTCGACGAAACTTGGTGGGGGTTGGGTATGGTCCAAGGATCATGCCATTAGATTTTGGACTTGGTCCCCCCCCCCCCAAAAAAAAAAAATTTAGAGAAATTTTTAGCTCGTTTTTTTTTTTTTTGCATTTCTACATGTTTTAAGTGATTTCCAACCCCCCCCCCCCCCCAAAAAAAATTGTTAGAAAAAAAAAATTTTTGCAACTTTTTTTTCAACAAAATTTCGATTTCTTTTTTTTGCATTTCTACATGTTTTAAGTGATTTCCAACCCCCCCCCCCCCAAAAAAAAAATTGTTAGAGAAAAAAAAATTTTTTTGCAACTTTTTTTTCAACAAAATTTCGATTTCTTCTTTTTACATTTCTACATGTTTTAAGTGATTAGGATTTCGACGAAATTTGGTGGGGGGGGGGTTAGGTATGGTCCAAGGATCATGCCATTAGATTTGGACTTGGTCCCCCCCCCAAAAAAAATTGTTAGAGAAAAAAACTTTTTTTTTTTTGCATTGCTACATGTTTTAAGTGATTTCCAACCCCCCCCCCCCCCCCAAAAAAATTGTAAGACAAAAATTTTTTTTTTGCATTTCTACATGTTTTAAGTGATTTCCAACCCCCCCCCCCCCAAAAAAAAAATTGTTAGAGAATTATAAAAAATATTAATTATTAGACTCGTCTTTTAAAAACGATAAATGAATAAACAGGCGAGCATTGGGTGGCTTTGACACCAACTCTGGTTTTGAAATGCGATTCATTTTTTTCCAACAAGATACCTCTCATTAAATCAAAAACAATGCATGGATGTGAAAAGTATGCAACATTATTACATTGTGAGCGAAACAACAAAATCACTACAAAGCAAAATCGACTAAAGCGAAGAAATTAAATGGAGAGAGAAAGTAAAATGAACGCGGATAGAGGTAATAAATAGAAGTAATGATTTTGCTTTTCACCACGATAAATATACAGAATAAATAATTGGGTGTATATCGCTTTTGCGGCTTCTGTGGAGTATAGTAAATAATATCAATCGGTTCTGAATATTAAACAAGGCAGTATTGGCGATTGCTCCTGATACATAAGAAACCGGCTTACATACATACATACATACATACATAAGAAACCGGCTCCTGATACATAAGATACCAGCAAGGATTGTTATTTTATATATACTATATATATATATATATATATATATATATATATATATATATATATACATCCCCTATCCCATCTCTCCTATGTTCGGTGCTCCAAATATATGTATATATGTATATATATATATTATATATATATATAATATATATATATATATTATATATATATTATAATATATATATACATGTATCATAATATCATCATTAAATATGGCGTAAGCCTGGAACTTCTAACACACTTTTCTCTGAACATATTCTGTTCATACTTCCGAAATCTTCACATTATGTGTTCCATGTCATTTACGCAGGTGATAGCGGATTCAAAAAATCGAATATCATAATCATAATCATAATATTAATATAATCATAATTCTCTTGGTAAATGTGTATTGTGTAGCACCACCAACAGGTGGGGGAGGGTATTACAAGTCTCCATCATTTACAGTTCAGTATTCCTGTCCCCACATATTCCAGTGCAGTGAGGTGTTGTGAATTTAAGGCGGTAGGTATGTTTTTGCATCATCATCATAATCATAATCATAATATAATAATGGGCGTAAGCCTGGAACTTTTAACACACTTTTCTCCGAACATATTCTGTTCATACTTCCGAAATCTTCACCATTATGGTTCCACGTATTTACGCAGGTTGATAGCGGATTCAAAAAATCGAATATAGATAGAATTTTCAAAGAGGGAATCGATGACATCACAATCAGCAGCGTTCTGCGGCAAACCGACGGCCGGGTCCCAGACGACGTGCTTCACTTAATTAACTAAGTCCATGAGTTCAGGACGTTTGTTCAAC
>CM068953.1:123023573-123042773 GCA_035128595.1 Eptatretus atami | reverse complement strand
AATTATGGGATCGATAATCTTCTTGTGAGCAGGCGACATGTATCGTGATTTCTGAATCATGTTAAACACACGACGAGCTCCATCCTTGCATGATGGCTTGCTTTTGATGGCAAACCACATAGGTGCATACACACGCATGATGAACGTGGCCACCTTGTGTATGTCCATACCCCCACAACCCTTTGGTAGTGGTGAAACCTGTGCCCCTTTGCCTATTCTCCTCTATTGACCCTAGACCCTGTATTTAAAAACTGTTAAAGGTGAAATTGTCACCAAAACCTATTTCAGCGCATAGGATTATAAAGAAGATGCAAAGGTCGTCGTAAATCAGAAACAAAGATTTAGCTCTTACATGAGCCTCGACATTGCTACACAAAAAAAGCCAGAAGGGCATCGGATAGAACGTTTCCTCCGTCATTGTAATGCCTATCCATTGAGAAACATATTGGCCCAATCATTTTTGAAATATCATGCGATACAGTTTGCTTATATCATTTTGGCCGATCTCTCAATGGTGATCACTTAAAAATTAATAATTCTCGGTATCCCAGATCGGACGGATCTCACCAAAATCGAATTAATTTGTCGTGGTCACACACCCAACCTGTTCACCAAGTTTTATTCCAAAGTCCGTCCACAACTGTTTGAGATATCGTGATATATATATATTAGTTTTACCCTTTCTCTCAATGGTGAAGAATCCACTTTAAAAATTCTAGTTGTCCGGATCCGGATCCGGTCTTCAACCAAAATATAAATCAGTATTCTCCTTGTCCAACACCCAACCTGCCCACCAAATTTCCATCCAGAATCCGTCTGCAACTTTTTAAGATATTACTGCCCACACTCAGACAAAACAGACAAACAAACAAATAGACAGAGAGGCGTGAAGCATAACCTCCTTCGACTTTCGGTGGCAGGAGGTAAAAAGAACACGTAGAATAACCAGCTTCCAAGGGGAAGTGTGAGAAAAAACATTGCATCCTCTCTGACATGTTTTTGGCAGAAACAAACATTCAGAGAGGATGTAATGTCGTGGGGTCAAAATTTTGATTAATACCGGCATTTGGTGCAACAGTGCTAAGGGACACTCCATACCATGCTCAGGTGGATTGTAAGGTCTCTATCCCGTCTGCATTCTAGCGTTTCTACCCACGCATGCGAAGCGAAAAGTGGGGTTAACAATGGATAGCTTCTGTCACTGTTGCCTAATCTATCTGCAAACGTCAGTTTATGATTGAGGAACAAACTTGATTTCAATTTGAATGTTATATTTTGAACAAGAATCACATATGAATCGAACACAAAACCCATTGGTGTAACAGTAAATTGTCTCTGAATTTGACCCAATCGCCACATGCCACAGAAAAAGGAGTGAGATAATTGTTTCTCTTTCTGCCTGTCTGGCAGTCAACAAAATTAAAAAATCATTCCAAACAGAAAACGTACTGTTTTTTAAAGACGTCATAAAGCGACACAAACAACAGGCACAAATAACTAATTTAACATGTTTAAATAAGGTGGTGTACAAGACACTGCATCAACAGTGGTTTAAAAAAAACATTAACAACCTTTAAAATCTTTATTTTATTTCAATTAAAATTATATACTTAAACACTGTAGAACACAAATTGCCTTTTGGCCACTTTCAAACCCCTCCGTTTAACACTACTTGGGACAAAATTTACGGCATTTACTCATCTCGACCAATCAAATGTGTGCTTGCAGACCCCGCCCATGTCCTTTTTCTTCAAGACTGCATGGTAGGTTTCTATGAACATCTAGTTTATGATAAATATCCCACTGGTTTCGAATATCGTCCAGCTATAAACGTCATCTCGGTGTTTTCCAGACAGCTATTCATCAATGCATGTACCGTCCCCTGGATGGACATTAAACGAGCATTCCCATCTGCCGGCATTAGTTGGTTGCATGAAAGATCCCATGTGTCCCTTCTTCGAAGAGGCGGCGAACTTATGCCGGCACATGAAACAAATGACAAATTCCTGTCCTAACCTTAATCAACGTCAGCCTGCCAGCTGGTTATTGAAAGGACTTGAGCCAAACTTCGCTGGCCACCACACAAGAATGTGGAATAAATTATGCGATTAAAGAAGAGCGATGCCATTGGATCTCTTGAAGAAGAGTTGGCCATTTCTGTGGTATCCTGGCTAAATTCCCTGCCGCAGAGATCCAAAATAGGTTATAAAGTTGATTGTGGGCTGACAGGATGGCCGCAAACTCCATTGAAGTACGTACACTCGCCACTCACCTGTAAAAGCTACCTAGTCCTGGGTAGAATTCTGACCAGCTGTAAACTGTCGATTCCAGTGATTCACAGGCAGGGTGATTCATCAACGTGTGTGCCATGCCCTCGGATGGACGTTAACTGGACCTCCTGTCTGACAGACATTAGTTAGTAGACGTTAAAGATCAACAGTTCACTCGCAAAAAGAATAGGTGAGCTATCGTCCGGCAACCTAAACAAATTACAAATTCCCTGCCAAAACTACTGCCTGGAAGGTAATGGCAAACCACCAGTATAACCGTGCCAAGAAACTGTTTCAGCAAGCACCGATACTCTATTAACAGAGTATGGTACATCAGAATCAGTGATTATGGTGAGAATAGCATTAGTGCAAGAGAAGAAAAGTAAATTGATAGAGAACGGACATGAGGTGTGTAAACGGCAAAGGCATGATGGGCCAAGTGCTTCCGTCCTGTGCCAAAACTTATCTGTGTATATACACTCTCTCCGTACAAGATACAACTAATGATCAGATGTTGCACCCACAGATGTTCTGCAACATTTGTCTCATTTGATATAGCTTGCTTAATATGTATTTTCGTCTGTTTGGCGTTTTACTGATCAGTGCTGATTGGAATTTTGTCTCAACAGGCCTGATTAAATATTTGTCTTCCGAAGTGGCTTTTTGCTTCCCCTTTTAAACTTGACAAATTTTCATGCATGTTGTACAAGACTTAAAAGAGACAGGCACGACGGGCTAAATTAGTCCCGCATTGTCAATTACCGCTAAAAGCTTAAGTGCACCGCTTCATTATGGAACACTATTGCGCCCGAAAGACAAATGGAAGTAAGATTCGGTGGCGATGGAAAATGCACAAACAAATTGTAGCCTAATTTCTGAGCGTTTCAAGAGGCCTTTGTAACTGAACACGATGGTATTTGTTTAACGACTGACAAAGTCAAATGTAATGGTGTTAGTGTCACTAATGGAAATAACAGTAAATGCACAACTAATTTTAATGGTTTCGAGTATCGGCGAAGGATGTAAAGCACTTTCTGAAATTGCCACTTACGACCGATTTTAAGAATCTTTTGGGAAAAATGTGCTGGTAAGCAGTTCAGGAATGCTTAACGAAGATAATAATTCTGGTTTGCTAGTTTAAGCTCGCTCTGACCTTAAAAATATAGTTAAGCTCGCTGACCCCAATTGTTGTCTTGTATAGAAACTTCTCACTGAAAGCTGCCTGGATTTACATCACGGTGGGATTTATAAAACGATTAAAAATAAATTCAAAGCAGTAGCGCATCTCAAACATATTGCATAAGTTTTCACACAGCTACCTCTTAGCTAAACCCAAGCAAAGCCATGACACAACGCCTCACCAATAGCTCCAAGTCTATAAGGAAGTCACACCGAAACCCTTTGAATTTTATTTGTGTCCTGTTCTTACCTGAGCTAGAAATTGCCGTATGAGCACCACCCTTGGCCTGGAAATAACTGCGAGAACATGCCTTGCAAAATGTGAGTGGACTATGCATTAAGCTTCTCCTGATTGTGCCCCACTCCCAAGGTTATGAAATTCACTAAGAAAAATTACCAAAAAGCCAAAGCATAGTAACAAAAATACCTGGAAAGTTTCAGAACATTCTTCATTCTTTGTAAGGTAACATGTGCATTAATACATACCAGCGATCAATTTGAGTCGTGTCACGTTGGGACTAAATACCAATTTCAAGATTTTTCAAAACACAAATGCATGACCTTTCCTTCTATAGTTAAAGTATAAATTAGCCTTCTTCTTCTACTTCTCTTGTTACTTGTATAACAGAAACAGTCTTGTCGTGAGGAATTCGGGACTGCAGAGTCGAAAATCTTGGAATGATGGAATTAGTTTTCATTTATTGATCGGCCAATAAATCCAGGATTCACTGGGAGGATAGGCGCTAGAGCCTCTTGAAGCTGTCGAGCCATTTTAAAATCTGGCGCCAGCATTAAACGGTCATCCTGGTGTTTCTATTGCAGTCGAGACATTAATAAGTGTGCGGTCCCTCGGATGGATGCTTAAACTGGGCGTCCCATCTGTGGCATTAGTTTGTGAACGGTAAATATCCCAAGTTGTCTATTTGCAAGAATAGTCAGTTATTGCTAGAACTCTGAACAAATTACTAATTCCGCCATCGAACATCAGCCCTTCACCCGCCGGTTTTGCTGAAAACTTGTCGAATCATTCCCCTTGGCCAATGCCACAAGAAGATGGGTATCATTGGGAATGTGAAAGAATTGAAGTTAATAAATACATTCATTTAGGGGTCCATCAACCAGACTGACATGTTCTTCGACAAAAATCGATAGTATCCCCTCCCCCCCCCCCCCCACCCGAGCATTTTATTTCATGTAACCATCAGATGCCTTGTGTATAGCACTTCAATCTCCAAGGCGGGTCGCTTTTGATCTACCCTATCGAAGTGGATGTGGGGCCAGAAGGCCGGGAAGGGCGGGGCAGGTCCCACATTTCAGTCACCTTGATGGGACAGGCTTCTTCGATAGTCACTCAAGGTGCAAAAAGCCAATCGTATCCACGTCAGTGATGCAAGCTCCTTGACACAAACAGTCGTTTAGTATTAAGACATCTTGTCACCAAACAAAGCGGCGTCCACTGTCCGAGGAACCTTATTGTCTTGAGGGAAGAATCAATGTGTGTCGGTACAGGATATTATCCTATGGGATGTGTCCACATCTTCAGCTTATGCTATTGGCATGCCATTGGGACAATCAGATGACAACCGCACTGGCCTTCAGTTTCCAGCGAGGTCTGGAGGGATGATGCCCACCTCTAACAGCCACAACTACTGTCACATGAGTCCCGCTGAAGCGTGGGAAATCACGCGCTTCTTACAGGGCCACGTTGGCACAATATGTAGTCTGTAGCGTCAGCAAACACTGCAACCTATATCCACTGCAGTGAGGACCTATACATATCTACATACAGATTAATGTTATACTTCATAACACTTGTGAGAATACTGATGTGATCTTTTAAGTTTGCAAAAATGTTTATAACAATGATCTCTCCAAATACGAAGAAATGTTTGATTCTGAATGCAATGAACTTTGTACAATATATAACATTTATATTATAATTGTATAAAATGTGAATATACACATGAGAGGGACACTAAATACAGACGATAACATATGTAAATGTATAAGATGTATGAGGAACAAGGAAGTCGTTTAATAGAACTCGACACTAGTAATCTAGAGAAACAAAAGACAAAACAAAAACAAGCGATGAGAACCGATACGAGCGAGCAGTGAAGCATAGAAAATGTTAATTCTTTTATAAGTATTCAGGAAACTTACACAATAGCACGAGGATATTCACGAAACAATTGATGGGAGGTTGGGTATGCTCAAAGCGATCAGACAATATAGAATTTGGAGACTTGATACACACCACAACCCCAAAAAAAAAAACTTAGTAAGAAAATTATTAATACGCTCGAATATATATTATAATTTTGACAATTCTACATATCTTAAGATGATTTCAACCCCAACACACCCAAAAACAAAATTGTATAGACAAAAAAAATTTTGGCACTTTTTGTTTCAACAAAATTCGATTTCTTTTAATTTTACATTTCTTAGAATTATACAAACCCCCCCCCAACACAAAAAAAATTGGGAAAATATAGAAAAGAAACAAATCATTGACAATAAATTTAACAAAATTCATTACAAATTTTATAATATATCTACATTTTTAAGGATAATCGAAACAAAAGTGGAAAAGGACGACATATCGTAGCGTGCCGGATCACAAGGTATGCACATACAGATTTGGACTTGGTCCCCCCCACCAAAAAAAATTGATTAGAGAAAAAAACTTTTTTTTTTGCCATGCATACACCTGTTTTAAGATGATTTCCAACCCGCCCCCCCCCCCCAAAAAATGTAAGACAAAAAATTTTTTTTTTTGCATTTCTACCATGTTTAAGTGATTGTCCAACCCCCCACCCCCCCCCAAAAAAAATTGTTAGAGAATTATAAAAAATATTAATTAGTAGACTCGTCTTTTAAAACGATAAATGAAATAAACAGGCGAGCATTGGGGTGGCTTGACACCTAACTCTTGGTTTTGAAATGCGATTGCATTTTTTCCAACAAGATACCTCCTCATTAAATCACAAAACAATGCATTGGATGTTGAAAAGTAGCAACATTACCATTGTGAGCGAAACAAACAAATACTACAAAGCAAAAATCGACTAAGCCGAAAGAAATTTAAAAATGGGAGAAGAAGCTAAAATGAACCGGATAGAAGGTAAATAAATAGAGAAGCTTAATGATTTTTGCTTTTCCACCACGATAAATATACAGAATAAAAATTGGCGTGTATATCGCTTTTGCGCTTCTGTGGAGTATAGTAAAATATATCAATCGTTCTGAATATTAAACAAGGCAGTATTGGCGATTGCTCCTGATACATTAAGAAACCGCTAATTACATACATACATACATAAGAAACCGGCTCCTGATACATAAGATACCAGCAAGGTGTTATTTTTATATATACATATATATATATATATATATATAATACACCCCTATGCCATCTCTCCTATGTCGGCTGCTCCAAATATATGTACTAGTATATATAATAATATATATATATATATTATATATATTATATATATATATATATATATATATATATATACATTTATATAATAATCCATCATTAAAAATGGGTGCGTAAGCCTGAACTTCCTAACACACTTTTCCTGAACAATTTCTGCATACTTCCGAAATCTTCACATTATGTGTTCCATGTATTATACGAGGTGATAGCGGATTCAAAAAATCGAATATCATAATCATAATCATAATATTAATATAAACATAATTCTCTTGGTAAATGTGTATTGTGTACACCACCAACAGGTGGGGGAAGGGTATACAAGTCTCCATCATTTACAGTTCAGTATTCCTGTCCCCACATATCCAGTGCAGTGAGTGTTGTGAATTAAGGCGGTAGGCTATGTTTTTGCACATCATTATAATCATAATCATAATATTAATAATGGCGTAAGCCTGGAACTTTAACACACTTTTCTCCGAACATATCTTTTCAGTACTTCCGAAATCTTCACATGTATGTGTTCCACGTATTTACGCAGTGAATAGCGGATTCAAAAAATCGAATATAGATAGAATTTTCAAAGAGGGAATCGATGACATCACAATCAGCAGCGTTCTGCGGCAAACGACGGCGCGGGTCCCAGACGACGTGCTTCACTTAATTAACAAGTCCATGAGTTCAGGACGTTGTCAACTCAGGCATTTACGACTTTTATCCTGCATGTTGTTAATCTGTTGTGTCGGTAATATAGAAACGATGAATATGTCAAATCGTTTGTGTTACTCATCCAGCACTATGTGCCAAGCCAACAATCTAAAGTGACGTCTCAAACACTACCATGGACACCCAGACACACCACCAATATGAACTGAGCATTGAATCGGCGCAAACAATCCAAAGAAACTTACCGAACGAGTATTGTATCCGTCCTTCCCCCATACCATCGTAGACGGGTATCTGCAAGTCATCTTAACCAGCATTACCTGATAAGGGAATAATCACTACACACCCTCAGACAGTTCAACAGCTTGGACCCTTGGACCATTTAGACCATTGAACCTTCTTATATCCCAAATAAATTTCAAATAAATATAATATCACCCAATATTACAAATAAATTGAAGAAAAGGAAGTTTGTATTATGATTGGTGTAAATCATGCCAACACAAACAATTGTAACGTCAATCTCTTGCAATGACGTGTGGAGACATGAGCGTAGTGAGCCGATCCATGCTAGTGTGTATATATATATTATATATATATATATATATATATATATATATATATATATATACAAATATAAATATATACATATATATACTGTACAATTTTTATGCAATTGACCCTCCCACACTCCTCGAGCCGAAGAAGCTGCATAAAGTAACCCAAGAAAGACTACAAAGGTTAAGTGCTATTGATTTCGAACCCTTCCAGAGTTCCTCAACAACTATAAGACGTTCACACAATAGTACTAATCACATGAGATCCCAATGCTACACACACCCTCAGCTACCGGACTGGTTTCATGCTTATTGGCGAATCATCAGCGATAGCAAAGACAGCAATGCATGCCAATGAGGCTCCAAGCATGTACCACGTGCAGACGTCAAAAGCAGTCAATATAGGAAAAAAGAAAGTGTGTGTTGTTGGTTGTTGGTTTGATGTTATCTCCATATGCAGGTTTCACGAAGGTGGAACAATCCCTCCCAGGTCTCAAAGTATCAACATTGTGTGTGTGTGTGTGTTTGTGTGTGTGTGTGTGCGTGCTGTGTGTGTGCCGTGCTGTGTGCACGTGCGTGTTGGGTGACAACGCACCCTCCCTCCATGTGAATAGCACGTTTGGTGAAGGTGTCGCTCTCACCACTCCCCACTTGCTCCCCCTGCTTCAACCTCTCGCCTTCTCTCCCCCTTCCACCTGCCTCCTCTTTCTCCCTCCCCCCCCCCCCCCACACACTCTTGTTGTCCCTGTTCAGCGAAACGCACAGTTGTATTTTGTAGTATAATATACATATACAGCTCTGGAAAAAATTAAGAGACCACTGCAATATTATCCGTTTCTGGTTTTACTATTTATAGGTATGTTTGAGTAAAATAAACATTTTGTTTTATTCTATAAAAACTACTGACAACATTTCTCCCAAAATTCCGAATAAAAATATTGTTCATTTAGAGCATTTATTTGCAGAAAATGAAACTGGTCAAATAACAAACAAAGATCAGTGTTTTGAGACCTCAAATAATACAACTCAAAACAGTTCATATTCATTTTAAACAACACAATACTAATGTTTTAACTTAGGAAGAGTCAGAAATCAATATTTTGTGGAATAACCTGATTTTCAATCACAGCTTTCATGCGTCTTGGCATGCTCTCCACCAGTCTTTCACATTGCTGTTGGGTGACTTTATGCCACTCCTGGCACAAAAAATCAAGCAGCTCGGCTTTGTTTGATGCTTGTGACATCCATCTTCCTCTTGATCACATTATCCAGAGGTTTCAATGGGGTCAGTCTGGAGAATTGGGCTGGCCATGACAGGGCTTGATCTGATGGTCCTCCATCCACACCTTGATGACCTGCTGTGTGGCATGGAGCATTGTCTGCTGAAAAAACCAATCCTCAGAGTTGGGCGAACATTGTCAGAGCAGAAGGAAGCAAGTGTTTTCCAGACAACCTTGTACGTGGCTTGATCATGAGTCCTTCACAAAGACAAATCTGCACAATTCCAGCCTTGCTGAAGCACCCCCAGATCATCACCGATCCTCCACCAAATTTTCACAAGTGGGTGCGAGACACTGTGGCTTGTAGGCCTCTCCAGGTCTCCTCTAACCATTAGATGACAGGTGTTGGCAAAGCTGAAAATTGGACTCAATCAGAGAAGATGACCTTACTCCAGTCCTCTACGGTCCAATCCCTTATGTCTTTTACAAACCTTCAGCCTGTTCTTCTTTCTCTCTATTGATGAAGGCTTTTTTTCTAGCTTTGCCGACTTAAGCCTGCCCCTAGGAGCCTGTTCGAACCGTCCTCGCCGTGCACTTCACCCCAGCTGCCGTTTAGCCATTCTTTTTTGTAGTCACTTGATGTCATCTACGGTGTTGATGACATTCAAATGAGTTGGCGGTCATCCCGGTCAAGGGAAAGTCGTTTTGCCCTCTGCCAGTCTGTAGCTTTGTTGTCCCCAATGTCTGCTGCTTGACCTTGTTCTTATGAACCGCCATCTTTGAAATTTTAAGGATGGAAGCAGTGATGCTCACTGTATCCCTCTGCCAGTAAGCCCTATTTAACCCTTCTTTTCCTCACTCAAAACTTTTCTTTTCACTCTTTTGCATCGTCAATAGTTATTTTTTTGATTCCAATTACTTTTGATGTACTAGCAACTGTTTTTGCCATCCAGCTGGTCCTATTGCAGGAGGAGTAGTGATGACCACAGCAGTGGTTTTTATACTTTCCTTGTTAAATAAGATTCGGTTCAGGTGATCATTAATCAGTACCTCACTAAGTAGAATGAGGTGGCCTGTGTTGGAATTCAACAGACACTGGAATGGAATGGCTGTCATACATGTAGAGATGCTGATTTAAAAAAAAATTTGGAGTGGTCTCTCATTTTTTCCAGAGCTGGATATATATATATAATATATATATATACACAGTGCTCCCTCGCTATATCGCGGTTCACTTTTCGCGGCTTCACTACATCGCGGGTTTTCCAAATCATACATATCTACATTCATTCATCATCGTCTCATCTTCATCGTCATCAGTACTGCACAGCTATCATCATCATCATCATCTTCATAGGTCAACCCATAATACGTTTTTTTATATTTATAGTGCAATATAGTATTTTAAAATTATTTTTGGTCTTAGGCTTGCAGCCCCATGAAGTCGCATTTCTGATGAAAAATTTTTAATTTTTTTTAAATAACTGATTAAATGTGTGTGGGGAAGGTTAATAAGAGTGTGTGGATGCTGCATAATGTTTCAAATACGTTTAAAATGTGTAAATATATTTAAATAATTAAATTAATATGTGGTTTCTACTTCGCGGATTTTCACCTATCACGGCGTGGTCTGAACTCATTAACCCGATAGGTGAGGAGCACTGTATATATATATATATATATATATATATATATTATATATATTATATATATATAATATATATATACATATATATATATACATATAATATGTAACACATAATATATATATATTTTGTGGGCCGGGGTCGGTGGCGAGGACGACCGCTAGACGGAGCAGTTGGGCCGTCTCCCACCGAACACCGAATGGAAAGTCGTCACCCGGATAACTCCGGAGTCGATGGGTCGCTTTAAAGGACCGGTCGCCAATATTTCGACGGCATGAGTAGGGTCCACTTGTCTATTCCAATTTACCTAAGTACCCACGCCGTCTAACTACCGGGGAAGCCACACCCTCGGCCGACTTTGTCCGACCCGAGTCCTGTTACCGGACTCGGATCCGGCGTAACGAGCGGGAGTTACCAAAGCTGCGCCGGTCCAAATGACAATTTACGGCACAAACGGCCTCACTATAACTCAACCCAACATGCTAGGCCAATGGAAGAAAACACGTACAACGAACTGGAACATTTAACAGGGGTTTATTTACAATAATCGGGAAGGGAGACACAGAGCAGACTTAATCACGAATATGCAGGCAAATGTACAATGCGCAATCAACAACTTATACAATTTCTACTTATAGGACGGCGCCACCACAGACACACACACACACACACCACCAAAAGAAAATGGGCCCGGATTGTCTTTATTTCGACCCTCGCAGCCAAGGGGATAGACGGCTGGAGGTCAGAGTTGGTCGGGACCTGGCCGCGTTTGCACGGCATGCCGACCTGCCCTTGTGGAGCTTGGGATTCTTCTGGAAGGGCTTGGGAAGATCGGACGCCTCCAACCACCACGGTGGGACTCGAACCCACACGGACAACCTCACACCAAGCGCCAAGGAAAGACGAAGCGGCTGACGCCAGCCAGCACCAAGGCAGAAGCATGGCCAGCAGACCGGACGAGACGACTTGGATGGATCGCACCGACAATTCTTCAACCCCTCCTCCGAGTGGGAGGACCCGTCCTGAGGTAACTCTGCCTCCCATTGGACGGGTGGCGTGTCGGTGCCCGCCTCCCGAGAGGCTCTGTAGTTTGTTTCTCGCCTTCTGGCTTCCCATTGGCTGGAGCACCTCGGCTTTGCTCGCTCTTCGTCCAGTTGGCTGAGAAACACTCCCTGCCCTTCTTCGGAGCGGAGCCTCGATCTGAGGCGATGGAGGCTCCGCCCACGCCTTCAGCCAAAACACGTGGATAAATGGAGTCGGTGCGCAAGGTTGGTGTGGTGTGGAACGAAGCAGGATGTGTTGTTGGGGGAAGATTAAAAAAAACTAACTACAAAATAACTCGCAGCGCACACAAGAAATTCCCATTAGAACAGGGATGGATTCTAAACTATACACATTACTTAACGAAATAACTAAACTTTGGGACTGCTGACTGTCTGTGTGTAAGAGCCTTCCAAATCCGTAACAATATTCACATATATAATACATATACATATACATTATAACATATACATATGAGGCCCGGCGAGGAGGAGTAGTATGTAAGCGACATTTTTTAATGATATGATGATGATAGGCTCGGATGATAGGGGAAGGGTTTAAAATAGTGCTGTATGGCATGACTCCAAAATGCCGATGTGACCCTCACATCACTCCTCCTCGCGGCGCCTCATATAATATATATTATATATATATATATATATATATATATATATACATATATTGTATATATATATTATATATACATATATATACATATATATATATAGATATATATATATATATATATATATATATATATATATATATATATATATATATATATATATTATCTGTGCAGCATCTGTCACGTGTTGTTTTGGTTGCATTGTGTTTGTCACTGAACTATCCCTCAATTTTGTGACATCATACCAAACTTCCGTGCTGCACCTATCTCTCCAATGTGCATGTCCTAAGGTATTTTTTAATAATTTTTTTTCAATCTTCACTTATATGCTTATAAAAATATAATTAATCATGAATTACAATTAAATTTGCAAAATAAATGTTTGAATTCTGCTTGGTGTAAATATATATATATATATATATAATATATATATATATATGTGCAAAATGTATATTTGCTTGTTGTATGTTGTTGTTTTGTTTGTTTGTGACCCTACTCCTCCGAGCTCCTTAGGTTAATCACCACAAAACTTTATTGATAAATTGTTTACCACGGTGCATATAAAAAGGGGTTTTAACAGTCATTTCTACATTTCATAAATTATAAACACACGAGCTGCCATATGTCGCCATCTCAGCCAGATAGATCCATATAATACAATGCTTCTGAAAAGCCCTTTTCTTCAGATTTCAACCCAGACACTGATATATTTGGAGTTGGTAACCTCCAATCGTCAAATATGGTATCAAATGTGAAAAATAACTTAATTAAGACCTTACCATGATTGCGTAAAATTGGCGAAGGAGTCACTTGACCTCTCAAATGCACGAATCATTCTAAAACCGAAGAGTACAAATACAACTTATACATCGATTTATTGGTATTGTTATGTTTGTGGGGTAGATGGAGGAATTTATGGAAAAGGTAGAATGGTATAGAGTAGCTTGCTCTGTGGACATGTAGAGACATCTCGATGTAAATTAAGTAGGGAAACTGTGAGCTTGTGTTACGTGGGGTGGGGGGGGGGGGGTGCTGTGTTAAATTAGGAAGGGTTTAAGGATAATTTCTCCCAGTATGTGATTGCCCCCTGTGACCTGTTCCTATGTTTTTGCATTTCCAAGACCGGCGATAAAAAGGGATCACGCCCTTAAAATAACAACCGAGCTGCCTGTCCAAGCAGGCAAAAAACCCGCCTCCAGGAATGACAACTAACAAACCATTCCCCCAGAGTGAAATGATTGTTGGCGTTACGCAGAGAGAGCGGAGAGTTAGTTCGGAGTGGACACGAAGGAGGATGAATAGAAGTGAGTGAGGAGATAGTGTTGAAAGAGAAGGGCATTACGCTGACCCTTGACATGGTGGAAGATGGCTGCACGATTCTTGTGTTTGTGCTGAGGCGAATTGGCTCGCATGGTGAGCAAGACACTGGCCATTGACTGTTGGCTTGGTTGTGTGAGACCAGCCTCGAAGCCTCGTGTTGTGCCATCGGCGGAAGGAGATGGCACCATTTTGCAGTGCAGTGGCAGCAGCAAGTGTGATCGATGAAAGAAGCTGCACAGCAGTTCCGAGCCTGGTGTTGAGTATCGCCGCCCGAATTGCCTCATGTACGTTTTCCCACCCAGAGAGCAGCTTGGCACCATTTTAGCGCACATTTTCCCACGCAGTGATGAAGCGGTTTGTCGAACATCAAGCTCCAGAAACTCATCTCTGGGCACACAGTTAGTGCCAGATAAAGGAGGGATTTTATTTATTATTCTGTCCCCTTGTCTGTATTAAAGTCTGTGTGGAGGCGCTTCAAAATCAGATTTAGTTTACCTCACGTTCTGTTATTATCATCCCGTTTTGAATGACCACCATTGTAAATATTTGATTTATTTTCATTAAACCCCATTATTTATTTAAGTTGTTTGTGTTGTCTTTGTCGTGGTTCGAGAATAAACCCCCTGTGCTGTGCCTCTGTCCTCGCTGCCCTGCCGTCCCGTGCGCGCCATCATCTCCCGAAGATCTCGGCTGTAAGCCTCCAAAGGAAATCGTTGGGATATCCATCGAGGTAGGGCCAACCCCTTGGACACGACTGTATTTCACTGCTCATCTAAAGACATAACTCTCCAGGGTGCACAGAGACTTTGTAGAAAAAGGGTGCCATCTTAACTAACTCCACCAAATATAACCTCAAATATACATGCATTGTATCGTTTAAAAGAACCAAGTTACATCGTAATTTGATTTTGATCATAAATTGATCATATACGTTTGATTAATTTCATCGGTAGATGCTCACTTTGAAATGAGAAATTTGGAGTATATTATTGGTACAAATGGGAATTCAGTGTAAAATTCAGTGAGGAGATATCATAGTGGGTGAGCTGGTAACCTTGACAACCATTAATTTTTGATTTTTCAAATGGTTTCTGGTCACCATCACAGAAATATTCAATCACAGGTGAGATATATTTCATTTCTTATAGACGGACCTCGTATATAATTATTTGTGTATATATATATGTATATATATATATATATATAATATATATATATATATATATATATATTAAGGATTCAGCGGTGTGGGGCGGATTCGGACGAGTGCGTCAAATCACTGTCCATAACCAGTTTGGGTTTTCACACCCTACTCTCGACAGCCAAATGTTACAGATTCGCGCCACCCTAACCACCGCCGTCTCTGGGTTATAACGCCGGCTGGTTCTGCACAGGCCTCAGGTCACGCATCTCGAATCGCGATACCAACATACCCCTGGACCTTACCAGTTGGGAAATAGACCCCGGTTACAGACTGGTTTTGTCAGAGACGAGCGAATTCTGCCAGTCTGTAACCATTTTGGTTTGTTTATCCAAATCGAGCGGATCGTTCCTCAGCGTGGCACGAATTAATTCAAAGCGGCAACTTCATACGAATCAGCCAGATTTATTGGGGAGACATCGGGGAAACACAACACAAACAAAGCATTCACGACAATGTTATAATTAATCTATAACCCGTTCTTAACTAGGGAGTACGGATTACGGTTTCGAAGGGGACCCTAACGAGATAAACCTTAAACGACATGCAGACAAGACATGGACAGTATGCAGACAAGACACAGAGTACTTGATGTTTCATGGACGAGAGGAAAGTGTCAAAAGCACGAATGTGGCTCGTGACAAGCCGATGTCCACGGATTGAGCATGCCGCTGGCAGAATGGCGCTCGTCCATGTGTCGCAGCCCTCACACACGCAGCCTCGGCGCGTTCAGACCCCGCGAGGTCAACTGCACCAGAGCGAAAGATCGATCGATGGTGGGTTTCAGCTGGTTTCTCCCAAGGTCCAGTATACAAGTCCAGGCCTGGCCTGTTCACCAGACAAGGCCAAATCGAGGTGTTGGGCTCTTCAGGCTGGGTCCGTGCCCGAGGAGACACCGCCGGCCAAAACCACTCCTGACAAAGTTGATCGCTCGACTCGACGCTCTCAGTTTCACTTACTGCCAAATCGCAAGACTCGATGTGCAGGCAGTTTCTCTTACTGCCAAAAATGGCAGACTCGGCACACTCAGGTTCAGTTTCTCTCCCGGCAGATCCACCACTGCCTTTTCTTCGCTCTCTCGCCTCGAAGCCCACTGCTCCTCCCTTCAGTTTCATTTCCTTCTCTAGGCCACTCCCCCTCTCAGAGCGCTGGCGCGGGACTATTGGCCGGAGAGAGAGGAAGAAGAAGAACCTCTCGGTCCACCACCAATGTACGAACAATGAACAGCCTCTTACACCTCCCGACACGCATGTAGCGTCCATTTACCAAACAACCTGGCTAAACATGCATTTAATGAGGGATCTGGGCTAATCCTATATTTAATAACACACTAAGGCCATTTCCGCAACAATATATGTATATATATATATATATATATTAGGGTGGAGTGAAAATGAATATTTTTTTGTAATTTTCATATTTTTGGTCTGGAATAGTTTTTAAAAGATGTAACACATAATAATAAGTGATATACTAAAATTTTATTTAATTTCTTTAATGACTTCAGGTAGCCCAAGTCTCTCAAATATGACAATAAACGGTAAATAAAATAAACGAATATGGATATTTCAGAATAAACTAACTGATAAAAGTTAATCAAAACAGTCATTGCCATATTAGTAAATAATATGCAGTCAATGTCAGAAAATTACATTTTATATTCTTTCTTGGTGTTATACTTTGCCATCTTGTTCCTTGAGTTTTGCCTATTTCTGATCAATCCGTCTCTCGATGACTCGCCGCACACTAACTTGACGCCTCGGTTACGAGTTTGATTCCGCGCTCTACGGCTTGTGTATGGCAAGGGTAACGCTGAAAGTCTACTGATGGGATTTCAGTTTCATTTATTAATGCCCACAGTTCATCATTCGTCATGTTCTGCAATATCGGTGTTCCGTCACTTTACACGACAATCCACTCCACGATTTCCCGTGTAATCCTTCGCATCAACATCAATTTTGGAACAACAAATTGCCGCACCGAACAATCTGTTCATCTTCTCTTTCCGTGCCTTCAATATTCTCCTCAGAGCCAACTCGCGTATGGTGCTCTTTCATCTCTCACCATACACAGCAGAAGATTTTCGGTGTGCGCAAAGTACGCTTTCTCTGAATTATGGATCGATAATCTTCTGTGAGCAGGCGACATGTATCGTGATTTCTGAATCATGTTAAACACACGACGAGCTCCATCCTTGCATGATGGCTTGCTTTTGATGGCAAACCACATAGGTGCATACACACGCATGATGAACGTGGCCAAATGAACCAAGTTTCTCGATGGCTTCTCGGTTGAGACATACAGACACAAGAGGCGATTCGCCGTTGTTAAGGCCCAGTCACACCTTGACGTTTTAGCCAACGTATGCCGATTTTTGTAAAAATTGTCTAAAACGCTGGTACACGTCGAATACGTTATGGGTAAGTTTTGATAACATTGAGAGCACGCTGAAAAAACACTGCCATACGTCGTTGCACGCTGGCTTTAAACGTTTACTTTTCGGTTGTCCTCAAAGCTTTCCATGCTTGAAATTTACGACTTATGCCAGCGTATGACTCACACGTTCCACATAACGCTCGCCATAAGTTGTAGGCACGTCACGCGATCGTTGACACACTTACTTGTAAGTTACTCATAAGTCGAAACACGTCGAGGTAATGTTTAGCGTACCCGAAACTTATTTCTAAGCTATGAGTTACGTGTTGTACTAACGTTACGCGATCGTTGACACACATCGACACACGTTACTTGAAAGGTGCTCATAAGTCGAAACACGTCAAGGTAATGTTAGCGTCAGTGTTCCAGATCCCTGGTTTATTTTTTTTTTTAATTTTTTTTTCCTTCCTTCGTATGCTGGTGATGTGACACTTCGATTTCTAGTGCGGTTGTAATATAATATAATTAATAGACTGCCGCTCAACGATTTAAATCATAACCGCACTGTACACTGAACACCGTCATACGAAGAAAAAAAAAAACCGGGAGTCTGGAACACTGACGCGAACCATTACCTTGACGTGTTTCGACTTATGAGTACCTTTCAAGTAACGTGTGTCGATGTGTGTCAACGATCGCATATCGTGCGTACAACTTATTCCATCGCATGCGAGCGTGTGTCATACGGCAAGTACATCGTTAAAATTTTCAACATGCTTAAAAAATTACAAGACGTACTCCACTTACTACGACGTATGATAGCGTACTTTAGCGTTTTATTCACGCATACCAAACTTACCCATACCGTATTCGACGTGCGCCAGCGTTTTCGACGCATTTTTCAGAGGTCGCATACGCTGGCAAGATCGCCAAGGTGTGACTGCATGTTGACACTTCCATTTCTGCGGCGGTTATGATTGAATCGTTGTGCGGCAGCCTTTCCATAACCTACGCCACGTCATCGTCGCGCGATGCGTGCAGCGTGCTATGCATAAGTTAGACTATCGTTGGGCATAGGTTGTGAAGGCCGACAACAGGTTCAGCATTCGCTTGGTATAAGTTATCTATAACACAACGAAACGTTCGTGTCCGTACTAATACGTTATGCATAAGACCAAGTCGTTATGAATACGTCCGAATCTTTAAAAAAACATCAAAAGTTCAACGTAAGCCAGCGTTTTACATACATTTTAATACGTTGCCATCGCTGGCTAAAACGTCAAAGTGTGACTGGCTTTAGCCATCGTGAATGGTTTAAGATTGTGAGATGTGAGATGCACGCAACACACAGCATGTTACACTGCCACAATGTGTACTCAATGTCTTATCATAAGACAATAAAACACATGCCATGCCCATGTTGCCTAGCTACCACATGAGAGAGGGTCCTATGGGTTGGCAAAGACAAGCTGGTAAACTATGCCAGGAATTTCCATTGCTTGCATAATCTCTATTATAATACCAAGCTTGCACACTAAAAACTCAGCTCGCCGTCACACGATCCCTATTAAATTGCTGTGGCACTTAGCGGACATGCCGACAATGTTTGGGAAGTCTTGGCGATCCATAGTACCACTTGCATTTTGCACAATGTGTA
>CM068953.1:123002677-123020413 GCA_035128595.1 Eptatretus atami | reverse complement strand
AGTCCCGATCGGAGGCGTTTGTAGCTCCGCCTACCTTCTCACCTCCGGCCACGTGCGTAATGGCGATGGTCTTGAGTGGGGGGTGGGGCAGGTGAGACGCCCGCTCCTTGCCGAGTGGCCAAAGAGGGACGCCATGCCCATGTTAGACTCCGCCCACGCATGCGCTCACTCGTCGGCGAGCAAAGAGCGCAGACAATGCCGAAAGCAGAGAGTTGTTGTTGTGAAAGCGAAGATGGGCGTTGTTGTCGTTGGTGTAAGTGATGTAAAAGAAAACCCTGACTATCAAAATAACTCCGCAGCGCACGAACATTTAATTCCCATTAGACTAGGGACGGGACCCGAACTAGAAACATGTACTTACCGATATAACTGATCTATAGGACCTGGCTGTTGTGTGCTCATGGTTTCCAGATTTGCAACAATATATGTATATATCTTATACTTGTGCATCTGTGTCTGTGTGTGTCCATCCTTCGTAACTCCAAAACCATGAAACCTAGGCGCCTGAAACTTTGCATGCATTCTGCATCCATCCATTTGGACCATACTCTGTGCAGAGCACTGGTGCTGCCTAAGCAGTCTTCTTGGTTATTGGGCACAATCCTGGATGGGTCACCACTCCGACACAGGATACCTGCAAGCTGGCACTCATATTGCCCACCTCAGAAGGATGACAGGCAGAGTCAGCCCCACCTGGCATTAATTCAACAGCTGAGTGGGATTTGAACTCAGGATCCTAGGATCCCAAGCCCACCACCCCAACCATTAAGCCAACACCAGGCATATGCATGCATACTAAGGGAACTCAAAGGAAGTGCATGAGTGAAAATTGGATGTTTGGGTTAATTGAAAACCCCCTTTTGAAGATAATTAACGGCCTTATTTAATTACATCCTTTGTCAGGCGATCCTCGGCCACCTTGCTCTCTGGGGTATTGAGGCGTATGCTGGGTTACCTCACTGGGGTCTGAAGCCACCATGGTTTTTTGGCCTGCTCAACCATGTCTTGACTTGGAACAGGCCACAACAATTTCTTGACGATAAAGTGCTCAAAATGTTTTTTCCCATTTTCCTTAGTGATATCATCGAATGCCTTATCTTCGTACCTACAAATAGTTGTAATTATAATGGTGGAATTATTCATGTTTAAGTTTGGGCCTAGCTGATGGTGTCCTGGGTCAGACCTCGAATAGATGCAGGGCAGCACCGGTTTTCTTCTAATAAAGATGTCTAAATGAATTACTTCACGGAAGTTATGCATTTCACCACATGCTTGATGTTTTAAGCGGTTAAATTATATGAGGATTATTCATGGATGCTTTAGACATCATGTTTAATGATGTGGGAAAGGATTTTCTCTTGAAAATGCTTTTGCTTTGAGTGGCCTCGCATTTATTTGAACTATAATTCAATTTCTGTTTTCACTTTTTACAGTCACTAAGGTAGCTTAACACTTGATTGCAGCAAGGTTTGTGAAAATCATTTTTTTTTTAAACGTTTTTACGTCGTATTGTGGATTTATATATAAAGCAACGTGAGCTGAGGAGCTTCCATATGCTCCCAAGCGGCTTCATGACTTTGTCTTAAGTTTAATTTCATTCAAGGTTTTTGGGTTGTATACAGTACATATTGCATTCAGTAATCACACTGACTCCAATCTGCCGATTTCTTAAGAATTGCAGATATCGGCCAAGCACTAATAGTGTGTGTGTGTGTGCGTGTGCGCGTGTGCGCACGTGCGTTTTTGCCATATGATTCTGGTCCCGTTCCAAACTGCAGACTTGGCTCGCATGCCTGACTCATCCACTTTTCCTCTGGAGCCCACCGAACGATCCAAATGGCGCCGCAGAAGAGCTCGTACTGTATTCTCGGAATCACAGTTGTGGGAGCTGGAGCGGTGCTTCGAGTTGCAGCACTACCTCTCCACACATGAGCGCCTCAAACTTGCGGGAACGCTGAGCCTGAACGAAACACAGGTATATGTGACAGAACATTGCACAGAGGTGCATTACACTTTTAAGAACCACCATAAAAACTTTATCACCTATAAAATACTGTTATGTTTGTGGGGTAGATGGAGGAATTTCATCAAAAAGATAGGATTGTATAGAGTATCGTGATCCGTGGATGTGTAGGAGACATTTTAATATAACTTAAGTAGGGAAACTGTCAGATTAAGTTGTTACGTGTCACCGCACGGGAGGGGGGGGGGCGGTGCTGTGTTAATGAGGTAGGGTTTCAGGATAATTTCTTCCAGTATGTGATTGCCCCCTGTGACCTTTTCCTATGTCTTTGCATTTCCAAGACCGGCAATAAAAAGGAATCGCATCCTTAAAACAACAATCAAGCCAGACATTTCCAAGCAGGCGAAAACCCCACCTCCGGGAATGACAACTAGCAAACCACGCCCCTGGAGTGGATGATTAATGGGTGTGACATCAGAGAGGAGGAAGGAGTTAGGAGCAGAGTCGGGACAAGTAGAAGGTGTGGGGGAGAAGCGAGTGAGGAGATGTTGGTTGGAAGGGAAGGGCATCATGGCTGGCTTTCCCTCGACATGGTGAAAAAGACTGCATGATTCTCTTGTTCGTGCTGAGGCGGATTTGCCCGTGTGATGGAGCAAGACGCTGGCCATTGATTGTTTGGCTGGGTCGTGTGAGACCGCGCCTCGAAGCCTCGTGTTATGCCATCGGGGAAGAAGGTGACACCATTTTGCAGAGGAGCGGCGTCGGCAAGTGCAATCATGAAAAGAAGCTGCACAGCGGTTTCTGAGCCTTGGTGTTGAATATCACTGCCCGAACTACCTCCCGTACGCTTCCTGCCGAGAGCAGTTTGGCACCATTTTTGGGCGCGTTTTCCCACACAGTGATGATGCAGTTTGGTGAACCTCAAGCTCGAGAAACTCATCTCTGGGCACACAGCTAAGTTCCGGGACAAAGGGAGGATTATTCTTTTATTTATTCTGTCCCCTTGTCTGTATTAAAGTCTGTGTGGAGGCACCTCAAATAGGAATTTAGTTTTACCTCACATTCTGTTTTTTTTTTTACACTTTGAATTATTATCATTGTAAATATTTGATTTATTTAAGTTGCTTATGTTGTCTACTTGTCGTTGGTTCAAGTATAAACCCTTGTGCTGTGCTTCCGTCTGTTACGTGCCTTGCCGCCCTTCCTTCCCGCTTGCACCATAATCTCCAAGGATCACATGTTTGCTTCCAATTGAGAATTGTTTGGCTATCCGTCCGGGCAGGGGCAAACCCCCTGGACATGACAATACTTTATAGGTTATAATTTATATGATGACGTCAAACACATGTGTGTATGTATACAAGTATGTATGTATATGTGTGTGTGTGTGTATATATATATATATATATATATATATATATATATAAAATGCAAAAACGTTTTTTTGGCAGTATCCTATTGTAAGTAAAGCAACGAAAAAGTTGCTTTCAGACCCTATCCTTCCCCTCTACCCCCTTACCTTCCACCACCAACATCTCCATAGTTGCCGATGTGGAAATGCCAAAGTGTTTCCCGCATGTTACAGATCAAAACCTGGTTCCAGAACCGACGCATGAAGCACAAGAAACAGCAGCAAACTCATGAAGCCACTTCAATGTGCAAGCGAGGCCAGAGTGTGTGTGTCTCATGTTCGAGTGTGTCGCAGCAAAGAGAGCGAGTGGAGAGCGCAAAAAACACTCATGAACTCGACAAAAGTCTTGTGGATTAGGCACCTCACCCATGTTCTGGAGGTGTATGGCACATCGATTGGTGTTATCCCACAAACCTGAATCACCTTGAAGTACCACATGCCAGGATCCTTTGGTCAGGAAAAAAATGGTGTATGGTTTGGTTAAATAGGATACTTGTATCCCATTATAAACCCATATGCTTTGATCGTTCTTTCTTCAAGGATAGTATTGATTTGGTGGTTACTGTACTGTTTGATAGTTTATTCCACTTGTCCACCATTATGGCTGCAGAAGTATTTCCTCACATCCGGACAAGCTCGTTACTTTTTTAGTTTCAGTGAATGACCCCTTGTACCTGCAATTCTTTCAAAGAGTAACTCTTCAATTCTCGTGTTTATCTGATGGAACATGCGGTAAGTTTAGAGTGGGTCTCTGTGTCTTCTTCTAGTTTCCAATGTTGTCAGGTTTAATCTTTTCAGTCGAACTTCATGTAGTGGAATAAACCATCTGATGCTTGCGATGAGTTTGGTGGCCCTCACTTGTACTTTTTCCAGAACTCTTTATCCTCCTCTAGATGGGGACTCCAAACTTGCAGGCAATAGTCAAGGTGTGGGTGACCAAGGGACTTGAACAGCTGTGTTATAACTTTTTAGTTCTGCATGAAAAGTTTTTCGTATCATACCAAGAACTCTGTTGGCTCTCTTGTCTGTTGAGGCCCATGGAGAGGACTTTTTAAGAGTCTTGTGAATTAATACTCGCAGATCTTTTTCCTCGTCAGTCTCCTTGAGCTGAGAATTTTCCATTTCGTCGATGTGGTGTGGGTTGTGTTTTTTTACTTGCATTACACCACATTTTTACTTAAGTTTAATTTCATTTTCCATTTTCAATTTTTCCGTCCGAATCTGAAGGTCTTTATGTCTTATTGGAGGTTTTGAATTCCTTCTTCACCCATTACCTTGTGTGATACTTTGGTGTCATCTGTAAATTTACTGATCAGTCTCCTCATGAAAATTTTAATCGAACAACTGATCAGGAAGCATAAAGGTCCAAGCACTGATCCTTGTACAACAGAGCTTATAACATCGACCCACTTTTATTTGGCACTTTGAGTGATTGCTCTTTGTCTCCGACCTGATAACCATGCCTTGATCCACTGTAGAATGTTTCCAACTGCTCCATGTGCTACAACGTATGCAACGATCCGTTTGTGTGTAATGGTGTCACATCTTTGGCCATGCTCATGTATACCACACCATATCAACCGGGATACTTTCATAAATTTGTTTAAGATTTTCTAGAATCTGCATGATCCAAGAGATTTGTGATGCATTATCCATTTTCTTAAGCCATGCTGTCTTGTTGGTGAGCTTGTTTCTTTCAAGGTGATATGTTATTTGCTGTTGAATGAAGTCTTCTAATACTTTTCCAGCCATTGAAGTCAAGTTGATGGGTGTGTAATTCTCGAGTTTTGATCTAGCTCCCTTATTAAAGATGGGCTGATTGCCAGTCCTCTGGACTCCTTATGAATTCTTGAAGAGGATGCCATCAGGACCTGTTGCCTTATCTGGGTTAAATGTCTTCCGTAATTGATCATTGTTTGTTTTGAAAAAAAAATGTTCTCTGTCTCTGTCTCTCTGTCTCCTGTCTCTCTCTGTCTCTCTGTCTCTCTGTCTCTTTCTCTCTGTCCTCTCTGTCTCTCTGTCTCTCTGTCTCTCTGTCTCTCTGTCCTCTCTCTCTCTCTCTCTCTCTCTCTCTCTCTCTCTTCTCTCTCTCTCTCTCTCTCTCTCTCTCTCTCTCTATGTCTCTCATCTACAAGTTCAATGAGGAGGACCTTGGTATTGCAATTATATCAGGAGTTTTCAGTTTGGTTTTAGAAGAAAAATCTTCTTCTTCTTCTTCTCTTCTTCTTTCAGCTGCTCCCGTTAGGGGTCGCCACAGCGGATCAACCGTCTCCATTTCGCTCTATCCCCCACATCTTCCATTGACACTCCAACCACCCGCATGTCCGCCTTCACCGCATCCATGAACCTCTTCTTTGGCCTTCCTCTTCTCCTCCTGCCTGGCGGCTCCATCTTCAGCATCCTTCTCCCGATATACTCCGCTTCCCTCCTGTGCACATGTCCAAACCATCTCAATCTCGACTCTCTCACTTTGTCTCCAACGTCCTACCTGCGCAGTCCCTCTAATATGCTCATTCCTTATCCTGTCCATCCTCGTCACTCCCAACGAGAATCGCAGCATCTTTAACTCTGCCACCTGCCAGCTCCGCTTCCTGTCTTTTTGTTAGCGCACCGCCTCCAAATTTTAGAAGAAAAATAGATATGGATAATAATCAACGCATTAGAGTTTATAACAGTGGTCATACAATCACACATTTGGCCAATTGGGAAATTTGAAGTTGAAATCAGAACATAATCCCCATCAAAACGAGGCAAGCATTCAAACTCTCATAAAACATTCTCTGAGTCGGGTAAATTTTACATAAATTGAATTATTACTCAGGCAGTTGTCATGTAAAGTCGTTTTAATAATAACAGGGCTTATGTAAAGTTTGTATTTCTACATTACAAAAAAACTCATTCAAATGATGAGTACACCGGCCAGTTTTCAAATCCGTATTGTTTTGAGAACTCACGAGTTGTTTCATATTGTATGTGTTCACTTATGTAAGTATAACAGAAAAGCCCTGGATGAAAGGGTGATATACCTTGTGGACAAGGCAATGACATCACAGCTAAGAGGTCCAATTATGTCTCTCCATCCTAGTGTCTTCAATTGTGAGAGGAGGGCGATATTATTTACGAAGGTCACATGAGTAAAACAAACAAACTTTTTGCAGTACAGTCCTTTTTTTTCAATCATTGTTTGCAAATACAAGGAACCTCAGGCACTGAAAAAGATAATTTGGTTGCATTCTTGTATTGCACTGGAGGCAAGTACAATTTACTCATCAGTACCCATAAATAATACGGGCAGTTGTGCTAATTATACAGCTCACACAAAGCACGAATTTTATCCAAGGTACTGGCTCACAATATCCTAATCTTTCGTGAAGATGCCATGCGATTCTCAACATCCAAAAACTAAATTCAAACGGGATAGCCGTCCAAATCCAAAGGGCAGTGTGCTCCTTGATGCCTGATGGTATCTTCTCTGCAGAACGGCAGTTTTCATTGTTTTTCTCCGGTGGGGGTCGACCCCAAACTCGACAATCAAATTAGAGGCTCGTGACAAACTGAAGTAGCCTGCACAAATTATTCATGAGAGTCTAAACAGTTCAGACATTCTTGCACGCTGAGACAGTGGAAACTTGTCCAACATCGCTTCTTTGGTCACAGACAGGTTTAAGAAGTGTAAACATCCCAAAGTTTTGTCAAGAGTATGGGACATGACCACTAAGTTGGTGTGTTGATTTTAAAAGCGTGTTCTTGCTGTGAGTATTATTCATCCGAATTTGTAAAAGAATCAGTAAAATGTTAAAATTTCAAGAACTACATTATATAATTTTTTTAAAGCCTTTTTTTTTAAGGTTTTGCTGTTTTTCGCATTGCTTTCTCCATGTCTGTGGAAAATGCAATAAAGTAGGAAGCTAATTCTCATTCGTTTTAGATTATATGTAACCCATTTTTATTGTGGGTGGACCTCTGAATAAACATAAAATTGTAAACTACCTTTAAAAAGAATGTGGTTCGATGATCAAAGATGTGCTTACGTGAAGTTTATTGATGTATCTTTGTTTGCAGAATAAAAACATTTGTTCAACACTGAGAAATGCTCTATTTGAACAAAATTGATGCTGACATAAGCACACATGTTCTTGATTCATTTAACTATCTGGAGTTCTCATTATCTTGAAATCAACCTAAACCCAATACGAAAAACCATTTCAGCACTCTCTCACAAGTAACAACATTTATCGATAACAAAGTTACCAGTTTCATCCCATAACACAGTGGCCTGCAAAAGTATTCACCCCCCTGCTAAATTTTCACATTTTGATGCCACCTGAGCTTATTTAATGATGCTTTCAAATCAAATCTATAATAACTAGAAGGGCAGTTGGTAGAGTGCCTATAATAACTAGAAGGGCAACACCGCAGTGCCTGATCCACGAGAACATATCAGGCACAATACATTTTTGAAATGTCATGCTATATATCGGTTTTGGCCCGATCTCTCCATGATGAAGAATCACTTAAAAAATTTAATAATTCTCGTATTCAAATCTTGATTCGGATCTTCACCGAAATCGAATCAATTTGTTCTTGGCACACACCCAACCTGTCCACCAAGTTTCAACAAAATCAGTCCACAACGTTTTGAGATATTCTGTACACAAACAAACAAATGAAATTGCTCGTTGAGCAAGGAATTGCCGGAATAACTTGTTCAATATCTCATGATCTCTGAAAAACAAAAACCTGGAAATCAATTTGGTTCTTATAAGTCGATAGTGCTACTGTTTAATGAGTTATAGCACTTAGTTTGGTCATGATCATAACTTGGAAGTCAATCGGACTTGAAATGGCGTTTTTTATCGCAATTTGAATTTTTTGCCCCGACCCCCCTGACATTCGACCCCGACCGTTAAGAAGGGTGTTGGTGTGACACCCAATGAGACATATGGTTGGATGCAGAATTGGAAAATGCACATTTTGGATTTGTTTGAAGTCGATAACCATTTTAGCGGACGTTATTGCGAAAATAAGAATTTCGGTTTTTTCGGTGACCTTGACCTTTGACCTAATTCACCAAAACGACAAGTTCTAAGTTGGACCATGGCCGACGTCTGTACCCAGTTTGGTCATGATCACTGAAATGGTGTGGCTGCTACAGGGTAAACAAACACAGACAGCACACACACACAGAATGACACCACACACCGACCAACATAATTGCGAAATCCGAAGGATTCCGGCAATTAACAAACAGACAGACACACAGAATAACACACAACCGACCACATAATTGCCGAAATCCGAAGGATTCGCAATTAACAAGAAGACTATGTCATTCAGAGCACGATACTTGCAAAATCTATAAAACAAATTTGACCTAAAAACAATTGGTAGTTGAATTCAATGACCAAATATGCAACTCTTCTTCAAATTTTCAGTCAATCGGATTAAAATTGACAATTTTAGAAATTCGGCCTATGTTGTCCTTTTAGCCAATGTTGGCCTGAAAAATAATTGGTGGTTGAATTCAGTGACCTGACATGAAAATCCTCTTCAAATTTCAAGTCAATCGGATGAAAATTCAGGATTTTAGAAATTCCAACTCAGTTGTTGACCTTGAGCCTATGTTGACTTTCTGGTCAATGTTGACCTCAAACATAATTGGCTGGTTGACTTTAGTGACCTGAAATATAAATCCTCTTCAAATTTTAAGTCAATTGGATAAAGCGCTTTATGAACGATAAAGCGCTCAAAATGTTTTTTTTTCTCACTTTCCTCACTCATATTATTGAATGCCTCATCGGCATACCTACGAATTGCTGCATACATCACTTTTGTAAGCGCTATAGTTTTCATATTAGATGCTTGGAGCAATTTAATGCATTATATGGTGTGATTTTCCACCATCTACTCTCACGGACTAATTCAAGTATATAATAGAAATATGAACTGGGTGTGCTTTACAAAAGTTTTATGGTTTCTCTTTGTGAGTTTCAAAGCAAATATATTTGATAACACCCGATTTCCGAGCCGTTCGCCATAATTACCGTGTTTCCAAATTACAGAGCCAAATTTTTTCCACCTGTCACACAACGGATATCTCTTGTGACAAACGGTGTGTCTTGTATCTATCACAACGGTGTGACACAACGCAGGATATCTCTTTGGAATGTCGATAATGCAACGTTGTTTTTTTAATTTGTTTCATGAAAATTTCCCCAAAACAAGGGTGAAAGCTACTCAAGGTTTTTGGATTGTATACAGTACGTACTGTAGTCAGTAATTACAACCAATTCAATCAGCCGATTACTGAAAATTGTCGATATTGGCCAAGCACTAATCATTATATATGTATATATATATATTATATATATATTGTGGGTGTGTGCAAGTTGTTCATAAAGTATAACATATTCTCTCTGCTAACTCCCTTACCCAACCCTCTCCCTCTCTCTCTTTGCCCCATCCTCGCTCTAACCCCCATTGGTGGGGGCGTTGAGCAGTGCAGCACCCTCCTTCCACTCCTCTCTCTCTCTCTCTCTCCTCTCTCTCTCTCTCTCCTCTCTCTTCTCTCTCTTCTCTCTTCTCTCCACCTCTCTGTCCCTGTCTCCTGGATGGATCCGGACTGTGGTTATCTCCAGACGGTGGTTATGGCTGGATGGTGGTTATGGGATTTTGTCTGCGGACGTGTCTGGGTGGTGTTTATGTCTGGACAGGAGTTTGTCTCTGGACATGTCTGGGTGGTGTTTATGTCTGGACGGGAGTTTGTCTCTGGATGGTGTTTATCTCCAGACGTATCCTGGCGGTGTTTGTTTCCGGACGGTTTTTATTTTTCGGATGTGTCTTGGCGGTGTTTGCCTCCGGACTGTGTTTATCTTCGGACATGTCCAGGCGGTGTTAATAGTATGACGGTAGACAATGGATTTCAGACATTACTTTGTTTCCATCTTCACTGTTATTCTATGCGAGAATCATTTTGATGAGACAGTATAAATCGTAATTAACGCTCCACTGCACGTCTGCCTTCCTTTCCTTCCCATGCTGCCTCCCCTTCTCCCTCACTCTTCGCTCCCCCACCTCCTTACTACCCTCCTCCTCTCGCTTTTCCCCTCCACCGCCTCACTCTTCTGTTTGAGAAGTGATTGAGTGACAATGGACAGTGCAAAGTATTGGAGAATCCTTCATGAAAACTGCTTGAGTCAGCAATGAATCCGAAACTGGGTAGGAGATTCACATTTCAGCAGGACAATGTTACCAGACACAAAGCAGAATAAACATAGTGGCAATATTCTGGGCGCTCACCTGATGGTGGCTGAATAAGATAACCGGAAACACTCGTAGGCATGGATGACCACAAATTGTAATGGAAAAAAAGTAAATACTATGGATTTTTTTTTTGTCATGGCATGAACAAACTTTAGTACATCATGGTGATAAAGGTTGTGGTCAAGTTTCATCAACATTGTCTATGTGGTTTCAGAGAAGAAAGCAAATATATATTTTTGGAGGCAACCCCAAAGGTAGAATCCCTTAGACCATTTTTTTTAATGTTGTGAACAAACTTTAGAACATCACGGATGATGAAGGTGGTGGTCAAATTTCATTGGAATTGTGTGTGTAGTTTCTGAGAAGAAAGCAAAGAGTCTTTGGGGGGGGCAATCCCGGACGACCACGAACTTACTGAACGTGTTTCTATTTACAGCTACCGTATCATTTGGCGTGTTGGCAGCGTTTAAAAAAAACAAAAAAACAACAATAACTTCCGATATTTCGTCACGTGCGGTCACGTCCGATTGCCTCTTCAGTTTGCTCGTGTCTTATTCTTAGTTCCTCCTCTGTGAATAATTTCTGTTTGAGGATATTGTCACGTCGACGTCGAAACTTAAAAGCAAATGTCCGAATATATTTTGAATTCGTGATAGACTAAAAAAAAAAAAAAAAAAAAAAAAAAAAAACAACAACTTCAGATATTTCGTCCGTGCCTTCACGGAGCCAAGGAGAGAAAAAATGTGCCTTGACGGAGAAAATAAGTTTCGGGTATGTAAACATTACCTCGACGTGTTTGACTTATGAGTAACTTACAAGGAACTTGTGTCGATCGCATATCGGTCTACAACTTATTCCAGCGTAGCGGAACGTGTGAGCCATACGGCGAGTACGTCGTAAATTTTCAGCATGCTTGAAATTTCACGACGTACGAGACGTACCACGAATATGACAGCGTACTTCATCGTTTTTCAGCGTGCTCTTAACGTATCACAACTTACCCATAACGTATTCGACGTGTGCCAGCTTGGTTCGGCAAATTTTTCATAGGTCGGCATATGTGGCTAAATCGTCAAGGTGTGACTGCGTGGTTGAGACTTTCAATTTCAGGCGGTTATGATTTAAATCGGCGTGCGGCAGGTTTTTAACAGGCTACGCACGTGATTGTCGCATACGTGCAGCGGCGTATGCCTAAGTTAAACTATCATTGGGCATAGGTTGTGAACGCCAACAACACGCGAATCATTCGTTGGTATAAGTTATCTATAAGACAACGAAACGTTCTGTGCCCGTTACTAATATGTTATGCATACGACCAACACGTTATGAATAGACCAAAACTTTAAAAAAAACATCAAAATTTCAGCGTACGCCAACGTTTTACATACATTTAATACGTTGCCATTGCTGGGCTAAATCGTCAAGGTGTGACAGCGCCTTAAAAGATAGCCAAATGGCGTAGGGCCACCCTGAGGCCACCGCAGAAACTCTGCGGCCGGCCGCACGTTTCTGTCAATTCAGAGGGCATACGGCCGCCGTATCCTCGCCGTAGAGCAAATGTGACTTATGCCTAAGTCATACCATCATAAGACACGTTGACATTTGTGATGCCAATCACCGGAACAATTTCCTTGGTGTCGGTATGAAGTTTGGCCTTCTCTGGATTCAATTTGGGCTTCACAGCCTCACAGTCCCACAGTTTATCAAATGTCTCCTGGCTCATAATTGACTGACTCGCCCCTGTGTCCACTTCCATTGACACCTGCTTCCCATTCAGTTGAAGATCAACAGTTATCGGTGCGGTACTGCCATGGATTGTATGCATCTCATACTCCTCACCATGCAGTGACGACTGATCAGCTCCAGCAACATGCTCGCCATCATCCACATGATGGGTGGTGGCAGTACTATCACCACTGCTGGAATGGGAACACCTCTTTTGAAGATGCCCGATCTTGCCACATCTGTTACATGTGTACCGCTTGAAATGGCACTGGTGAGCCATATGATTTGTGCCACAACACCAACACAAGTTATTGAGGCCTCTCACGACCGATGAAGCAGGTTTCAAACACACAACTGGCTTAGATGTAGCCTTATACGAAGACTAAGCAATCTTATTTGCAGTATCTGCATTTGAAGAGTTCTGGCTTTCTGACGAGATCTCCTTCAGGTTTTCAGCAGTTGTCATTCAAGCCTGTGCAATCTTCACTGCTTTTCCTAGGTCAAGGTCATCTTCTTGAACAATGAATTTTTGTAAGATGACATCATGATTTACCCCAATCACAAAAAAGTCTCAGAGTATCTCATCAAACATAGCACCAAACTGACACGGTTCTGCTAAACGGCGCAGATCAGCAACAAAACTGGAAATGTCCTGATTTTCCTTGTGGAGTGTGTGTATAAAACTTATACCTCGATATGATTAGATCAGCTTTCGGACTTGAAGTGTAGCTTGACGAGCTCACAGAGTTCTTCGTATGACTTGTCAGTATGTCGCAGTGGTGACAAGCAGGTTTTTGATGAGTCCGTACACCTTCTGCCCGCACACAGTCAACAACACAGCACGACGACAGATGGCATCATCAGTAGCCACCATGTTGTTGGCCACAAAATAGTGGTCCAGCCTCTTGAAAAAATTCGCCCAATCCTCCCCATCAGAGGATTCATGAAGAATGCCGACAGTCACCATCGAGTCACGGATAGTTCTTTACCTCGTCGCCACTTGTAATGTCGTGAAGTGCAAACAATCAGACCGACCACGATGCACTCAACTTCACGTAAGTTTTAGTCACAGCACTCGGCTCCATTTCTCGTCCCGTGTGTCATGCACGTGCACACGGCACTTACATTGAACTCGAGGAGGGCGATACATCACATCGAGGTGCAACGTTTTGAGGTTTTTTCCAAGATGGTGCCTGTACCACATGACCGATGACATCATGATTATCATGAAAGTATTTGATTGGAGGAGGCGCTCCTACGATGAAAATTTCGTGTCCATCAGACCAACAGTTGCTGAGAAAATTTTTTTTCATAATGATCGGATAAGTGTTATAGTTGTCGAATTATGATGTCATAACGAAGTCAACGATGACAACATCATTAACATATCTTATTCCCCATGAGCAGTAGTTAACAATGAGCCATGTCTCAATTTTTTTCCATGGAGTGGTTTCAGAGATAGAGGTGCGAAGTTTATCCAGGATGGCGCCTGTACCACATGACCTATGATGTCATAATTATCATTAACATATTATTGTGGATTTCAGAATCCGCTCCAAGTGATGCAAACAACATCCAGGTCCTCAGACAGTTATTTCCATAAATGCATGTTCAGAATAGACCCATCCCCTTTTCTGGTGGGATTCTAACTCTTTGATGCATTGGAGAAGGGTAGAGAACAGGTTCCCTTCCTTTCCTCGTGGATAACCTTTTCCTCTTTATGGCACGTTCATGATGTATGATTTTTACGTCAGTTTTCATTTCTGCGGGAGAGATATTCACTGTTTGTGCATGCGAAAAGACAGCCGTGAGCCCAACGGATACTCATTCTATGCCCTTTCCATCAAGACACATTGGCTTGGAAATACATGATTTATTTACACATTTTATGTTGGTTATCATTTTCACATTGGACTCACAGGACATTTGAGTCATTATTCACACCGCAAGCTTTTCCCCGAACAGTTCGTTCTGACGATCAAACATGGCTGTGGTCTCGGATCGTTTACTTCAAGCACCCACTTTCTTTCAACGATCAACAACCCACCTTTTTCTCTTGGCGTTCGACACCGCGTTCAGCAGCTCTATGGACGCTGACCGGCTGTTCTTCGTATTGGGCTAAACAAAGAGGTGATTATTTCCCATTAATGTTCTGTGAGCGCTTCATGTGTCCACTCGTTTGTTCTGGCAAATGACTGCTTTCTGGTGTTCGTCCAGCACCCCGAACATGGCGTCCTAAGCCAGGCCTGTGCTAATTGGGAGTTACATCTCGTTTGATGGTCGGGAGAGAATGAGCGCGAGAATGGACGGTTGGAGGTCTCCTGCAGGAATCTCTCCAACAAGTAAGCTGGATATGGCTGAAGTCTGCTTGAGGCTCCGCCCACACTGGTCGCTTATAATCAAAGGATGACAGGACCGCCCTGATGACAGTTGGTGAGAAATCCTGATGACAGTTGAAAGGGCGGTTGGTGACAGCTCATGACAGCTCCTGACAGTTGGTGACAGCAGCAATGGCGGCTGATGATAGTTGGACTGTTCCTGCTGGTTCTGCTCGGTCCGACTGGTTCTTGGCATTCCTGATTCCTGGGAATGATGACGTGACATCGATTGGTATTCGAGCCTGTTTGCGGGTGAGTGCATGGTGCGGAAAAGTGCTAACAATAGAAATGAGCCAAGCTGTGGAGAGCTCATTCAAAGAGGCAGGCCAAGCCCCGCTCACACATTTTGGGTTATTTTAATAGACGCACGATAACTTCTGCCCTGGTAAGCCGAGACCGGATTTCTTTTTCCTCCTGAATAATCTGATGGGTACCCATGTCTCGTGTTTAATTGTTAAGCAAGGCATAGTGATAAGCATCTGCTTTTTGTCCATTTTTCTATAAATGCTTGTTAAATTCTTTATTTGATTGAGATTATTTTTTTGATTGAACATTTGATTTGAATTCACCCATTTAATTGACAAGGAAATATAAAGTCCTCAGTTAATTTATTTTTCTTGTTAATAATAAATTCCTTGTTGACGTTTCAACCTGTCCGTGATTGTCATTTCCTTCCTTTGATCCAGCATTGTCCGAACCTAGATAGAATGGGAGGTAATTCCCAAACTGATTAAGCTGTCAGTCGGCGTGCACCAGCAGTAAACGCTCGGCCATATTACTTAAGATCTAATCAAGATAAGATTGGTGCATCACAGAGGGTTGTTAGGCAACCCTCCGCACCCGCAGCCACGCAGTTAATTGTGAACGGTGGCCCTGTCATGTTCTGTGAAGCTACCACCAAGCGCATGCGCAGTGTGCGCCTCCCTGGCTAATAAACGTGGAGCTTCGACTTATGTGGTGTCTGGCATTTCACCCGCAATCCTTCGGATACGCCACAATTGACGACGAGTTTAGTGCTTTGCCAAGTCGGCATTGCTCACTATGGCGTCCGTGGGGATTCTGGTGGAGTACCAGCCGGATGAGGACTGGGAAGACTTTGCTGATCAATTGGACAATACTTCATCGGTAACAAGATGGCGGCGCTGAAGATGCTGATCGTTGCCGAGCGCGTTCTGCTCAGAGTGTGTGGCAAAACAACATATGCCTTGATGAAGGATCAGGTTACTCCCAATAAACTGAAGGACAAAACCTTCGATGAATGATCGAGATTGTGGCCAGACACTACAGCCGAAACCCGGAAAATCGTGTCCCGGTTCAAGTTCTACACTCATGGAGGAAAGAAGGTCAGTCGGTGTCTGAGTTTGTTGCTGACCTTCGCAGATTGGCTGAACATTGTGAATTCGGTGCCACGTTGGATGAGATGTTGAGAGATGTTTTCGTTAGTGGCATCGATAAGGAAACGATCCTCCGAAAATTGTTTGTTGTTCCCGATCTCGATCTGACTGAAGCCGTGTCAATCGCAACTGCCTGCATGACTACGGATGAGGGCTGCGTGTTATCGGCGGCAGAGAGCGAGACTCCCAGCCGAGTTCATGCAATGATGTGAACAAACTGAGCTCATCATTATCAGCTGTGAAGCCCAGATATCCTCAATTTCACAGATCTGCTCAACACATCACCTCGTTTCATCATGCGAGCTCGTCTGTGCCAAAGCAGAGCAGTGGATCGTCGGGTTCTCCAACAAGCAAACCGTGTTGGCGTTGTGAGGGCAGGCACTTACCCACCACCTGTGTCATTTCAAACACTGCTCCTGTCATAACTGCGGGAAACTTGCCATCTATGCAAGATGTGTCACCAGACATCCCAACACGGTACGAATCACCACATGATCGGTTTGGCCACGCCAGTGACCGGTGGTGAAGCAATACCTCCTGCTTCAAAGGAGCATGATTTGCTCAGTACGTTGGATAAAAGCAAACCCATTGTGGTGGATGTCAGGGTGAATGATATTGCCGTGGAGATGAAGCTGGACACCGGGCCAGCCAGTCAATCATGAGTTCCAAAACTTTCAAAAGGCTGTTTAGCCAGGAGACAGCGAGACCGGTACTCAGACCGATGAACGCCAAGTTGCAAACTTACACCAATGAACTGATACCTGTGATTGGTAGTGCGGAGGTGAAGGACACCTTAATGATGTGTCATGGAAACTACCCTTGTGGATCATTCAGGGAAATGGGCCGACATTGTTTGGCGTAATTGGCTTGAATTCATCAAACTTGATTGGCCTGTGATCAAATTGATAGCTTGTGATGTTAATCACAATGCCATTCTTGACAAATACCCCTCATTGTTTGGAGGTGGTGTCGGCACCTTTGAAGGTGTTAAAGCCAAAATCTATGTGGATGAGAGTGCTAAGCCAATCTTTTGTAAAGTGAGGTCTGTACCTCACATGATGCGTCCAAAGATCGAGGCAGAGCTCGACCGCCTGCAGATGGAAGGTGTTCTCAGTCCTGTTGAGTTCAGTGATTGGGCATGTCCAATTGTTCCTGTATTAAAGCCAGATGGTAGTGTTCGGATTGTTGGTGATTCCAAACCACAATCAACAGGTATTCCAAACAGGACCATTATCCTCTGCCCAAGGCAGATGATTTGTTCGCTACGCTTTCTGGTGGAAAGAGGTTTAGCCGCCTGGATTTGAATCTGCTTATTACTCAGATGTTGCTTGATGAGGACTCCAAGAAGGATACATGTTGTAACACTCACAAGGGGTTGTTTGTATATAACCGCTGTCCTTTCGGAATCAAATCAGCCGCTGCTATATTTCAACGCAATATGGAGAATCTGCTGAAAGCAATTCCAAATGTAGTAGTGTTTCAAGATGATGTTTTGATCACCGGCCGCAATGATGCTGAACATTTGTGTAACCTTGAGGCGGTTCTCAAACGTCTTGTTGAAGCCGGTGTTAAGGTGAAACGTGACTAATGTCGATTTATGTT
>CM068953.1:122939119-122953618 GCA_035128595.1 Eptatretus atami | reverse complement strand
TTTGTCTGTTTGTTTGTCTGTTTGTTTTTCTGTCCATCGAAAGCACAGAACAATTGGAATGCAAGTACTTTCATAACGTGTGGACCAGAAAACCACATAAAGAAGTCCTGGTGAGGGTCTTCACTCATTGATTGCTCTTTCTGGTTCGTTATGTTTTTGAAATGAAAGAAATGTGTTTATCCAAGATGTTTGAGCAAAAATTTGTTGGGGTTATTATTTGCTAATATTTGCAGTTATACTATAATTTTCCTTTGGGAATCAATGAATTTGAGGGCATTCCTGGACACCCGGTCGATTCTGCAGTGCGTCCCACCATTGCCCCGCTGAAGAGAGAGATATGTTAAACCATGATGCTTGATAAAAGTATGTTGGGTTATTGTGGGTCGATTGAAGTTGATTCTTTGATGCCGTTTTGGTCTGGAATCAATGTCAGGTAAGATTTTCAATCATTACTCATATTCTGTTTTTGGAAGATAGTTTCGATTAAAATCATTATACTTGTGTCACTGTTTAAACAATGTTGGCATGAAAATTGTAAAAACCTCAACATTTACGTGTTCTTCACGCTCATTGTTTTGACAAGTGTCTTGAATTGTTTTGAATTTGAAGTCATCCATCAAATCGAAGCCATCAATTATTCTCAATGAGCTTCACCAATCTGAATATGAATGAGGGAAGAAGCTCATAAATTTGCAGTTTTGTTTGCTGTGAAAGTGAAGATTGTTTCACAGTGAAAAAACAATGGCAAGCTAACTGATGCTTGGACCCCTGAAGAGCACTCAGGAAGCAGCAATTCTTCACCTTATTAGGTTCAAGGTTGGTGAAAAATGCTCACTCATTCTTTGTGTTGGTGAAGTGGAGATGGAAATCACAATGGATGTCCTACACTTGGACGGGGGATGGGGCCGTCATTTTCCCTTTGATGCATGGTTGTGGATGGTTATTTTTTCTCTTGTTTTATATTCATCAGGAGATATTCATTTTGGTCTGTTGATTGACACAGGAAGTTCCATTTAGTGTTGTATTGATTTCTGTGTCATTCATTCACGACATTTTATAGAAACTGCATCTTGCAACTCACATGAGAAATATTCCAGTATTTATGTCGTGGAGCAACATGATATTTTTAAATGTTGGCTTACATTGATTTTGTATTTCCAAGAGATGAGATGAATAAGAGTCAAAAGAGAAGTGTTTATGTGGTACTTATTTTACATTTTATGATTTCCCTCTCCAGAGGAGTGGGTGTTCCATTTTCGGCTTTGTCTGTTTGTTTTGTGTCTGTCTGAAAGCACAGACAATTGAATGCAATCTTGATAACTTGTGGACCAAAAACCACATAATGAAATACTGATGAGGGTCTTCACCCATTGATTTGCTTTTCTTGTTCTTTTGTTTTGAATGAAAGAAATGTGTTTATCCAAGCTTGAGCAAAAGTTTGTTGGGTTTATTTGACACCATTTGCGGTTATACTAATTTTCCTTTGGGTGTCAATGAATTTAGGGCATCGTGGACACCCGGTCGCTTCTGCAGTGCGTCCACCATTGCTCGCCAGTTTTCTGGCACCCTCGTGCTCAGTGTCCCAATATCTGGGGAACCTGGTGGGCCTATGTTCTTTGTCTCCTTTCCCCTCGTCACTCATTTGCAGTTACCTGATGCTATCATCTGGCTGCCATAGCCCAACTCGCTGTGGTGTGGGACCTGGCTTCCTGGTGCTCACCTTGGCATCTGTTTCCTTCTGTGGACCCAGTGCCACTGTCCGACTCGGTCCATTTCACCTGAACCAGGACCGGGTCATGATTACCAGGACGCACTCGGCTCCTCGATAGAGGCTGGGAGTAAGCCATCTGGCCCAAGGAAGACGTTGGAACCCACTCACCATCGGTGGTGTGGGCAGATCGAGAATGCACACAGCCCTTGAGGGTGCAACCGAGGTGAAATCGATCAGTGAGACGCCTCTGCTCAATCCTGACTCCAATCGCACAGGTTGAAAAAAGTGGAATGATCTCGAGGGAACTCTGATGTGGATAGTCACATGAAGGATCACCAGCAAAGGGAGTGACACCCATTTCCATGATCCACCACCATGAAGTTTTACCTTTTCCTTTCCACAACCACCAGCCTGTTCATTGATCCTCACCCCAACTTCCAATGGAAAACACAAAATCCAAAACCTCATGCTCGGCCACGAAGAAAACTCTGGAAACTAATCGGCAATTCGGAGAGCATGGCCATGTGTTCGGGGCGCCGTGAGCTCACAGCCCAACAGGTGCGTACGCCCGCCAAGGGAATTGTTTCCCGAGGGCCCGGGAGTTTCGCCGTGGCCTCGCTCCCGTGCACGTCCACACCCACCCTCATGGATCCCAAAGTTTGCAATCACCAGTCGAGATTTCGAAATGCCCAAACATCGAATCTTACCTGATACATGTTCGATAACTGAGGGTACCCACGTCGCTTCGCCTTGAGGCGGTCAGAAGTACCCCGCCCTTCAAATACAGACCAAATTCATCAGGAGTCAAGAGTTGGCAGTTCCGCTGTGCCTCCAGTGAGAGAACCATTTTGCCCAGGCATTAATGACTGGTACTTCCGATCCGTCCTGCAAGATGAAACCCAGGTGAGAACTCGGCTGGTGGATCACACCCACCTTCCATACCGGAGGATGCAAGGCCTCCTTCCTCCTCTCTGTCTCTCTGTCGACACCACTGATGCAACCCACTGGTGAATCAGCATCACTCAACTCCCCAATTACCTCAACGACCTCCCATAAACCATAGTTTTGCAGGAATCATAGCTCGGGGCTGACACAACGGTTGGTTTGTATCATTGGGTGCCCAGTGTCTGCTCCTCCCCACATCATCTTGGCCCTGCTTTTCCACCCCTCCCCGTTCTTTCCTGCAAGGGTCTTCAATCATTGATTGCTCCTTCTCTCTGCATGTTTTGAAATGATGGAAATGTGTTTATCCAATATGATTTTGCAAAAGTTTTGTTGGGGTTATTATTAAAATATTTCAAGTCACTGTCATGTTCCTTTGGGTGTCAATCAATGCAATGTGCCATTTTCAATTCTCCTCAATACTCTTTAATTTTGAAAATAATATTATTTCTTTATCAAAATAGATTTGCATTTAATTTAAAATGGACATCCTCATTTCATATTTAGTCTTTTGGTGATTGTATTTGTTTTGAACTGAGATGGGAAATGTGTTTAACCATGATGCTTGAAAAAAGTATGTTGGGTTTATTGTGGGAATCGATTGAAGTTGATCTTTGATGCTGTTTGGGGTTGAATCAATGCTCTGACATTTTCAATCATTACTCAAATTCTGTTTTTGGAAAATAGTTTCGATTAATAACATAATACTTGTGTCCTGTTATAAACAATGCGCATTATATAATTGCAAAAACCTCAACATTTACTGTTCTTCACGATATTGTTTTTACAAGTTGTCTTAATTTTTTGAATTTAAAATCATCCACCACAACTGAGCCATCAATTATTCTCCGAATGAGCTTCACAATCTGAATATGAATGAGGATGAAGAAGCTCAATATAAATTTGCAGTTTTTGTTTGCTGTGCAAGTGAAGATTGTTTCAGTGAAAAACAAGTGGCACGCTAACTGACTGCTTGGACCCTGAAGAGAACCTCAGGAAGCAGCAATTCTTCACCTTATTAGGTTCAAGGTTGGTGAAAAATGCTCACTCATTCTTGTGTTGGTGAAGTGGAGATGGAAATCACAATGGATGTCCATCACTTTGACGGCGGGGATGGGGCCGCAGTTTTTTCCCTTTGATGGCATGGTTGTGTTGGTTTATTTCCTTCTTGTTTTATATTCATCAGAGATATTCATTTTTGTCTGTTGATTGTCACAGGAAGTTCCATTTATGTTGTATATTGATTTTCTGTCATTCATTCACGACATTTTATGAAGAAACTCATCTTGCAACTTCATGAGAAATATTCCAGTATTTATGTCGGTGCAAGTGAATATGATATTTTGAAATTTTGGCTTTACATTACTTTATGATATTTCCAAGAGATGAATGAATAAGAGTCAAAAGAGAAGTGTTTACGTGGATACTTATTTTACATTTATGATTTCCCCTCCAGAGGAGTGGGTGTCCATTTTCGGCCATTTGTCTGTTTGTTTGCTGTTGTTTTCTGTCTATCGAAAGCACAGAACAATTGGAATCGAGCGCTTCATAACTTGTGGACCAAAAAACCACATAAAGAATCTGTGAGGGTCTTCACTCATTGATTGCTCTTTCTCGTTCTTTATGTTTTTGACTGAAAGAAATGTGTTTATCCAAGATGTTGAGCAAAGTTTGTTGGGGTTATTATTGGTCGCGATCGAGTGGAAAAAAAAATTTCGAAAAAAAATTTTTTTTCGATAAAAAATTTTTGGATCTACCCTTATTTTTGGTAGTCGATCGAGGCGAAAAAAAATTTTTAGAAAATTTTTTTTTTCCATTAAAATATTTTTTTTGATCTACCCTTATTTGTGTCGTGGTGTCGTCTGTCCGTGTGTGGTGTTTGTCGGGGGTTTTTGACCCCCTTGCAGTTTCGATTTTGATAAATTTGGGTGGTAGACCAGTTTAACCTCGTTGTGCGCGGTGGTACTGGTTGCTACGCCCTTTGTTGCCACAACGGACTTTGAAAATTTTGAAATATCATTAAAAAATTATTTTTTCGAAAATCAAAAATCGGGCACGACCGACTTGTGGAGTACATTCAGCCATATTGTCAAAATTTCCAGCCGAATCCTATGAAATTGTCAGAGAAGATAGACTTTGAATGAACCTTGGTCGAAAACAAAAAAAAACGGAGTTCGTTATATCTCAGAGCTATGAGTCAGAATACATGAAACTGGTATGGTAGGTTCATGGTATCTCCTAGTTATGTTGTGAGAGGAACCGTTGCTATGGATCTCCGTTGCCTAGCAACGGCCGAAAAACCTCTAAATGTGGGGGTATTTTAACGAAAAAACAAATCTGCAGCATTAACCCTTGAAGCTAGAATCAGAATTTTCTTTGCTTAATCCTCGGGTCATTCCCCATCGAACGGCCCATCGCGTCAGGTTCTATTGGGTAGTCGACTACCATGTCCCCTACCGGCTTGTTTGATACCATTCGCGGTTATACTATATAATTTTCCTGGGTGTCAATGAATTTGGGCATTCCTGGACACCCGTCACTCTGCAGTGTGTCCCACCATTGCTCGCTCAGTTTCTTGGCACCCTCGATGCTCAGTGTCCCAATATCTGGGAGAATCCTGCTGGGTCGTATGTTCTTTGTCTCCTTTCCCTCTGACACTCATTTGCAGTACCTGACGCTACCATCTGGCTGCCCATAGCCGATCGCTGAATGGAGTGGACCTGGTTCCTGGTGCTCACCTTGGCATCTGTTTGCCTTCTGTGGAGCAATGCCACTGTCCGACTCGGTAACTTTCACCCGAACCAGGACCTGCGTTCATGATTACGAGACACACCTCAGCTCCCTCTGTAGAGGTCTGGGAGTAACCATCCGACCCAAGGAACGACTTGGAACCCAGCTCACCATCGGTGGGTGGGCAGATCGAGAACGCACACTGCCGTTAGGGTGCAACCGAGGGTAAAATCGACAGTGAGACCGCCTCTGCTCAATCCTGCCTCCATCGCACAGGTTGAAAGAAGTGGAATAATCTGAGGGAACTCTGTGGATGTGGATGTCACATGACAGGATCACCAGCAAAGGGAGTGATACCCCATTGCCATGATCCACCACCGTGAGAATTATTCCCTTTTCCTTCCCACAACCACCAGCCTTGGTCATGCCCACCCCAACTTCCAATGGGAAACACAAACACCTGAAAACCTCATGCTCGGCCACGATAAGAAACTCGTGGGAACTAATCGGCAATTCGTCGAGCATGGCCTGTGTTCGGGGGCGCGAGAGCTCCACAGCCGCAATGGGTGCGTATTCGCCCGCCAAGGGAATTGTTTCCTGAGGGTCCCGGGAGTTCGCCGTGGCCTCGCCTCCCGTGCACGGTCCACTCCCACCCTCATGGATCCCAAGTCCTGCAATCACCAGTCGAGATTTCACAAATCGCAAAACATAGATGACTCTGAGTACGATGTCGATACACTGACGGTACCCACGTGCTTCCTCCTTGAGAGCTGGTCAGAATACCCCGGCCCTTCAAAACAGACCAAATTCATCAGGAGTCAAGAGTTTGGCAGTTCCGCTGTGCCTCCAGTGAGAGGAATCGTTTCTGCCCAGGCATTAATGATGGCTACTTCCGATCCGTCCTGCAAGTAAACATGGTGAGAAGCTCGCTGGGTGGATCACATCCACCCTTCATCCCGGAGATGCAAGCCCTTCCTCTCCCTCTCTTGTCTCTCTGTCGACACCCACTGCCGCGAACCCATTGGTGAATCAGCATCACTCCACCTTCCCAATTACCTTTCACCGACCCCCATTAACCATAATTTTGCAGGGATCATAGCTCGGGGCTGACCACAACGTTTGGTTTGTATCACAAATCCGTGCACCCAGTGTCTGCTCCTGCCCACAATCATCTCGCCCACTTCTCCACCCCCTCCCCGTTCTTTCCTGCAAGGGTCTTCAATCATTGATTGCTCCTTCTGTTCTATGTTTTTGAAATGATGGAAATGTGTTTATCCAATATGCTTTCAAAAGTTTTGTTGGGTTATTATTTGAAACATTTCAAGTTACACTTGTCATGTTCCTTTGGGTGTCAATCAATGCAATGTGCCATTTTCAATTTCTCCTCAATACTCTTTAATTTGGAAAATAATATTATTTCTTTATCAAAATAGATTTGTCATTTTAATTTAAAATGGACATCCTTATTTCATATTTAGTCTTTTGGTGATTGTATTTGTTTTTTGAACTGAGATGGGAAATGTGTTTAACCATGATGCTTGAAAAAAGAATGTTGGGGTTATTGTGGGAATCGATTGAAGTTGATTCTTTGATGCTGTTTTGGTTGTGAATCAATGTGTAGATTTTCAATCATTACTCAATATTCTGTTTTTGGAAGATAGTTTCGATTAAAACATATACTTGTGCCTGTTCAAACAATGTGGCATAAATTGTAAAAACCTCAACATTTACGTGTTCTTCACGATCATTGTTTTACAAGTGTCTTGAATTTTTTTGAATTTGAATCATCCACACAATCTGAGCCATCAATTATTCTCCAAATGAGCTTCACCAATCTGAATATGAATGAGGATGAAGAAGCTCAATAAATTTGCAGTTTTGTTTGCTGTGAAGTGAAGATTGTTTCACAGTGAAAAACAAGTGGCAACGCTAACTGACTGCTTGGACTCTGAAAGGCACCTCAGGAAGCAGCAATTCTTCACCTTATTAGGTTCAAGGTTGGTGAAAAATGCTCACTCATTTCTTGTGTTGGTGAAGTGGAGATGGAAATCACAATGGATGTCCATGCATCACTTTGACGGGCGGGGATGGGGCCCGTCAATTTTTCCCTTTGATGGCATGGTTGTGGATGGTTTATTTTCCACCTTGTTTACATTCATCAGGAGATATTCATTTTTGTCTGTTGATTGTCACAGAAGTTCCATTTTAGTGTTGTTTTGATTTTCTGTCATTAATTCACACGACATTTTATGAAACTGCATTTTGCAACTTCCATGAGAAATATTCCAGTATTTAGTCGGCAAGTCACATGATATTTTTGAAATTTTGGCTTTACATTGATTTATGTATTTCCAAGAGATGAGATGAATAAGTGTCAAAAGAGAAGTGTTTACGTGGATACTTATTTACACATTTTCTGATTTCCCTCTCCAGCGGAGTGGGTGTTCCATTTTCGGTCTTTGTCTGTTTGTTTTTTCTTCGAAACCACAGAACAATTGGAATGCAAATACTTTATAACTTGTGGACCAGAAAACCACATAATGAAATACTGATGAGGGTCTTCACTCTTTGATTGTCTTTCTTGTTTCTTTGTGTTTTGAAATGAAAAGAATGTGTTTATCTAAGATGTTGAGCAAAAGTTTGTTGGTTATTATTTTGCACCATTTGCGGTTATACTATATTTTCCTTTGGGTGTCAATGAATTTGGGCATGGACACCCGTCGCTTCTGCAAGCGTCCACCATTGCTCGCTCAGTTTCTTTGCACCCTCGCTGCTCAGTGTCCAAATATCTGGGGGAATCCTGGTGGCCGTATTTCTTTGTCTCCCTTTCCCTCTGTCACTCATTGCAGTTACCTGAGCTATCATCTGGCTGCCGATAACACGACTTTCCACCCCCTCCCCGTTCTTCCTGCAAGGTCTTCAATCATTGATTGCTCCTTTCTCTTCTGCATGTCTTTGAAATGATGGAATGTGTTTATCCAATATGATTTTGCAAAATTTGTTGGGTTTATTATTTGAAAATATTTCAGGTACACGCCATGTTCCTTTGGGTGTCAATCAATGCAATGTGCCATTTTCAATTTCTCCTCAATACTCTTTTAATTTTGGAAATAATATTATTTCTTTATCAAAATAAATTTGTCATTTTAATTTAAAATGGACATCCTCATTTCATATTTAGTCTTTGGTGATTGTATTTGTTTTTGAACTGAGATGGGAAATGTGTTTAACCCATGATGCTTGATAAAAAGTATGTTGGGTTATTGTGGGAATCGATTGAAGTTGATTCTTTGATCCTGTTTTGTTGTTGAATCAATGCTCTGACATTTTCAATCATTACTCAATATTCTGTTTTTGGAAGATAGTTTCGATTAAATAACATAATACTTGTGCCTGTTTTAACAATGTGGCATTATTATTGAAAAACCTCAACATTTACGTGTTCTTCACGATTATTGTTTTAACAAGTTTCTTCAATTTTTTGAATTTGAAATCCATCCACCACAATCTGAGCCATCAATTATTCTCCGAATGAGCTTCACCAATCTGAATATGAATGAGGATGAAGAAGCTCAAGAATAAATTTGTAGTTTTGTTTGCTGTGCAAGTGAAGATTGTTTTCAGTGAAAAACAAGTGGCAACGCTAACTGACTGCTTGGACCCTGAAGAGCCACCTCAGGAAGCAGCAATTCTTCACCTTATTAGGTTCAAGTTGGGAAAAATGCTCACTCATGTCTTGTGTTGGTGAAGTGGAGATGGAAATCACAATGGATGTCCATCACTTTGACGGGCGGGGATGGGCCCGTCAATTTTTCCCTTTGATGGCATGGTTGTGTGGAGGTTTATTTTCCTTCTTGTTTTATATCATTATTAGTCTGTTGATTGTCACAGGAAGTTCCATTTTAAGTGTTGTATTGATTTTCTGTCATTCATTCACAACGACATTTTATGAGAAACTGCATCTTGCAACTCACTGAGAAATATTCCAGTATTTATGTCGGTGCAAGTAATGATATTTTTGAAATGTTGGCTTACATTACTTTATGATATTTCCAAGAGATATGATGAATAAGAGTCAAAAGAGAAGTGTTTACGTGGATACTTATTTTACATTTTTATGATTTCCCTCTCCAGAGGAGTGGGTGTTCCATTTCGGCCGTTTGTCTGTTTGTTGTCTGTTTGTTTTTCTGTCCATCGAAAGCACAGAACAATTGGAATGCAGTACTTTCATAACTGTGTGACCAGAAAACCACATAAAGAAGTCCTGTGAGGGTCTTCACTCATTGATTGCTCTTTCTGTTCGTTATGTTTTTGAAATGAAGAAATGTGTTTATCCAAGATGTTTGAGCAAAAGTTGTTGGGGTTATTATTTGCTAATATTGCAGTTATACTATAATTTTCCTTTGGTCAATGAATTTGAGGCTTCCTGGACACCCGGTCGTTCTGCAGTGCGTCCCACCATTGCCCGCTAGTTTCTTGACACATCCCTATGCTAAGTGTCCCAATGTCTGAGAGAATCCTGGTGGCCGTATGTTCTTTGTCTCCCTTCCCTCTGTCACTCATTTGCAATTACCTGACGCCATCATCTGGCTGCCGAGAGCCTGACTCTGTATGTTGTGTACCTGGCTTCCTGGTGCTCACCTTGGCATCTGTTTGCCTTCTGTGGAGCCCAGTGCCACCGTCCGACTGGTCCATTTCACCTGAACCAGGACCGTGTGGTCATGATTGCGGGACGCACCTCACTCCCTCAAGGGGCTGGGAGTAACCATCCCGGCCCAAGAAATGACCTTAACCCTGCTCACCATCGCTGGGTGGGCAGATCAAGAACGCACACTGCCTTGAGGGTGCAACCGGGGTAAAATTGATCAGTGAGACCGCCTGCTGCTCAATCCTGACTCCCATCGCACAGGTTTGAAAGAATTAATGATCTCCGAGGGAACACTGTGGATGTGGAAGTCACACGCAGGATCACCAAAGGAGAGTGACACCCCATTCCATTATCCACACCCTGAGAATTATTCCCTTTTCCCTTTCCACAACACCCAGCCTTGGTCATCGTCCTCACCCAACTTCCAATGGAAACACAAACACCAAAACCTCATGCTCGGCCACGATAGAAAAAACTCCTGGGAAGGAATTGGCAATTCGGAGGCATGGCCTGTGACGGGGCACGTAGCTCCACACCTGCAATGGGGCGTATCGCCCACCAATGGAATTGTTTCCCCAGGGTCCGGAGTTTCGCCTTGGCCTCGCCTCCCGTGCACGCTCCACATCCACACTCATGATCACAAAGTTTTGCAATCACCAGTCGAGATTTCACAATCCCCAAACATCGAATCTCCTACTCGGATACGATGTCGTATCAACTGACGGTACCCACGTCGCTTTCCGCCTTGAGTGGCTTGGTCAGAATACCCCGGCCCAAATACAGACCAAATTCATCAGGAGTCAAGAGGTTGGCAGTTCCGCTGTGCCCTCCAGTGAGAGGAATCATTTGACAGGATAATGACTGGATACTTCCGATCCGTCTGCAAGTGAACCCATGGTGAGAACTCGGTTGGTGGATCACACCCACTTCCATACCGAGGATGCAAGCCCTCCTGTCCTCTCTCTGTCTCTCTGTGACACCACTGATGCAAACCCACTGTTGAATCAGCATCACTCACCTCCCAATTACTTTCACCGACCTCCCATTAACCATATTTTGCAGGATCATAGCTCGGGCTGACCACAACGTTGTTTTGTACCATTTGTGTGTGCCAGTGTCTGCTCTGCCCACCATCATCTTAGGCCACTTCTCCACCCCCCCCGTTCCTGCAAGGGTCTTCAATCATGATTGCTCCTTCTCGTCTGCATGTTTTTGAAATGATGGAAATGTGTTTTACAATATGATTTTGCAAAAGTTTTGTTGGGTTATTATTTGAAAAACATTTCAAGTTACACTGTCAGTTCCTTTGGGTGTCAATCAATGCAATGTCATTTTCAATTCTTCCTCAATACTCTTTAATTTTGGAAATAATATTATTTCTTTATCAAAATAGATTTGTCATTTTAATTTAAAATGGACATCCTTATTTCATATTAGTCTTTTGGTGATTGTATTTGTTTTTGAACTGAGATGGAAAATGTGTTTAACCATGATGCTTGATAAAAAAGTATGTTGTGGTTATTGTGGGAATCGATTGAAGTTGATCTTTGATGCGTTTTGGTGTTGAATCAATGCTCGGTAAGATTTTCAATATTATTCAATATTCTGTTTTGGAAGATAGTTTCGATTAAAATCTTATACTTGTGTACTGTTTCAAACAATGTGGCATAAAATTGTAAAACCTCAACATTTACGTTTCTCACGATCATTGTTTTAACAATTGTCTTGAATTGTTTTGAATTTGAAATCATCCACCACATTCTGACCATAATTATTCTGCAAATGAGCTTCACCAATCTGAATAGAATGAGGATGAAGAAGCTCAATATAAATTTGCAGTTTTGTTTGCTGTGCATGTGAAGATTGTTTCACAGTGAAAAACAAGTGGCAACGCTAACTGACTGCTTGGACTCTGAAGGCACCTCAGGAAGCAGCAATTCTTCACCTTATTAGGTTCAAGGTTGGTGAAAAATGCTCACTCATGTCTTGTGTTGGTGAAGTGGAGATGGAAATCACAATGGATGTCCACCACTTTGACGGGCGGGGATGGGTCCGTTTTTTTCCCTTTGATGGCATGGTTGTGTCTGGTTATTTTCCTCTTGTTTTACATTCATCAGGAGATATTCATTTTGTCTGTTGATTGTCACAGGAATCCATTTAAGTGTTGTATTGATTTTCTGTCATTCATTCACGACATTTTATGAAAAACTGCATCTTGCAACTATCCATGAGAAATATTCCAGTATTTAGTCGGTGCAAGTGAAATGATATTTTTGAAATGTTGGCTTTACATTACTTTATGATATTTCCAAGATGAGATGAATAAGAGTCAAAAGAGAAGTTGTATGTGGATACTTATTTTACATTGTCATGATTTCCCTCTCCAGAGGATTGGGTGTTCCATTTTCGCCGTTTGTCTGTTTGCTTTTCTATTTCTCAAAAGCACAGAACAATTGGAATGCGAGTACTTTGATAACTTGTGGACCATAAAACCACATAAAAGAAGTCCTGGTGAGGGTCTTCACTCATCGATTGCTTTTCTCGTCCTTTATGTTTTTGAAATGAAAGAAATGTGTTTCTCCCAAGATCCTTGAGCAAAAGTTTTGTTGGGGTTATTATTTGAAAACATTTCCTGTAACACTGTCATGTTCCTTTGGGTGTCAATCACTGCAATGTGCCATTTTCAATTTCTCCCAATACTCTTTAAGTTTGGAAAATAATATTATTTCTTATCAAGATAAATTTGCATTTTAGTTTAAAATGACATCCTTATTTCAATATTTAGTCTTTTGGTGATTGTATTTGTTTTTGAACTGAGATGGGAAATGTGTTTAACCATGATGCTTGATAAAAGTATGTTGGGGTTTTGTGGGAATCGATTGAAGTTGAATCTTTGATGCCGTTTTGGTCTGGAAAACAATGTCAGGTAAGATTTTCAATCATTACTCAATATTCTGTTTTGGAAGATAGTTTCGATTAAAATCATTATACTTTTGTATCTGCTACAATCATGTGGCATGAGAATTGTAAAAACCTCAACATTTACGTGTTCTCTCACGATCATTGTTTTGACAAGTGTCTTGAAATTGTTTTTGAATTTGAAGTCATCCATCACACACGAAGCCATCAATTATTCTCCAAATGAGCTTCACCAATCTGAATATGAATGAGTATGAGAAGCCAATCATAAATTTGCAGTTTTGTTTGCTGTGCAAGTGAAGATTGTTCACAGTGAAAAACAAGTGGCAACGCAAACTGACTGCTTGGACCCTGAAGGGCACATCAAGAGCAGCAATTCTTCACCTTATTAGGTTCAAGGTTGGTGAAAAATGCTCACTCATGTCTTGTGTTGGTGAAGTGGAGATGGAAATCACAATGGATGTCCACCACTTTGACGGGCGGGGATGGGGCCCGTCAATTTTTCCCTTTGATGGCATGGTTGTGGATGGTTTAATTTCCTTCTTGTTTTACATTCATCAGGAGATATTCATTTTTGTCTGTTGATTGTCACAGGAAGTTCATTTTAAAGTGGTGTATTGATTTTCTGTCATTCATTCCAACGACATTTATATGAGAACTGCATCTTGCAACTTCCATGAGGAATATTCCAGTATTTATGTCGGTGCAAGTCACATTATATTTTTGAAATGTTGGGCTTTACATTGCTTTATGATATTTCCAAATATGCAATGAATAAGAGTCAAAAGAGAAGTGTTACTGTGGTGTATGGGCAGCGGAGCCTGGCGAGGCGGGGCAAAGTGGTGGTAGTGGTCACGTGGTCCGCGGGGCATAAAGGTGGGCACGCCGCTTGAGGCGTAGTAGTCCGGCCATGGTAGCGCGCTTCGGGATACGCAATAAACAGAGTTACGGCAGCCTCACGACTCTGCGAGTCTCACTGCTCTCCGAGCCCAACCCGAGTACATAACATTTACGTGGATACTTATTTTTACATTTTTATGATTCCCTCTCCAGAGGAGTGGGTTTCCATTTTCGGCCGTTTGTCTGTTTGTTTGTCTGTTTGTTTTTCTGTCCATCGAAAGCACAGAACAATTGGAATGTGAGTACTTTGATAACTTGTGGACCAGAAAACCACATAAAGAAGTCCTGGTGAGGGTCTTCACTCATTGATTGCTCTTTCTAGTTCGTATGTTTTTTGAAATGAAAGAAATGTGTTTATCCAAGATGTTTGAGCAAAAGTTTGTTGGGGTTATTATTTGCTAATATTTGCAGTTATACTATAATTTTCCTTGGGTATCAATGAATTTGAGGGCATTCCTGGACACCCGGTCGATTCTGCAGTGCGTCCCACCATTGCCCCGCTGAGTTCTTGACACATCCCTATGCTAAGTGTCCCAATGTCTGGGAGAATCCTGGTGGGCCGTATGTTCTTTGTCCCCTTTCCCTCTGTCACTCATTTGCAATTACCTGACGCCATCATCTGGCTGCCGAGAGCCTGACTCTCGTATGT
>CM068953.1:122920827-122933832 GCA_035128595.1 Eptatretus atami | reverse complement strand
AGGCTCCAGTCGAGATTTACAATCGCCATACATCGAATTTATTCGGAACGTGTTCGTATCAACTGACGGTACCACGTCACTTTCGTTGATGTGGTTGGTCAAAATAACCGGCTTCAAATACAGACAAATTCATTCCGGAGTAAGATTTGGCAGTTTCGCTGGTGTAAGGAGAGGATTATTTTTTGACGCATGACATTAATGACTGGCTACTTCGATGGCAAGATGAACCTGGTGAGAACTCGCTGAGGTGATCACACCCCCTTCCTACCGGAGGATGCAGAGACCTTCCTGTCCTCTTTCTGTTCTCTGACGACACTACTGACGCAAACCACTGGTGAATCAGCATCACTTACTCCCAATTACTTTCACCCAACCCCATTAACATAGTTTGCAGGGATATAAGCTCAGGGTGACACAACGTTGGTTTGTATCATTGTGGTGTAGCCAGTGTAATCTCTCCCCATATCTTCAACGAACTCTCCCCACGACGTTTCTGCAAGGGTCTTCATCATGTTGCCCCTCCTAGTTTATGTATGTTTTGAAATGATGGAAATGTGTTATCAACTGCTTTGCAAATTTGTTGGGGTTATTATTTTGAATAATTTTCAGGTTCACGTCATTTCGTTTGGGTGTCAATCAACTGCAATGTGCATTTTAATTTCTCCTCATCCGTTTAATTTTGGAAAAATAATATTTCTTTTTCCAAAATGATTTGTCATTTAATTTTAAATGGACATCCCTCAATTTCATATTTAGTCTTTGTGATTGTATTCTTTTTTAATCTGAGATGGGGAAGTGTGTTTAAAACCAGATGCTTGATAAAGTATGTTGTGGTTATTGGAGAATGCTTGGAAGTTGATTTTGTGATGCTGTTTTGGTGTTGAATCAATGCTTTGACATTTCAGTCTTCGCATATTCTGTTTTTGGAAGATAGTTTCGCATTTGAATAACTAATACTCTTGTTTACTGTTATAAACAATGTGGGCATATATATGCAAATCTCAACATTACGTGTTCTTCACGATATTGTTTTAAAAGTTTCTTCATTTTTTGATTTGATAAACATCCTACACAATGCTGGCGTCAAATATTCTGAAGAGCTTACAATCTGTAATATGAATGAGGAATGAAAAGCTAGAATAAATTTGCATTTTTGTTTTTTGTGCTGTGAAGAATTGTTTTTTCAGTGAAAACAAGTGGCCAACGCTAACTGACTGCTGGCCCTGAATGAGCACATAGAAGCAGAATTCTTACCTATAGGTTTCAAGGTGGTGAAAAATGCTCTCATGCTTTTATGGTGATAGTGGAGATAGGAAATCACAATGGATGTCCATCACTTTGAGGGCGGGGATGGGGCCGTCAATTTTTCCCTTTGATGGCATGGTTGTGTCTGGTTTATTTTTCCTTCTTGTTTTATATTCATCAAGAGATATTCATTTTTTGTCTGTTGATTGACACAGGACGTCACTTTAAGTGTTGTCGATGATTTCTGTCATTCATTCCGCACATTTTATGAAAGCTGCATCTTGCAACTTCAGAGAAATATTCCAGTATTTTATGTCGTGCAAGTGAAATGATCTTTTTTTGAATGTTTTGGTGCGCCTGAAGCAGTCTCCTTGTTTCGACTAAATCCTGGACGGGTCACCATCTTCGACACATGATAACAGAGCTGGCACTCATTTTGCCGACTCGCGAAGGATGAGACAGCAAAGTCAACACCTGGTATTATTCAACAGAAAAGTAGGATTTTAACTCAGGATCTTTCCCAAGCCACACCCTAACCATTAAGCAAACCCACGCAAGCATCGGTTAAATGATAGCACCACTGAAACAGAGTGTGGCAGTCAAGAGAAGATGCCCATGCTTTCTTTTCATGTCCTTATGCATTTGCTTAGTTCTCAAACTGTTGTTGCTAGTTTGTTTGTTACTGCTGCTGCTGCACAGGAAACTCAGAATCAATAAAACTTCACCAAAGTACAATTAATGAACATACTGGTTTGTAAGAATTATACAGATGTAATGGGTCTGTTACAAGATGATTATGTCTTCATCACGCTGAGTGTCTTTCACAACAACACAACAATTATGGAATGATGTGTTTTTGTTACACACTTGCGTTCAAATTACTTCTGCATTCCATAGATGGTTAAATTTCCCAAGGATCACCATGCAAACGAACTAGAGGTGAGTCATGTGGGAAGGCAGAAGGCATGGAAGATATTACAAATATAATGGGTTTATTGAAAAATAATACAGGGGCTGAGGAAGGAACGAGATGATATAAATATGAAAGGTCTGGCGGTCGACGACCACGTAGGAAGAAGGGAGAACAAACTTAATGTGAGTGAAACTAAGGCCATTAATGGCACAAAAAGATTCATATGACAAAAGAACAGAGATCTGGACTTAAACTCGACAGGCTGGCTCAGTTCCACAAAATTATGCAAGGCTGGTATGGTAAGGAGAAGGCGAGAGGAATGGCAATGAGATTAGATGGCAGGACATTGCGTCGCAGTCTTCAATGGTCCTTTTCGGAACAGTGACAAAGTTGGAGACAGCGTGATATGTTTTCTGAACTAGAAGCATCCAAGCTTAGTACCGCTAGCGGCATGCGGCTTTATTTACTTGGCCCACCTTTGATGGCGCGGATCCTTCATTGGCGCCCGCTGCCAAAAGCCCTTACAGGACGCCTCTAGCCCATCTCAGGGCTTCCACAACTACTACCTCAAACTGGATGCGGTCCTTGGCCAAACAGCCATGTGTTTCTAAATATATAAAGGGGGTGCCTTCGGTGCCTTTGTGCCACTAAGTCATCACATGGCTCACTCTTCAGGATGATTGATAATGACTCGTCTTATCTGTGCTGTTCCACTGAGGACAGTCATGCCTTCTAAGTGCACGATTAATACAACTAAACCTGTGACCTGTGCCTTAATACAGGTTAAAGCTAGCTATTGAGCACACGGACCAGTCTGAATCTTAACACATCTGGCTATCGGCACCTCACCCTCACATAACATATATATACGGTATATATATATATATATAATATTATATATATATATAAATTTAATACTAAATTATATATTACATAGGCATGTGGCAGAGGTGTGTAAGTGGCGTGTTGCAGTGGTGTGTAGCGGGTGTGGCAGTGGTGTATAGCAGCGGCTGTGCAGTGGTTAACAGCGGTGTGTGCAGGTGGGTGTATACAGCGGCGTGTGCAGTGGTGTATACAGCGCGTGTGCAGTGGTGTATAGCGGCGTGTGCAGTGGTGTGTACAGAGGCGTGTTGCATGTGGTGTTACAGCGGCGTGTGCAGAGGTGTGTAAGCGGCGTGTGCAGTGTGTGTGCAGTGGTTGTGAGCGGTGTGCAGTGGTGTGTACAGTGGGTGTGCAATGGTGTGTGCAGCGGCGTGTGCAGTGGTGTGTACAGCGGCGTGTGGCAGTGGGTGTGTTACAGCAGGTGTGGTGCAGGCTGTAGTGCAGAGGCGTGTGCAGTGGTGGTGTACAGGGCATGAGAGGTGTGTACAGCGGCGTGGTGCAGTGATGGCTGTGCATTGTAAGCGGCGTGGTGCAGTGGTGTATACAGAGGCGTGTGCGTGGTGTATCCAGGGCGTAGAGTGCAGTGGTGTATACAGCGGACGTGTGCAGTGGTGTAACAGCGGTGTGCCAGTGGTGTTATCAGCGGTCGTGTGCAGTGGTGTATAAGGGTTCATGAGCAGCGGCGTGTGCAGTGGTCGTATACAGCGGTGTGGTGCAGTGGTGTATAACAGCGGCTGGTGCAGTGGTGTATACGCGGCATTGTGCAGTGGTAGTAACACGGTGCGTGTGCAGTGGTGTTACAGCGGTGTGTGCAGATGTGTATACAGGCGGCGTGTGCAGTGGTGTATACAGCGGCGTGTGCGAGTGGTGTGTGAGAGGTATGTGAGTTGGTTGTGAAGCCGGCCTGTGCAGTGGTGTGGTGCAGAGGTATGTGCAGTGGTCTGTGCAGTGTTGGGTGCAGTGGTGCCAGATGAAATATATTATAAAGGGGTGCAAAGTAGGTATACAGTACATGAAACAAAACGTATTTTATTGATTATACAAGCATATCATATACATACAATAATAAATTAAATATACATATCAATAATAAAATACAATATAACCATATTAATAAAACACTACATAAAACTATAAATAATAAACATCCTAAACATAAATTAAACATTATAATAATAACACTATCAATATAAATCAAAAAACATATAATAATAAAATAGCCAATAAACATATAAATATAACATACTAAATATAATAAAATTATACTCAATATAAACTAACAATCATTAATAAAAACATATTAATAATAAACATTCATAATAAACCATATTATAATAACATAAGTAATAAACATACAATAATAAACAATTATAATAATCAATCATAGAAACATAAACATATTAATACATAAACATATAAACATAATAAACAATAATCATCATAAACATACAATATACATACAATAATAAACAATCAATAATAACTATCAATAATAAACATACCAATTAAACATTCATATAAACATAACCAATAATAAACTACATAATAACATAAATATACTACAATAATAAACATATAATAATAAACATACAATAACTATATAATAAACTACCAATAATAAACATATAATAATAAACATAATCAATATAACATACGCAATAATACATATTAATAATAAACATATCATAATAAACATACCATAATAAACATATATAATACATATAAAATACACAATATAGATACCATCAAACTATATTAAAAACATATCAATAATAAACTATCAATATAAAACATATCCAATAATAAACATAGCTTAATATAACATATTAATAATAACATATCAATAATAACATACAATAATAATACATATCAATAATAAACATATCAATAATAACATACTACATATTATAAACCTACAATAATAAACATCAATAATAAAATAAATAAATAAACATATTAAAATAAAACATATAATAAACATACAATAATAAACAATTATAATAATACCAATATAGACATATATAACATAAATCATATAATATAACATAAAATAATAACATATTATAAAAAACAATAATAATTAATAATAAACTACTAATAATCAAACATATAATAATAACATTAATAAAAACATACAATAATAAACATATTAATAAAATAACCATATAACATATATAAACATATCAATATAAACATAAATAATAAACATACCATAATAAACATAATACAATAATAATACATACCAATTAATAACTATTAATATAAAACATACGCAATAATAAACATATTAATAATAAAACATACAAAATAAACATATTACTAATAAACATACCAATAATAACATATCAATAATAACAATCAATAATACATACCATAATAAACATATTATATATAAAATAACATACATACATATAATACATAACATATAATAAACAGTATCAATAATCTAACACATCAATAAACATATAATAATAAACATATCAATAATAAACTAATATAAAACTACCAATATAAACATATTAATAATAAACATATTAATAAAATATCATAATAAATACAATAATGAAACATATCAATGAATAAGCATATCAAATATAAATACAATAATAACATATTAATAATAAACTATCAGATAAAATATGAATAATAAACATACAATATAAATATCAATATAAACTACAATAATAACATATTAATAATAAACATATTAATCATAATCATACATATAAACATATCAATATAGAACATATCAATTAATAAAATATTAAGTAATAACATATTACTAATAAACTATTAATATAAACATATCAATAATAAAATATAATAATAACATATCAATTAATAAACAACCAATAATAACATATTAATAATAAATACAATTATAAATATTAATAATAACATACCAATAATAAACATACATAATAACATATTAATAATAACATATTAATAATAAACATACAATAAAAAATATTAAATAATAATCATAATAAACATATCAATAATAACATTAATAATAAACATATAATAATAAACATACAATAATAAACATATTAAATAAACATATTAATAATTAAACACAATAATAAACATAGTAATAATAAACATAATATAAAATCCAAATAAAACTATTATAATAAACATACATAATACAATTTAATAAATATAATAATAAAATATAATAAAAACATACCAATAATAAAACATATAATAATAAATAACATAATAAACATATCAATAATAACATATCAATAATAAAATACCAATAATAAACATATTAATAATAACAACAAATAATAAATACATAAAACATACTTAATTAATAAACACCACTTAAATAACATAATTTAATAACATCAATAATAACATATCAATAATAACATATCATAAAAATCATACAATAAATAAACTATTAATAAAATATAATAATAAACATACAATAATACATATCAATATAAAATTCAATAATAACATTCAGATATAATCAATAATAAACTATGATAAATAATAATAGAAAAAAACATATCAAATAACAATCAATAATAACATAAATAATACTATTATATAACATTAATGAATAACAATCAATAATAACATAATAATAAACATTCAATTATACATATAATAATAAACATACAAAATAATAACCATATAATATAAACATATCAATAATAAACAATCAATAATAACATACAAGAATAAACATATTAATATAATAAATAATAACATACATAAAACATATTTAATAAAATATTAATAATAAACATACAATAATAAACATATTCATAATAAACTATTAATAATAATACAATAATAACATATTAATATAACATATTAAAATACATAATATAACATATTATAATACATACATAATAAACAATTAATATAAAATCATTTAATAAACATATCAATAATAAACATACATAATAAACATATCAAATAAACCATATCAATAATAAAAATAATAAACATATAATAATAACATACCAATAATAAACATATTTAATAACATACATATAATAAATCATATTCAAATAATAACATACATAAAACATATCAATATAAAATATCAATAATAAACAACAATAATAAACATATAATAATAAACATATCAAAATAAACATACAATAATAAACATATAATAAAACATATCAATAATAACATATAATATAACATACCAATAATAAACATATATAATAACATATAATAATAAACATATAATAATACATACCAATATAATCATATTTAATAATAAGCATATTAATAATAAACATATAATAATAATATATCCATAATAACATATCAATAATAAGCATATCAATAATAAAATACAATCAAAGACTATTGCAATATAAACATATATATAAACTATCATAATAAAATACAATAATAAACAAATCAATAATAAACATACAATATAACATATTAATAATAACAATTAATAATAATCATATAATAATGAAACATATCAAATAATAAACATATAATAATAAATTCTAATAAACATATTAGATAATAAACATATAATAATAACAACAATAAAACATATCAAATAAAACATTATAATAACATACCAATATAACATATTAATAATAAAATACATATAAACAATTATAATAAATACCAATAATAACATACAATAATAAACATATAATAATAAACATATAATAATAACATACCAATAAAAAACATATTATAATAAACATATTATTCAATAAAACATTCAAATAATAAACATATTATAATAAACATATTAATAAACATACAATAATAAACATATAATTAACATACAAAACAATAATATAAAATATCATAATAAACATATAATAATACACATACAAAATAAACATATATAGACATACCAATATACATATAATACTATATAATAAACATATTAAATAAACATACAATAAAAACATATTATAATAACTATTAATAAATACCATATAAACTATCAATAATAACATATAATAATAACATATAATAATAAATAACAATAATAAACATATCATAATAAACATATATAATAATATCAAATAACTACATAATAAACAATTAATAAGAAATACAATATAAAATATTAATATAACATACCAAAATAAACATACAATAATAACAGATTATAATAACATATTAATAAAACATACCAATAATAAACATATATAATAAACATATATAATAAATACATTAACATATTAATAATAACATATAATAATAAACATACCAATAATAAACAAATTATAATAAACATACCAATAATACCATATTAAAATAAACATAAATCAATAATAAACATATCAAAATAACATCAATAATAACATATTAATATAAATAAATAATAAACATTATCAATAATAACATATCATAATAAACATACAATAATAAACGATATTTAATTAATAAACATACAATATAACATATTATAATAAATACCAATATAAACATATAATAATAACTATCAATATAAACTCAATAATAACATTAAAAAAAACATATCATAATAAACTACATATAAACAATCAATAAAACATCTTAATAATAAAACTACAATAATAAAATATTAATATAAACATACATATAAACATATATAATAAACATATCAATAATAAAGCATACGCATAAGAAACATATTAATAAAACATATCAATAATAACAACAAAACATATTAATAATAAACATATAAAAAAATAGCGAATAATAAACATATCAATAATAGAAGCAATTAATAATAAAAACATAATACAGATCATTATAACATATCAATAATAACTACATACCAATAATAAACATATTAATAATAAACATATCAATAATAAACATACCAATAATAAACATATCAATAGTAAACATACCAATAATAAACATATTAATCCCTAAAATGTTCAAATTAAATGAATTATAGTATTAGATGAATTATAGTATTAAATGAATCCTAGCACCACTATTATAATACTGGTATAATCCTTACTGTATACCTACTTTTGCAGCCACCTGTATTCGTTGTGGTGTATTGAGCAGCTGCGATGGTATTTTTACCTTTCATTTCGTCTTGTTTCATCATGTAAGTTATTTAAGGTGTAGAGCCGATGGCCACATGTGTTAAGAATATGGGTTTAGGTGGATACGAGGAACATTTTTAAATGAAGAGATATTAAACGAAACGATAAACGACAAAGGGAGAAGAACCCGGATACGAGCCATCAGGTTGTGAGGACGGAATGGCGTTTCGTGTCCTGGTCGGTGTGAAACGCGTCATCGATTACGCCGTGAAGGTGAGACGAGTGACAAACACCGACTCGGACGATGACGGACGCGCGTGAAGTTTGTAAACGGCGGCCATGACCTTCGCAGGTCCGTGTCAAGCCGGACAAGAGCGGAGTCGTGACGGACGGGGTCAAGCATTCCATGAACCCGTTCTGCGAGATCGCGCTCGAGGAGGCTGTCCGCCTCAAGGAGAAGAGCTTGGCGTCGGAGGTCATCGCTGTGAGCTGCGGACCGCAGCAGTGCCAGGTGAGTCACGTGTTTGTGTGTACGTAAAACGGTTTTTGGTGACATTTTTACCATTGTGTTTGTGTGTTTATATTTAACTCTCGTCGTGTCCCGTCAGCTTGACTCTGACCCTACCTACATACCCCCCCCCCCATCGCAGTCTGACACGTGCGGTCCGTCCTCTTGTTGTCGCGCGTGATTTCTCTCACGACATTGTCCGTTCTATCAAGGTATATCGCTAAACTTCGGTGTATCTTATTTTCAAATGGAACCTTACGGTCTTTAACTTACACTGGTGTGTAAAGTACCGTCATGTGGCCGCTGGCTTGACGTCCCCACTGAAGGACGCCAGCCAAGTCGTGGTGCCTCCCTGTCAGGAATCGATCCGGACGAGATGACCTGGCTGCTGTCCTTACAACGTGTTGTGTGTGTTGTGTGTGTGTGTGTGTGTGTGTTGTGTGTGTGTGTGTGTGTGTGTGGTGTGTGTGTGTGTGTGTGTGTGTGTGTGTGTGTGTGTGTGTCTTTGTGCAGGAGGTGATTCGGACTGCTCTGGCGATAGCGTTGCTTGCTCGTGGCATTCACGTGGAGGTACCTGCAAATAACGAGTTGGGACCATTGCAGGTGTCCAAGGTCTTAGCTGCCTTGGTAAAAAAGGAGATGTCGCGCCTGGATTTTACTGGGGAAGCAGGTGCGTCGTGTGTGCGTCGTCTGTGCTTAAAGAAAAAAAAAAATTGCTTGTGATCTTGTATAATTTCACTTGGTGTAACTCTAACCTGAGACTAGGCGAGGAGGCGACGATGGTTTCGCGGGCATTATTGAACAATGCCACGATAGGTACAATTGAGTTAGTGGAAGCTTTTGAGGAAGCCCTACCGTAAAACCTATCTCTTCCGTCAAAATTGACCAAATAAATCGGATTTTTTTATATGTTGTACTTAGGGACATTCGCACAGCTAACATCAAATGAAATTGAGCGAGAATAAAAATCGAGAAAAATAAATAAAAAGTTCAAGTGGGTGTGGCTCCACCCATAAGGGGCGTGGGACGCCCTCATACAAAAGAACACAACATAGACAGAATATCTATGCTTGTGTCCAAGTTTCATCAAGATCGCATCAAACGTCACGGAGCTATGTTCGAGAGAGTCACAGACAGACAGACACAACGAAAATAAATAGTGGTCACTGCTGGTGCCCGCGAACCAATGTATTGCTCATTGAGCATGGGCTTGGTGCATTGGGAAGGTGTTTATGATTTGGCATTGGAGCGCTACAAAGTGAACAAAAAGGTTTTATATTGACTATATGAAGTTAGTTTTGGAGTAAGTGATTTCTTTTGTTACTCTCGTGTCCAAGACCACTGCTCATAGATGTTGAAAATATGATGAATAACACTACATTCTTGATGTGCATGGCATTCATCAGATGTTTGTCTTTGCCTTTTAGGCTATTGATGATGACTGCAACCAGACGGGGCAAATGATTGCAGGCCTCCTCGATTGGTCACAGGTATGAACTGGAACAGCACTCGGTAGAGCGCACACCTCCACCAGGATGAATAGTTTACATTCTGTATCCCACTGATGGGTCGGATCTGAATAGGGACCTGAACCAAAATATAATCAGCTTGTTCTTGTCACCTATCAAACTCATCATAACCTCCATCCACCTTCAGTGGTGGAGGTAAATATAACACTGATTAAGGGAGGCTGGTGGTATTGTTTGTTTATTTTATTTTTTTAATCGTATAAAACATTCATTTCTTTTCAGGACCTACTCTTGGTTAATTTGCACAAAAAACTATTTGTAAGTGTTGAGAACTGTTTTACAAAGAGTGCACACACACATCAAATTGTGAAACGAGCCTGGTGTTTTGAAACGGCAGCAGCATGGGGAAATAGGTTTATGTTTGAATATGAAAAGTTTACGTACGTGAGCAGGCGGTGTGTTCTGGAATACAAGCTGGGTTGGAAATGGGCCAACTTTATGATCTCTCCTCTCTTTCTCTCATATATATACACACATACACAGAAGAACTGTTCTGCAAATGCAGACACATGAGATAACACGGCCCTTGACCAGACAAATGTAGCCATTGACTTTAGAGGTAAAAGTTACTGTACTTCCCAGAAAATACTGGATGCCATCGATGGCAGACTTTTCTCCTTGATCAGCCAGCCTTCTTTTATATGGACATGAGCAGAGTACCCGCCCCACGGGCAATCTTGATCCAAGCATGCAACAGGTTCTTCTGACACATCCCATTATTTGGGCGGTGTACAGGCAACTGACAGTGCTGTGTAGGCAAAAAAACCCCAAAAACTGGGTTACATGTGTGAAACAAAAACATACCTCCTGCTTATAATTCAAAACACCTCACTGCACTGGAAAACTTAGGGACAGGAACACTGTACTGCAAATGGTGGAGACTTGTAGCTCAACACGATACACATTTTCATCGAGAATTTGCATTTCCCCCCTCATGTCTGCTGTTTGCTTAATGGTGAGGGTGAGTGCTTTGGATCCTAGGGTCCTGAGTTCACATCCCGCTCAGCTGTTCAATCAATACCAGGTGGGGTTAACTCGGCCTGTCATCCTTCCGAGGTCGGCGAAATGAGTGCCAGCATGCTGGTATACTGTATCGGAGTGGCGACCCGTCCAGGATTGTGCCCAATAGCCAAGGAGACTGCTTAAGCAGCACCAACGTGATTACATATCACGTTTATACGTTTATACGTGATTACAGACAAAAAAAAAACAAAAAAACCTTCCACGCTGACTAACATATCTTGCAAAAACTTCGTTTTGGCAAGATAATAAATCAACGAAACATGAACTAGACTCAACCATGCTATCCCTGACACCATGGCATTAGTATGACCTACATTCATAATGCCTAATGATAGAACTATGCTGATTTCACATAGGAACAGACAGTAAACACATGGTATCTTGGATTGAATTGATGCTGGATTTCAAAACTGCTAATCCCAGATAACCTTTGACCTATTTATAAGTAGGAAATTGTAACTTACCAGGTGTGATATATAAGGATTAGGGGGATATAAATTCAGTTTTCTTTTTTTACATGTTCTTTCATCTTGCCAAGACAAAGAAAAGGAAATTACAAATGGCTGATGGAAAAAGAGTCATGTAAGGTGGCAAATACAAATGAAAGAAATCACCCTTGCATCTCATAATTATGTGGTTTCAAGATAAGAATGTATTACAAAAGACAAAATTTGCTCAAAACCGCATTTATTTCATAATACATACATATTTTACAGTTTCAAATAGAATAGCAATGGAATATAGTGGACTTCTGTAGCAAGTGATGGAAATTGGTGATAGAGGCAGACCATGTACATGTCGTGTACATTATAGGTACATCGCTATGTACATTATCTGTCAAACAAGGCAACTTTGGACCTGGTTTATTCTTTGTTTTTAAAAGGTCCCATGGATTTTACTATTGGTTTT
>CM068953.1:122900103-122915772 GCA_035128595.1 Eptatretus atami | reverse complement strand
TTTTGGGAGTTTTTCTTTTTTTCTCTCAAAAAGGCATGTCATGGGGAAAAAATCAAATTGGCAGTTCATGAGCATGTAGCAATCCTGTGTCTGTGCCTGTGTCTTTGTCAACTCAGGATCAAATGGATGAGATTATGCTATGCCTTATTGTCATGGCACTTCCAATCCCACAAGTTTTCTGGGATGGTATTTGATGTTGACTCCCACACATTAATTTGCTAAACGATAATGTTGCCATTTCATTAAAAAAAAAAATAATAAGAAGAAAATGTTATGACTCAGTGTCTGAACTATTTGATGTTCCATTTAATGGCCTAAACAAATAAGATGGTTTGAATCATATATGGTAAACCAAGTGTGAGGTTTAGGGACAGCCATGAACACTTACCATGAGGTTGAGGATGCTACTAAGGGATGCTCTCAAGTTGCTTTCCTTAGTATATAAACAACATGCAGATGGATCGTTCCATGATGTTGAAAACAAGATATTGGTTAATGCATTGCAAACACATCATCTTGGTTCTTTTGAACAATGCGTAACATCCTGATTTATCTAAAACTGACATCTTGATTTAGTTTTAGATAGTTATTGTATTTGGATTATAGATAAAACTGATATGCCATTATTGTTGGAGCAAAACCAAAGAATGCTCCATCAAGTGAAATATTGCAAGAAAACCATCGTAGAGACACCATCTCAGGAGACACCTTTTATCGAAGGCCGACTACCACCATCTCAGGACAACTTGGGATGGGAATTTTTATTTTGTGCAAGTAGTGGTGTACACTTGCTCGAAATAAGTAGAGTGAAAGTGAAAAGGTTTTTCGCTCTCAATCGATTTCATCTTGCAAACAAATCGGGTTATCAAACTGACACTTCTTTTAACCTTTTTTTTCTGACATTGCATACATATTCCACGACAAAAGCATGGCAATGTGTGGGTGGCAGGGTACGTTTGTGTCTGAGATGACAGTCGAAGGAGAAACCCTGAAGGTTGTTCGGGAGGTCGATGGTGGGTTGGAGACTGTACGTTTAAAGCTTCCATCAGTCATCACAGCTGATCTGCGACTGAACGAGCCACGCTATGCTACATTACCAAACATTATGGTATACAAGGTCGTTATGCACATTGTGGGAGGGGGGAGGATTGTGGTAACTATGAAGTGTTAAAGAACCTTGAAATGAGGAAAACGAAATTGGACTTTACTCTTGCAATAATGCAGGTTGGTGCGTGCACAAGCTGTTAACGAAATGACGAGACCGTCTTTTGTGCACATCGTCATTCATTCGGCTCTCCATCATGGTACTGTGTGCAGAAAGCCAAGAAAAAGCGACTTGACGTTTTGAAAATAAAGGACTTGGGAGTGGAACTCTCCCCACGATTTCAGGTATTGAGTATTGATGAACCACCACAGCGAGAGGCAGGCGTGACTGTGGAAAGCACGGCAGACCTTGTAAAGAAGTTGAAAGACATCGGGCAGATATGATGTTTACACTGAACAAGCAAAGGTGATTGAAAAATTGTGTGTGTCCGTGCGTGCGTGCATGAAAAATACTTTAAAAGGATTCTGCTGTTTTTAAGATATCATGCCTGGCCTCAGTGGTTCTTGGTATGTAAACAACTTGTTGTCTAATAATAAGCTGAAATGTATGATACTATATTCGTTGCAGGTTGTTTTCAAGAAGAAAGCAGCTGCTTACTCCAGGAGCATGCTCCTAGCATTGCAACTGATGTTGTGCAACCTGATGTGTCCCTGCAACCTGATGTGTCCCTGCAATTGTCAAAACAATGGAAACCTTTATTCTTGAAATTATTAAAATGGTTTTTCTAATACGATTTAAGCCTTCCTTTTGCTAAAACAAAAGTCAACTACTCAGAGTATAGGGAAGGGGAGGGAGAAAAACAAAACAGCTGTTCTTTGATTTTTTAATAAACTGCTTGAACAAGTCAACACCCCTCCATGCAAAATTACTGGTAGGACAGTAAAAACATCCCTCCATTTTTGAAAGGTAGGACATTGCTTGCCGGTAACCTGGCTGCAAAATTACTGCGATAATCAACGAAGACTCGGCATAGCCACACTTCAGTATTGATGCAGACTGAAGTTTAAATTTGCACTGGATATACAGTGACAACCTATTAACCTACCATGGTGGTTGGAAGGTTAGATTACCTATTGTGCAAGAAGTCTTGCCTATTGAGCCAGTATTGATCAAGAAGCTCCACAAAATATTGTGGCCTTCACAGGGTCCTAACCATGTTCTCTCATGTTTACTTGTGCAATTCTGATCTTGAATAAATTAAACAGCAGTGGTAGTGTGTATGCTTGGCTCTACTGTTGTGGAGTGATTGGTTTTCTTTTGAATACTGCATCAATATCAGGTATTAAAACCTGGCAAGGGTCAGCTTTGTAATAACTAGTAATAGGCATCCACAACCATCCTTGACCATGTTGTGGAACATTAGCTTCAGCCATCACTTTTTCACCTTTACTCATTTTCTCTGCAATCGCTCCAGCAATTGACACACAACTTTCAACATGGGAGTGCTTTCAAGTGGAGAAATGTTTTGTTTTTGTTTTTTTTAAACAAAGTTGCGTGATTGGATGGAAAGTGTGGCTGGCGTTGCAAAAAAAAAAAATCGTTTTCTGCAAGCATGGATTGCAGGGTGTTTCAGGTACCAGGAGTAAGCTGAAATGTATGATACTATTTGCTTTGCAGGTTGCCCCCCCAAAATAAGTATTTCCTTTCTTCTCAGAAACTACACATGAAATTCCAATGAGGCTTGACCCCAACTTTCATCACCCGTGATTTACCAAAGTTTGTTCACGCTATTTAAAAAAAATTGGGGTTGAAGGGGATTGAAAGGGGGGTTGCCACCCAAAATAGCTATTTGCTATAACATTGGTTCATTGGTACATTTTGCTGATTCCGTCCCACGTTGACTTCCTCCTCGTATCATTATTCTACCAGGTGAGCGCCCAGGGGTATTCTCCCTATCGTTTTACTCTACCTCTCCTCTAGTCTAGTTCTCAGATTCAAACTCATCCATGATGCACATTCTTCCAGTAATCTCCTCCTGTTTAAACTTCCAAAATCCAACACACCCTGTTTCTCAGTCTGTGTCACTGCTTTCCTGAAGCTGGTGTATCCCACTCTTCCCTCCAGAATCTAAAGAGGCAATGCACAACAATCTCACATCATTCCACATTTTTACCCAAAGATATTTACCCTTTCCCGCACCCTCCCCCCATCCCCCTCTTAACCCAATCGAACCTGACCCTCTCACTTGCAGATTACTATTTCCTCCATCCTCTCTGCTTTTCCTGGTTGTTTGTTCGTTCATTAATCGCCTTGCTTATTGTATGCATCTGTTTCCCTATTATAAGTTCATACCCCCTGTCATAATCTTGATCTTGTAAAGGACACAGGTGAATATGCTAGTTAGAACTATAGTATATGAGAGTTGCACTCGTATACTACAGTAGTCTGCAGAGAATTACTATAAGAAAGGAATGTTATTTTTGCCTGGGAATCTAGACATAATTTGACGTCGTGAAGTCGACCAATATGCCTCCGCCCATATTAAATCTTTGCCTATTACTCTAACTTTGACCTAAAACTTGAGACCATTTGACCTCAATCTTCTGTACAAATTACGGGACATGCACTCGGTTTATTTAGTTCAAATCCCTACCTCGAACATTTTTACCTGATGTAATCTCTGCCCTTTGACCTCTTGACCCAAAAATCAAATAGGTTCATCTTTACATCATTATACATACTTTTATCAAGTTAGATTTAAATCCCTTCAGCTGTTCTCAAGTATCACATTTTTATCTCTGACCTTTGACCTCTTGATGCCAAAATCTAATAGGTTCATCTTTGCATCATAATACATACAGCACCTACAGAAAGTCCTCCACACCCCCTTTCAAAATTTTCACCTTTTCTTGCCTTATAGCCTGGAATTAAATTTCATTAAATCAGACTTTTTCCACCTTTATTTACACATCATAACCCACAACTTAAGTGAAAAACAAATTCTACAAATTTCAGAAAATTAATTAAAAATACAAAACTAGAATATCTTTGCTTGATAAGTGTCTTGGTGAGTTAATAGTTAGTTAATACTTGGTGGAAGGACCTTGAACAGCAATTACAGCTGTGAGTGTTGTGATAGGTCTCCACCAACTTTGCACACCTTGATTGGGCAATATTTGCCATTTCTTCTGCCAAAACTGTTCAAGCTCAGACAAGTTGCGTGGGGAGTGTTGAAAGACAACAATCTTCAATACATGCCACAGATTTTCGATTGGATTTAGGTCGGGGCTCTGACTGGGCCACGCAAGGACATTTATCTTTTTTGTTCCTTAGCCACTCCAGTGTAGCTTTGGCTATGTTTCGGGTCGTCATGCTGAAAGGTGAACTTCCATCCCAATTTCAGCTTTCTTGCAAAGGGCAGCATGTTTTCCTAGAGCATTTTTCTATATTTTGCTCCATCCATTTTCCCTTCTATCCTGACAAGTATCCCGGTCCCTACTGATGATAAACATCCCCATAACATGATGCTGCCACCACCATGCTTCACAGTAGGGATGGTGTGCTTTGGGTGATGTGCTGTGCTGTGTTGGGTTTGCACCAAACGGAATGTTTTGCATTTAGGCCAAAAAGTTCCATCTTGGTTTCGTCAGACTGCAAAACTTTTTGCCACATGCTTTCATAATCGCTGGAGCGTGTTGTTTTTGCATCCCTCAAACAGTATTATGACTGGTATTAATGGTATTAATTACCACCTGGTATTAGTTCAATAGCTGAGCGGGGTTTGAACTCAAGACCCTCGGATCCCAAGCCTGCCACCCTAACCATTAAGCCAACACCAGGCATACATCACTGTATGTTGGGTGCCATTACCTTAGAAGCATATGGTTTTACAGAACCGCAACAATATATATGCACATATATATGTATATATGTATATTATATATATGTATGCTGTGTGTTGGCATAGTGGTTAGGGTAGCGGCTTGGGATCCAAAAGGTCCTGAGTTCAAGCCCGTTGGCTGCTTGAATTAATACACACCAGGAGGTGACTCAGCCTGTCATCCTTCCGAGGTCGGCGAAGTGAGTACCAGTGTACTGGGCCCGGTGTATGCCCCGGTTAAAATAGGTGTACCATATCCCTGTGTCGTAAGAGGCGACCAGGGTTGCATCAGGAAGGGCATCCGGCGTAAAACCTGTGCCAAATCACTATGCGGATCATACGGATGATCCGCTGTGGCGACCCCTAACGGGAGCAGCCGAAAGAAGAACAACATATTATATATATATATATATATATATATATATATATATATGTATGGCAAGGTCTTCGGAATATTTATTTTCATAAGGAGAAGAATTGATTGCCAGACTACTGTGTCTGTTAGTTTCTTTCCCAATTGCTGATTCCCTGCTTCCTCAGCCTTTTACTGTGAAGGAGGCTGAAGTGAGGTATCTTTTTCAGAAACAGAATATCAGAAAAGCAGCTGGTCCTGATGGTGTTTCTACCACAACTCTTAAGCACTGTTCACAACAGCTCTCCTGTTTTTGCTTGTATTTTCAACAGTTCTTTGCAACAGTGTATATTGCCTCTGTTTAAAATATTCTATTATTATCCCTGTCTTCAAGAAATCGAAGACAACGCTCAACAATTATAGACCTGTGGCGCTCACCTCAGTGGTGATGAAGGTGTTTAAGCATTTGGTTCTCAAGCACCTTAAATCTATCACAACCTGTAGGCTTGATCCTCTTCAGTTTGCCTATCGGGAAAATCGTTTGATTGATGATCCATCCATCCATCCCATTGGGACCATACTCTGTGCAGTGTTGGTGCTGCCGATGCAGTCTCCTTCACTGTTGGGCACAATCCTGGATGGGTCGCCACTCCGACACAGGATACCAGCAAGCTGGCACTCATTTTGCCGACCTCGGAAGGATGACAGGCAGTCAACCCCACCTGGTATTAATTCAACGTAAGCAGGATTTTAACTCAGGACCCTGGGATCCCAAGCCCACCACCCTAACCATTAAGCCAACACCAGGCATGGTTGATGATGCTGTTGCCTCAGTTCTTCATTTTGTTCTTCAGCATCTTGAATTTTCAAATTGTTATGCTCATTCTTTTTATTGATTTTAGTTCTGCTTTTAATACCATTGTCCCTCAGAAACTTTTATTTTTGAAATCCAGTCCCTTGGCCTTCCTCCGTCAATTTGCTACTGGATTTTGGATTTTCACCTTCACCAATCGCAAACAGTTGAATTAAACAATAAGTTATCCAAGACTATTGTCTTTAATACTGGTGCCCCACAAGGGTGCATGCTGTCACTTATTCTCTATTCCCTTTTCACCAATGATTGGATGTCTCATCATGAGTAGGTGCAGCTAATGAAGTTTACCAACGACGGGACCATCGAGGGTATTATCGTGAATTCTGATGAGTCAGAATACCTTCAGGAAGTTAATGAGTTTGTGTCATGGTGCAAACACAACAACCTCGAGCTGAATACTGAAAAGACCAAGGAGATGGTTGTTGACTTTCATAGGATGAAAAGTTCAGTTGACCCTCTTACCATCGAGGGTGAAGTTATTGAAATTGTTAACTGCTTTAAACTTATCGGTACAACCATTACCAGTAGTTTAAAGTAGGACCACAACACAGATATTATTATTAGGAAAGCTCAGCAACGCCTCTATTTCTTGCGGCAGCTAAAGAAGTTTGGCCTTCGTAGGGAGATTCTCATCCAGTTTTGTGGGGCCATTATAGAAAGTGTTTTGACTTTCTCTGTGTGTGTGTGTGTGGTGTGGCAGCTACACCCAGCAACAGAGGCTTCGGCTCCAGAGGGTTGTGCGCACTGCTGGTAGGATAGTTGGATGTGTGTTGCCTTCTTTGGCTTCAATCTTTACAGAGCATACTGTGAATAGATCGTAGAGGATAGTCTATGATGCCTCACATCCAGCTCATGTCCTGTTTCAGCTTTTGCCATCTGGAAGGCGATACAGGTCACTTAGATGTCTGACAAATCACTTTAGGAATAGTTTTTTCCTCTCAGGCAGTTATTGCCCTGTCCAACTCCATTACCACATAAACAGCGGTCTTCTGTTTCTGCTGACTTTTTTTGCAGGGGAGGGAGAGGGGAAAAGGAGAGTGAACACGAGGGATTGTATCATTTTAATTTTGTGGAATTTTTTTTATGTGGAACCTTCTGTGGAAGGCCAGGAAATGTGTCCATCTATACCCAGCCAGCGGTCTGCAACCCAGGCATCAAGGAAGGAGCGGACATGATGGGACCGGTGGGGAGAAGCCTCATCCTGGAATAAGAAGTTTGGTTGGCAGTCCTCTACCTGTGGTGCCACAAACAGCTGAAGCATGTCGAAGTACACATGGCCCGTCACAGATTTTTCCGCAAAGAAAAATTGGCCAACAATCCTGTGATGCATAAGACCACACCAAACATTAACTTTTGGACTGTCTCTTTTGACCTCATTTAGATGTGGATTCTCTGCTCCCCAGATACAGCAATTGTGTTTATCAACGCACGCACATGTGTGAAATGTTGCTTCGTTGAGAACATGACCTGGTTCAGGTACTCAGGGTTGTTGTCCAGACTGTGGAGCAGATGCATAGCATAATTTCTCCTTTTGATATGATCATCCACTCTTCTCTGCTGAACCAGGTGAAGCTTATATTGTTAGAGCTGCAGCCATGTGCACACAATTTTATGCAGTGGAATTTGCAGTTCGTTACTGGCACGATGGATGGACTTCCTTGGGCTTCTGTGGAAGGCAGCACATATGCGTTCAACATCCTCCTCTGATGTTCTGGGGTTTCTTCCACCTTGCTGTTTTAGAACACTGCCAGTCTCCTCAAATTTCTTCATCCATGCGTGCAGGTCTCTTCGGGTCAGTGATTCCTTGTCATGCTGAAAGGTGAACTTCCATCCCAATTTCAGCTTTCTTGCAGAGAGCAGTAGGTTTTGCTCTCAGATTTTTCTCTATTTTGCTCCATCCATTTTCCCTTCCATCATGACAACTGCCCCAGTCACTGCTGATGAGAAACATCCCCATAGCATGACGTTGCCACCACCATGCCTCATAGTAGGGATGGTGTTCTTAGGGTGATGTGCTGTGTTGGGTTTGCACAAAACATACCGTTTTGCATTTCGGCCAAAAAATTCCATCTTGGTTTTGTCAGACCACAAAACTTTTTGTCACATTGCTTCAGACTCTCTGGAGTGTTTCTTTGCATCCCTCAAAAGGGACTCAAGGTGGGCTTTTTGAGTAATGGCTTCCTTCTGGCCACCGTACCATCCAGGCCAGACTTGTGGAATGCTTGGGATATTGTTTTCACAGGCACACAGTGACCAGTCTTTGCCATGATATGAGGGCATTATCTCTTTTAAAGTTGCCAATGACCTCTCTGATTAGTCTCTTTCTTGCTTGGTCATCCAGTTTGGAAGAACGGCCTGATCTTGGCAGGGTCTTGGTGGTACCACATGCCTTCCACTTCTTAATGATTTCCTTGACTGTGCTCCAAGGGATAATCAAGGCCTGTGAAATATTTTTATACCCATCCCCTGATCTGTGCCTTTCCACAACTTCATGCTGGAGGTGTTTTGAAAGCTCTGGATTCGGATCCTACAACTAGAATTTTTTAAGCGATTCTTCACCATTGAGGGATCGGGCTAAAAACTATATATAGCACGATATCTCAAAAAGATGTGGATGGATTCGGATGAAACTTGATGGACACGTTGAGTGTGTGACAAGGAAGAATTCATTCAATTTCGGTGAAGATCCGGATCTGACTACTATAATTCTTTAAGTGATTCTTCACCATTGAGAGATCAGGCTAAAAATGATATATAGCACAATATCTCAAAAAGTTGTGGACAGATTTGGATGAAACTTGGTGGACAGGTTGGGTGTGTGACAACGAAGAATTGATTCGATTTTGGTGAAGATCCGGATCCGACTTCTAGAATTAGGTGAATCTTCACCATTGAGAGATACAGCAAAAAATTATATATAGCACAATATCTCAAAAAGTTGGAGACGGATTCGGACAAAACTGGGTGGACAGGTTGGGTGTGTCGTAAGGATGAATTGATTCGATTTTGGTGAAGATCCGAATCCAGATCTGGATACGAGAATTATTTAATCCTCAAAGTGATTCTCCACCATTGAAAGATCGGGCCAAAAACGATATAGCACTGTGTAGCATGTATTTCAAAAATGTATTGGGCCCGATATGTTCTCGTGGATCAGGCATTACATGGCGGAGGTATGCGCTCTACCGAGTGCCCTTCTAATTTTATTCTAAAATATCAGAATCACGACAATTTAACACAGGTGGAGACCAATTAATTTGGTGTGGGATTTTGAAGGTGACTGGATACACCTGAGCTATTAATTTACAATTGTTATTATAAGGGGGTGGACACTTATCCAACCAAGATATTCTTGTTTTGTATTTTTAATTAATTTACTGAAATTTGTGGAATTTGTTTTTCACTTGGAAGTTGTGGGTTACTATGTGTAAATAAATGTGGAAAAAGTCTGATTTAATTCCAGGCGATGAGGCAACAAAAGGTGAAAATTTTGAAAGGGGGTACAGACTTTCTATAGACACTGTATATGGTGTGGTAACTGTCCAACTTTAAACATTCTCAAATGTATACATAAAAAGTTATTTTTCAATGTTTCATTTCAATATGGACACCCTGTATATTGTTATAGCCGTGCAGTTTGTCGCAGTTGCCTGGTTCAAATCCGCCGGTTCAAGTTAATGCGACCAAAAGAGTAATTACATCTTTTCTGTTGGAAATGTAGATGGTGACTTGCAACCAGGCCTCAAGGGTGGTGTGCAGAAGCGTTTTTTTTTTTAATAGCAATAATTACAAGGCACAGGGAGGTGAAATTCACTGCACATGATGTGCAACATGCGCAGAGTAAAACGAGTGTTCATTTACATCCGTAGGATGTCTAATAAATAAGATACAAGCACACCTGACGCGAGGCCGAGGCTTCAGACTTTGGCACGCTCACGGGGCTGTAATGTGCTGTCAAAATGAAATGTCCCAGAAGATAAAGAAAATAAGGTAACATTTGTACATGTAGTGTTTTAAAATAACACTTCTTGCTACAAAACATCATATCTTCCAGTCTCCTTTAATAATTTGAATAAAATAACTCCAACTAATCATTAGGTCATCTCTTCGAGCATGACCTAATAATATGGGTGTAGATGTCCTTCGATCCGTCCGTCCGTTATGCGGCGGAAGAAATCGACTCATTTTCAAATTCATTTCCTCCGCCATTTCGTCCAAGCGGAATCTGAATGATGATCTTGTGAGCAATATGAATCTATGAGGCAATATCTAAATTTGCGTCAGGCCGGATTTTCATATTCGCTTTCGTTTTCGTGTCACGTGACTCAAAGTTGGCCAAAAATGCGGAAAATGACGATTTTCAAAATCTATCTCCTCCTACATTTCTCAAGCAATGTTGAATTTTATTGTGGCATATGAATCTATGGGACAATATCTAAATGTGTCGGCCGGATTTTCGATATTCGCTTCGTTTCGTTGTCACGTGACTTCAAAGTTGGCAAAAAATGCGAAAATGACGATTTTTCAAAATCTATCTCCTCTACATTTCTCAAGCGATCTTGAATTTGATTGTGGCATATAAATCTATGGGACAATATCTAAATTTTGTCGGGCCGGATTTTCGATATTTGCTTTCGTTTTCGCGTCACGTGACTTCAAAGTTTGCAAAAACTGCCCTACCTTCAGGAGGCTATATATTTCTCGCAGAGATGACCTCACTCCCGCACGGAGGTAATTTTTTTTCATGAGCTTTTATACTAGTCTATAATAAAACAAGGACAAATGTGTCCAAGAGCCACGTCTAAAGGTTTGTCTTCACCAGAAGAAGAACAAGAAGAGGAAAAGAAGAAGAAAAAAAAACAACTTCCGATATTCGTCACGTGTCTTGATTGAGCCAATAGCGAGACCCGTCAAATGACGACGATGCGAGAAAATCGTGCATTTACGAATATATAACACATTAAATGGAATAATCTTTAAATAGTAACGTGAACTTTTCTAAACTTTAAAGCAAATGTCCGAATATATTTAAAAGTTCATGATAGACGCTCTCAAAAGGCACCCTCAATGCGAGGATGTGTTACAGGTGTTTAGTATTTAAGGAGATCGGATCCTGTATATAAAAGAGCCGAGTCCGAAAGTTTTTGCTACAAAGAACAAGAGAAGAAGAACAACGCCGAGCTCTCTTGGAGCCGCGTCTCAGCTCTAAAAATCAACATGAAAATCATATATGAGAAATAACCTATGTGGCCAGGCGTGTTGGGGATCTATTTTGTGACCATGACCTGACCCTGGGCACTACCAGCACGTATGCAAAATTTGGTGGAGATCGGACCAGCCCTGTTTTTACCTCCGCCACCGAAGGTGGAAGGAGGTTATGTTTTCAGCCATATCTATCTGTTTGATTGTGTGCAGGATATCTCAAAAAGTTGTGGACAGATTTGGATGAAATTTGATGGTGTGTGACGAGGAAGAATTGATTCAATTTTGGTGAAGATCTGAATCCAGATCCTGATACGATAATTATTTAATTTTTGAAGTGATTCTTCACCATTGAGAGAAGGGGCCAAAAACGATATAGTACTGTATAGCATGATATTTCAAAAATGTATTGGTCCTGATATGTTCTTGTGGATCAGGCGTTGCATGGCGGAGGTATGCGCTCTACCGAGTGCCCTTCGCGTTTTTCTCTGATTTTCAGATGTACATAAATACGTACATACATATATACATACATAATTGCCTTATGTAATATCGTAGGATTCAGTCACAATCCGAAAAACGTAGGTCAAGAACACATCAAATATCAGCTGCATAACTTCAGTGCAGGTATACTATTATGATGCAAGAACGTCTTGGAAGGCCAAGTGATCTTTGAAATTCTGCATTGGCAAGATTCAAAACGATGACCAAAGAACAACTTTTTTTTTTTCAGACTGCGATTTGACCTTGACATTTAAGCCTTTAACCCAGAGGGGTATGATGTATATTAAGCGTAAATGTGCCTTGCTCTTGGGCATCTGGGCACAAGATGTCCAAGGGTAAGGTGCACACTCGGCTTAAGATAGCGAGAGAAGGCAATTAATTGCTCTGGTCGGAGAAACCCGAGTTGAGATATGGTGAAAAATGTTAAATTGTTTATAATTAGCTCATGATCTTAAAATTAGGTCAAGGTGAAAATGGTCATATCTGCATATATCTCTATTGACGTTAGTGATGCAAATTTCATTCCGAAAGATACAGCTCGGAAAATGGCAGAAAAAAGGAAGAAGAAAAAAATCCTAAGTTTTGGTTTAGTACTCCTTGGGGTCTAAGTTTGCAGTACCATTAAATTGGAGACACCAATTGTAGACACAAACCTGACAACAGGTACAAGCCTGCCCCTATCCTTTCGGTCTATAAGGGGAGGTTTAGTTACGTACACTTATGGTGAAACACATAAGAAGAAAATAAATGTACTATGCATATACTAAGCATCTTTAACCCTCTCGGAGTTGTATACAGTGTATATGTGTGTGTATATATATATATATATAATCATCACATGAAGCAATAAGAATTGAAGGAACAATACAAGACAATATTTGTTTCCACAACAGGCCTTTCAATATAATTGTCATACAAGTGGATATGTATTCTACATTCAAGATATTTTAAGTGACTGAATGATTAAATGAGGGGAAAGTCTTGGCAAACTATTCTAACTACTAGAAGGGCACTCGGTGGAGCGCATAAGTCCACCCTGTAATGCCTGATCCACGAGAACATATCATTCCCAATACATTTTTGAAATATCATGCCATATAGTACTATATCGTTTTTGAGCCCTATCTCTCAATGGTGAAGAATCATTTTAAAATTCTCGTAGTGAGATCCGGATTTGGATCGTCACCAAAATGGAAACAATTCCTCCTTGTCACACACCCAACGTGTCCATCAAGTTTCATCCGAATCCATCCACAACTTTATGAGACATCGTGCTATTTATCGGTTTTGGCCCCATCTCTCAATGGTGAAGAATTACTAAAAATTTTCTAGTAGTCGGATCCGGAACTTCACCAAAATCTAATCAGTTCGTCCTTGGAGCACACCGAACCCGTCCACAAAATTTCATCCGGATCCGTCCATAACTTTTTGAGATATCCTGTACACAGACAAACAAACAGAAAGGGCTGAAAACATAACCTTCACCTTCGGAAGCACAAGTGCTTGGAAGGAAAACAAGACCCAGTACTTCCGCTTGATTGTGTTTCGAAATATCGACCGCTTTTCTCAAAACGAGAACTTTCTGCAGCAACTGTTGAAACCACAAACCTCAGGTGCTGCTGCTGCCACCACATTTGTTGCTGATGTCACACAAGGACGGTCTTTCATCACAATACAGTGGGTCAGGAGCATCATGAGAGCGCCGTTTTGTCAAGTACACACGATTGTTGGTTTTGCTTATAAACAAGCTCTTCCTGCCATCACTGGGCTTGGCAGGATGGCCGAGACGTACGCACACTCTGCTCTAGGCTGTCTAACCTGGGTTTGAATCCAAAAACAGATATAAACTGTCACCTCGGCGTTTCAATGTGTGCCGTCCCTCGGATGGACGTGAAACTGGCGTCTCGTCCGCCAGCATTAGTTGGTGGACGTTAAAAGATTCCACGGTGTCCTTCGTGAAGAGTAGGCGAGCTCTCACCGGCACACTGGCCAAATTCCTGCCCGAACTACTCGTCGCGACCCAAGTGCTGGCGGCCACGGACATCGATGACTTTGCCGCTACGTTTAGTGGTCACGAAGACGACAGGAGGACGCGGACGGACATGGGACACACGAATTAACACACATTAACACACATGACACAACATAACACATATGGACACACATCGGGACACATTAACACCACATGGACACACAATGGACACTATGATACACATATTGGACACAACATGGACATCTTAACACACATGAACACACATGAAACACACATTGACACACATTAACACACTATGGAACACATTAACACACATTGAACACACATTAACACATAATGGACACATTGACACACGATTAACACATATTGGACCAATTAACAAACATGGACACATTAAAACACACCATTAACACATATGGACACAACATTAACACCTAACAGTGGAACATGACACACATTAAACCACATGACACACATTAACAGCAACAATGGACACACATTAACACACATGCGACACATGGGCAACTTAACACACATGGACCACAGAGGCACTACAATTGAACACCACATGACACACTTTAACACACATTGACACACATGAACACTTCAATGACACCACGACTCACAGACACACACTGGACACATAAACACATGTGTATCAGCAGTACAGTGACACTGGGGTCTTTCATCTGCGTTTCCACCATCATTGAGGATTGTGTACCTCACGGTGTTGCATGAGTCGAGCCTGTGTTGAATCTCGACTCTGCTTTAAAACGCCGCCCCTGGTGGTTCCACACGCACGACCAGCGATCACGTGCGTCACGAGGATGGACGTTGACCCACTTCTTCGCCCGTGAAGAGTATGTGATGTCGGTGTTGATCGTTTCTCTTCTGAAGTACTTAGGCCGAAGTCACATTTGCTCTACGGCGAGGATACGGCGGCCGTACCGCCCGTCTGAATTGACAGAAACGTGCGGTCGGCCGCAGAGTTCTGCGGTGGCCTGGTGGCCCTACGCCATTTGGCTATTTTTACAGGCCGTAGGGGTCGCCGTGGAATTATAACGCGGAGTTATAACTTTTTTCATTTCTACGTTCGCCGTAGCAATCGACAAGCCGAAACAAATAACTGGTAAAAAAAAAATAAAATAACCCATCGTTTACCGTCCGTCTGGCCGCACGTTCGGCTTAGCCCTCGGTCCCCCTGCGATCCCCCTGCGGTCGCCTTGCGGGCACCTTGCGTCTGCCTGAAATTCTATGGCCGCCGCAGGACGCCCTAAGGTCACCGTGCGACATCAAATCAAAGACCGTACGGCACCCCCACATTTTTGGTCTCCACAATTTATAAAACGCCGTGCGGCTCCCGAAAAATAAAACACATGTGACTGCTACATTGTGTGACCGTGGAAATACTGCGGCCGCCCTATAATTGCTAGTGGCCGTAATTTTGGAGACCCACGGCCGCCGTGGCAAATGTGACTTAGGCCTTACTGTACACCATACTCTGTTTCAGAGCGTCGGTGCTGCCGAAACAGTTTGTGTCCAGGGTTATCCTGGTGTTTACTTATGACTTCCCAGCAGCATAGTTCAGCCTGGTGTTGCTTAGTGGTTAGGTGGCGGCTTGGGATCCTTGGGTCCTGAGTTCAAGCCCCGTGGCTGCTGAATTAATACACCAGGAGGTTGACTCAGCTGTCATCCTTCCGAGGGCGGCAAAATGAGTACCAGTGTACTGGTAAGGGGACACTGCATCAGCGGCATAGCGCTTCCCAACAATGATGCAACCAGCAGCCACAGGCTGCACTCGATTAGAAGGTTACATAGT
>CM068953.1:122868213-122893769 GCA_035128595.1 Eptatretus atami | reverse complement strand
CGAATAATTTTATCTAACGCCCATGGCTTCATATTAAACAAAATTAACCAAACCAAAGTTAACCAAACTTGACCAAAGTTTCGCGGACAGACAGAGAGATGGAAATGTCCAGAATAAGGGTGCTCTCAGAGCAGCCAATAATGGACTCCTCTAGAAAGCTAATATTGGCTGCTCTTAGATTGGCTGCTCTTAGGCAACCCTTTATTCTGGACATTTCCATCTGTCTGTCTGTCCGCGAAACTTTGTCAAGCCTAGGGGCTAACCACTCAACGATTCCAATGAAATTTGGTAGGTAGGACCAATATTCTGGGAATCGTGTGCTTTCGAATATGGACCCCGGCCTAGCAACGGATAGCAACGGCCTTTTAAAGTGGTCAAAAAATCGAAAAAAATTAATAAATCGAAAATCGAAGCTTAGAGTTCTGTGCGCAATCTATATAGCTCCTTCATGCCAATTTGCAGCCTAACAAAAAATATTTGTAGGAGGAAGATAGGTTTTGGCGAGTACATGTCGAACATTTCAGAAACGGTTAATTGCGAATATCTCTAAGAGAAAGAGTCTGATTTTGATGAAACTTGGGTGAAATGTGTACAATGTGGCTAGCAGTACACAAAAATGAATGGTTGCTATGCACACCTCCGTTGCTTACCAACAGCTAAAAACTTTATCGTACATCGTACACTTATTTGTGGACTGTACAAAAAATCAATACCTCCGAAACTGGACCTCCGGGGGACCTGTTTTTTTGTGCCAAGGAGAATGTCTTACAGCATCATATAAAAATAAAATCTTTAGCGAATAGATAAATGGAATTACCAGGGCTGCCATTTGTTAGAGTCTCTTTGGAAACATGCCTGAAATTTCACAAGGCGGGTCTGGGCGCAAACTAAGAGGGCTGTGATAATCATATTTATTGTGCTAAATTGATTGATGCATGTACATGAATATCGGCTCGTCGCGTTGGCCAGCTTTCCATCTAGAGCGAGCAGCCATGCTACCGGCTTGTAAAATTATAAGCCACTGAAGTTGGAAAAAAATGCGTTTTTCACATTTGGCATTTTTAGGCCAAATTTCAAAGGTCTCTAGAGATAGATATTTTTAAACTATGAGGAATTGAAAGCTAATCTTTTGCATGGTGGTAGAGCCATATAGATCGACATTTAAGAATTTTCCAGGCAAAATCTGAGGAGGTGACCTGGGGACCCTTAGGTGAGTTGGCACGGAATGACCCTGTTGCGAAGTAACAACAAAATTGTCTGACCAATATACTGTTACGGCTGTGGAAATTCGCAGAGCCCATATAGGTCCTTAGATCAGTTATGCCGATAAGTCTGTGTTCAGATAGATTTCCCCACGTTGTCTAAAGGGAATTATTCGTGTCACCCGGGCTGTGATCTTTGAGTTAGCCGTTTTTCTTTTACTATCGTTAATTTGGCGACCAACCACCACGCCAACCACCAACCACCTTCTCGACCACGCCAACCACACCACCTTCTCCACCACGCCAACCACAACCACCTTCTCCACCACGCCAACCACCTTCTCCACCACGCCAACCACCAACCACTTCTCCACTACGCCAACCACCCACCACCCTCTCCACAACCGCCTTCACAACAACGACATCTTCTCACCATCTCCTAAACCACATCTCCCCCCATTAGACCAACCGAACAACATCGCCTCACCTTCATCCCCGAAGCGACGCCATCTTTGCGCCAGCCACGGCGAGTCCGCATTGAACGGCATCGCTGCAGGCATACGCGGGGTTTGCTCGCCACGCAAGTCGGTGATCTCGAGCACGTCCGCTCGCCGCGCAAGTCGGTGATCTCGAGCAGTCCGCTCGCCGCGCAAGTCGGTGATCTCGCACACGTCCGCTCTGTGCAAGCTTCGTCCGAGATTCGGATCAAGAGAGCGAGAGGGCAGGACCAGCGGGGGTGGGGGGGGGGGTCAGAGATCAGAGGTGAGAGTGCGAAGGCCAAACCTCGTCTTTCGGGCCCTATAAAAGGCCGAGCGGAACGCCAAGCGAAGAGAGTCGGTGGAGTGTCTGTCGGGGTTCGGAGCGCCTGGGGCCTGCAGTCGTGGAAGAAGCTGAGGAGAGCGGAGGAGACGCGAGCACGACCAAGCCTGCTGTGCGCGCGGAGCTGCGTGTTCGTGTGCGAGCCGAGAGAGCTCGCCAACCAGCTCCGAACGGTCTGAGGTGATCGGGCTTCGGAACGGTCCGAGCATCGCTGAAGGACGAACGGGTTCTTAAAGAGAGCATCAACTCAAAAAGAGCGGAGACCCGTTCGTTCCTCTCAGGCGTTGCCGGCTGGGGCCCGAATCACCAGGCCGCGGCGAGCCGCGTTACGCTAGCTGCCGTGGGACGGAACGTCGCGGGTCGCCCCAGCGAGGAAGGTAACCAGCGCGGCCTCACGGAGCCTCTGCGGTCTGCACGGCTCGTGCAATAAAGACCCAAAGAGGTCCAGTTACCTCGTCTGTCCTGGGTTTTTCCTTGCATTTCTTTGTATGAAAGTTGTGGCGCCGAGTCCGTCAAGTAATACTGTATAAGTGACTGTACATAATAGATAGACTGTATTACCTCTTTCCTGTGCATTTGTTTGGCTGTATAATTGCACGCGTGCTTCCCCCATTCCTTGCATGACTGCTTATGCTTATGTGTTGTTTGGAAATAAATGTGCTTCTTTAAATGTTGACCTGTTCGTCGCGTCATTTTCCTCCCTTGAACTGCCGTATTGCATTTCGTAATAATAGCGGTGTTTTTTAATAGCCGATAATAGAATCGGGTCCAGCGAGGCCTCGCGATAATACCCCGCTCGGTTATCCCAAAACGGAGCGAGCTGCTTAAAGCGGCTCGTGTGCCAAGCAGGCCTCGCTGAGGTACAATCTCTCGGTAATCTACCACGCGAATAATTAGGTAATCGTATTATTTGGCGATCGGACCTGTAGCCGGGGTAGAGTGCGGACAAGGTTGTGGTGTGCTTGGAGCACACCCGTGACTGGTTTTCGCGCTTTGTTCCGGAAAGTCGCGACTGAATTGTCCGTCCGGTGGGCGTACGGCCGCGATTCGGCTAAAAGCGGCTGTCCGCACGCCGGCGGGCGCAAATTCGTAACACTGGTGTCGAGGAGTGGGGTGCAAACTCTCCCGCCTTCACACAAACCAAATTAGCGGAACAGGATCAGGGTGTGCGAGGCGACCCTCCGGTTCCATTAAATTCCGGCTTTTAAATTAACTCCGATATGCAAGATGGCATTTCAAGGCGAACGGGAGCAGGGGGTAATAGATTAGAAATAGTAGAATCCATGGCCCAGGGCGAAATCCCCATGCAGGACATAAATATGCATGATGAATTTCCCCCACAACCGACCCAGAGCTCGAAATGGGCGCAGCGGCGGAGGCCGCGGTATATGCCCACCCCCCCCCCTCCTCCGTCAAAATCCCTCCCCAGTCCCCGGCGGGTCCGTGCCAGATAATGCTGAATCAATTGCCATGGGTTAGCTGACGTGAGAGGATGTTGGATGCATTGATGGGAGCAATGAACGAAATGAAAACAAACGCACTCGAAGCGAAAAACGAAATGAAGACAATGCCAGGAAATGAATGCGAATGAAAGAATGCGGGTGAGATGCGGCGCGTGGGCGATGCCTGCAGGCGGGCAGAATGGCAATTGCAAGGAGCGAAACGCGGACAACGGAGCTCAAAATGGGGCGCCACGTGCTGGAGCGAGCGAGCTGGGAGGAGTGCAACGGCTGTGCCCCCGCGATGGAAGCGGGGAGGCCAAATAAGTCGGGAGACGCGTTGGATGAGACTCGTGCAGGTGACAAAGAAAGTGACGGTGACACAGAGGGAAAAATTAAATGGAGTGACGGAGACGTGTATAAGACACGTAAAGACGATGGAAATAGAATTAACAGAGACAGAAGGGAGACGCGGAATTAAAAGAAATAACAGAGACGCGGGAGATGAAACGGTAGAGGAGAGACTACACGATAAAGACGGGGAAGAAAGACGAGCACACACACATAGAGGTAGTGCAGTACAATGAGGGGGAGCTCGGGAATGTGTCGTGACCGGTGCAAGCAGCCGGATAGCCTCCTCCAGGACGAGGGAGGGAATATTCCCCCTTGAAGCGGATCTCGACCAGGTGGGTCCGGTCGAGCTTTGGAGTTAGAGGGGGCGAGTGCTGTTGACGGGTGCACACGGAGCTTGGGGGTGTGAAGGCCCCTTGTGGTAAACAATCCCCGGTGTGATTGTGTCGAAATGTGTGTACACGAGTGTGCGAAATGTGTGCTGAAACGCACGCATGGCGTGGGTGTAGGTTGTGTGTGAAAGGGACCGCATGTGTGAGTAAAATGGTGTGTGTGGTTGCGAGTGTGCCGAAATGCGTGCTGCCCAGCATGCCGTGTGTGGATGAAGCACCGTGTGTGGATGAACACCGTATGTGAGTGGAACCACGTTGCGAGGGAAATGGCGTGCTTGAGTGAAAAGGTGTGTGTGAGAGAAACACCGAGGGTGGACGGAACAGCGTGTGTGTGAGAGATAGCGTGTGTGAGGTCGCTGTATGTGAGGGAGATGGCGGTTGCATGCGGGAACACGCAACCGCATGTCCCGGTGTGAATGTCATCTCGAGGTGTGTGAGCGTCGGGCACGTGGGAGTTTGTGCGCGAGAGTGCGACGAAGACGGTGCCTGACGGTGGACAACGGCCGAGTAGCGGCCGTAGCTATTTTTGGGACCGTGCCTGTTTGCACGGCAGCGCGCGCGGGTCCGTGCTGTGCTACGCACGAGGCCGCCGCGTGCGCGGCTACGCGAGTGAAAACCCGGTCCGTAAACGCTGCGGTGGATTTGAGCCGACCCGCGCAGACGGACAGAAGGTAGGCTGGATTACGAATTTGGACGGATGGGTTCTCCACGCGAGCGTGTTTGTAAAGCTCCGACGAGTAGAGCACATGTGTTCGCGTGGGGAACCCCTCGAAACGCGAGGCTTGTTTTTAATGCGCAGGGTGATGTCATGGCTGCATGGTTGGAATCCGGCAGAAGGAAATTCCTGCCGATGGTACCGTCCGAGGAGGGACGAGGTGCACGAACAGCTGCCATGACGTCACGGGAGAGAGAGCGCAGGTTGCGAGTTGCCGCGCTGGTGTACGCATGAAAAAAAAAAAACAAGCCTCGCTTGGGGTGAACAGGATTCCCTGGCAAGGGGTGGAAGACCCCCCTGTCCCGGGCACAGGATACCACTAGTTAGGGGGATGGGTTAGCTTAGTTAGACCGGCTTCATGTGGCAGGATAAGTCCTCATGGGGCCCGTGGAATGGATTAGTTAGAGGGATTGCAGTTTAGATTTAGGATGGGAAATTGATATTTCTATTTTGGAGACATGGACAGACTTTGGATGTGTAGTGGGACGTAGATTAGCTACGTAGTGTTAAAAGGAACGTGCTATATTGTAAGGGACGATGAGGGAGCACGAAGTAGATAGGGAATTTAGCTAGAAAGAATGGCAGTGATCACCAATGTGTGAGAAGAGAATGGAAAATGTACTTGATGAGTGAGTGAGGCCAGCGAGCCGTGTTGTATGGAGTGAATGTGGAATGCATTGTGCGATGAGTGATTGGGGGAGGAGTGATTCCCACCCAAGGGACCCCGGGGTCAGTGTAAAGTGAGTTAGGGGTTAGTCAAATTGACGAAATGGAGGTCGTTTTGCTGTTGTGGGAACGTAGGCTCGAAACCCATTTGGAGGGGTGCAGGAGCCCTGTTGACGGGCTGGGAGCGTGGCTGCGAACGGTGAGTATCGCTTAGTGGGTACCCCGGGGCCGGCTAGTCGGCCAGAGTAGGCCAAGGGCCCAAGAGGGGCCGGGATAGAGTAGTGGGCACGGGCACCCGTCGGAAATGGGACCCGTAGCGCCAGAATGCCGCGTGGGCAGTGCATTGGGCACGGGCACCCAGGGAAGGGCCCGGGCGCCAGCCTGCCACGTGAGCATTGAGGGGAGTAGCCGAGGAGGCACTCCCCAGTTTTAGGGAGCGGTAGGCTCGGAGACAGTTGCAGGGCCCGGGGGTGCATCGTTGGAGAATCGGCAGAGGGTAGTTCCTGCCAAGGGAGCCACGCGTCCCAGCCATGAGACCGTGCGAGGGCACGAGCGAAAATTGGAGGGCATGGCCCAAATTTGCGAGGACACCAAACACAGGCGACGGGAATCTTGGTTGTTAGAACCAGAGTTTAAGCGAGAGGCGCTTTTGGAAATCTCCGGGGTAGTTTTGGTAATAAATATTAGGGTAGGTAGGGAAATGTACCCCTCCGCACCATCCATCCCTTCGCTCTCTGTGTGGGCCGCTGGACTCACCGTGGTAAAAAGATCGCTGAAATATGAGGAGGCCATTCTGAGGCTTCGTTGGGCCTCGACACGGACACTAGCTCACCCTTATTCCCCTCCAGGAAGGAACGTAGGGTTGGGAGTAGGCTCGGAGACAGGATAGGTTAACCGGACAGAGACAATAAAGGGGTTAGGGAGACAAATTTATAGGGGGAATAAAATAAAACAACAAAAAATAAGTTGGGGCTAAATTTGGATTTTTGCAAACTAAGGGGGTGGTATGGACAGACAGGCAAAGGCGATAGGTTGGGAGGGAGACAGTAGGGTAGGTCCGAGCCTGCCTTCCGAGTGGCCAGCACCACGCACTCCCTCCACACACCTGCAGGACAAGAAAAGAGGCCGGCCAGCTTCACCTGCCGGCCTGTTTACTACAAGGCCTGTGCCGGTCAGTTCACCTGCCGGCTGTTTTTACTACAAGGCCTGTGCCGGTCAGTTCACCTGCTGGCCTGTTTTGCTGCAAGGCCTGTGCCGGTCAGTTCACCTGCCGGCCTGTTTTACTACAAGGCCTGTGCCGTCAGCTTCACCACCGGCTGTTTTGCTACAACGGCCTTGTCTTGCCTTGCCATGCCTTGTCTGCCTGCCTTTGCCTTGCCCCATGCCTGCTAGCCTTTGTTTGCATTTGCCCCATTTCTTGTCATACCATGTGCGCCAGGATCATCGCGCGAGCTGCAGGGACTGCCCTGTAGGCAGCCGCACACAGGACTGCACTGGCAGCCCGTGCACCGGTTGTCCATCCATTCATCCATCCGCTCAGTTGCTTTTGTTTGCTTGAGTCAGTACCATTCACTGTTCTGCAGGGACTGCCTTGCAGGCAGCCGCACACGGAGACTGCATTGTGCAGCCCGTACACCGTTTGTGTTCACTGCGCTCATTTCAAGGGGAGGCCTAGACTGCATTTGTGCAGCCGGCCATATTCCTTGTCACCTGCATTTGTTTCATGAGCCAGAGACCGCGTGTGAGAGCCTGGCTCCCTGCTTCTTTTCCTGCAGAGTCCATCAGTCCTGGCCATGGTTTAGTGTAAATGTATAAGTTAGGTTAAAGTTAAGGTAAATTGTAAATGAGTTGCTTCCCCTGCATGTGTGTCTTAGCGCCGGCAATTTAGTTAAGTCGTCTGCATGAGTGGGTTTGTTTAGTTAGTTACTCAGCTCGTAGGTTATTTATTTTTGGGACACGAATACACTAAATGTCGCACTCAGGGATCCGAAGATAAAACGTATTAGGGGAAACTTACACATGATGGCACACAAAAATTCGACAACTCGGGACGAGTCTGTAAAAAGGGAGGGGGTAGTGTTACGGCTGTGGAAATTCGCAGAGCACCATATAGGTCCTTAGATCAGTTATGCCGATAAGTCTGTGTTCAGATAGATTTCCCCACCATTGTCCAAAGGGAATTATTTGTGTCACCCGGGCTGTGATCTTTGAGTTAGCCGTTTTTCTTTTCTATCGTTATTTTGGACCAACCACACGCCAAGCACACACCTCTCCACCACGCCAACCACCAACCACCTTCTCCACCACGCCAACACACACTTCTCCACCACACAACCACCTTCTCCACCACGCCAACCACCTTCTCCACTACGCCAACCACCCACCACCCTCTCCACAACCGCCTTCACAAAACGACATCTCACCATCTCCTAAACCACATCTCCCCATTAGACCAACCCGAACAACATCGAAGCGACGCCATCTTTGCGCCGCCACGGCGAGTCCGCATTGAACGGCATCGCTGCAGGCACACGCGGGGTTTGCTCACCGCGCAAGTCGTGATCTCGAGCATGTCCGCTCGCCGCGCAAGTCGGTGATTCTGGCGACGTCCGCTCTGTGCAAGCTTCGTCCGAGATTCGGATCAAGAGAGTGAGAGGGGCCGGGCCAGCGGGGGGTCAGAGGTGAGAGTGCGAAGGCCAAACCTCGTCTTTCGGCCCTATAAAAGGCCGAGCGGAACGCCAAGCGAAGAGAGTCGGTGGAGTGTCTGTCGGGGTTCGAGCGCCTGGAGCCTGGGGCCTGCAGTCGGTGGAGAAGCTGAGGAGAGCGGAGGAGACGCGAGCACGACCAAGCCTGCTGTGCCGCGCGGAGCTGCGTGTTCGTGTGCGAGCTGGAGAGAGCTCGCCAACCAGCTCCGAACGGTCTGAGGTGATCGGCTTCGGAACGGTCCGAGCATCGCTGAGGGAGAACGGGTTCTTAAAGAGAGCATCAACTCAAAAAGAGCGAAGACCGTTCGTTCCTCTCAGGCATTGCCGGCTGGGGCCCGAATCACCAGACCGCGGCCGAGCCGCGGTTACGCTAGCTGCGGTGGGACGGAACGTCGCGGGTCGCCCAGCGAGGAAGGTAACCAGCGCGGACTCACGGAGCCTCTGCGGTCTACACGGCTCCGTGCAATAAAGACCCAAAGAGGTCCAGTCTACCCCTCGTCTGTCCTGGGTTTTCCCTTGCTTTTTTTTGTATGAAAGTTGTGGCGCCGAGTCCGTCAAGTAAAACTGTATAAGTGACTGGACATAATAGATTGACGGTATTAGCTCTTTCCTGTGCATTGTGTTTGGCTGTATAATTGCATGCGTGCTTCCCATTCATTGCATGACTGCTTATGTGCTTATGTGTTGTTTGGAAATAAATGTGCTTCTTTAAATGTTGACCTGTTCGTCGCGTCATTTTCCCTCCCTTGAACTGCCGTATTGCATTTCGGAATAATAGCGGGTTTTTTAATAGCCGATAATAGAATCGGGTCCAGCGAGGCCTCGCGATATACCCCGCTCGGTTATCCCAAAACGGAGCGAGCTGCTTAAAGTGGCTCGTGTCAAGCAGGCCTCGCTGAGGTACAATCTCTCGGTAATCTACGCGCCGAATAATTAGGTAAATCGATTATTTGGCGATCGGACCCTGTAGCCGGGTAGAGTGCGGACAAGGTTGTGGTGTGCTTGGAGCACACCCGTGACTGGTTTTCGTCGTTGTTCCGGAAAGTCGCGACTGAATGTCGCGTCCGGTGGGCGTACGGCCGCGATTCGGCTAAAAGCGGCTGTCCGCACGCCGGCGGGCGCGAATTCGTAACAATACTTTAAAAATCTTCGATTTTGCAAATAACAAACAAACAGAGAGAGAGAAAGAGGGTGAAAACATGAGCTCCTTCACCTTCGGTGGTCGAGGTAGTAAGGAGGTGCTGCACAATTTGCTTGAACCGTAGCATGCATACGGTATATAAAAATGGGGTTTGGAATGCTTTTCAATCACCGGTACGACTCCCATGTGAACCTCAATGAAAGCATCAGCACGCTGTTCCTGGTCGTCTTCCTTCGTAAATTACGCATGTTGTGGTCCCGTACAATCCACAAGGCCTTGTAATCCACGACAGAGACTTTACGGGATATAGTGAGTATTGCGGCAGAGTTTCTCACTCTGCGCATGCGTAAATGGTGTTCGACGGATTGTGGAGTATAGAGCACCGAAGTGTGATGTCATGTTGGCATGACAATGCTCGACTGGTTCGAAGCAAAAGTACCCGGAAGCATGATTGCTGTCCCAAAAGTGTGAGTCCCAGGTGATACAATGTTGTTTCTTGGTCTACTTCAAACACGTTTTCTCATTTAGATTTGTGGCAGTGTAATTAATTTTGTTGGTACGATGTAAAATAGATGAGTGTAAATTCCTGATTTGTCCCACTGTTTGTGGAGTCATTGTTTCTTGTGAATGTGCCTTGTGGCATCTTGATACTATTCTACTTGACTTTACGTTGGCTGTTGCTTTGAGCTGCATTAATTGTGAAAAATGGAGCATTCACATTCACATCGCTCATTAGTTTTTTTTAAATTTAATATGCAGCCTGTAGCTGCTGGTTGCATCATTGCTGGGAGCACAGCTGTGCCGCGGATGCATTGCCCCCTACTTCCAGTAAGCTGGTACTCATTTTGCCAACCTTGGAAGGATGACAGGCTGAGTCAACCCACCTGGTGTTATTTAACGGAATGACAGGGTCTTGTGTTTGAGCCAGCCACCTTCACCGTTAAGCCAACACTAGGCATGCTGGTTAGTAGTAGTGAGTCGGCAAATGGGGCACAGCTGGTATCCAGATAAAGATTGTGTCTTGATATCTTTATGGGATCCATCATGATTGTATGCTTGCCTTGTGACCATCGTTTTGTGGTTCATCTTAGAGCTTGCAAATGTGTCTTGTTGCAGAATGCAATGCATACTTCTGAAAGTTATTCCGTGTTCATTGTGTGTTACTCATTTTGTTGCAGCCATGGTAAGGTGCAGGATGGAGATGATGGGCCGGTGCAGCTACAAGATGGTGAGATAGCACTCCATTACACACATTTGCTGTAATCATCATTTTGAGCTAAGGTTGACAGAGGTTATGTTTTCACCCATGTCTGTCTGTGAGCAGGATATCTCAATAAGTTATGGACAGATTCGGCCGAAATATTGTGGACAGGTTAGGTATTTGACAAGGATGAATTGATTAGATTTTGGTGAAGATCCACATCTGTATCTGTGTCTGATAATTTTTGTATGTGCTTCTTCACCATTGAATGATGGGGCCAAAACCGATATCCATCCATCGGGCCCATACTCTGTGCAGAGCGTTGGTGCTGCCTAAGCAGTCTCCATGGCTATTGGGCACAATCCTGGACGGGTCACCACTCCGACGCAGGATACCAACATGCTGACATTCATTTTGCCGACCTCGGAAGGATGACAGGCAGAGTCAACCCCACCTGGTATTAATTCAACAGCCGAGTGGAATTTCAACTCAGAATCCTCGGATTCCAAGCCCACCACCCTGACCATGAAGCCAACACTTGGCATAAAACCAATATATAGCACGATATTTCAAAATATTGTGGATGTATTTGGACGAAACTTGGTGGCCTCGTTGGGTGTGTGACAAGGACGAATTGATTCGATTTTGGTGAAGACTGGATCAGATACGAGGATTTTTTAAAAAAGTGATTCTTCACAATTGAGAGGGCCAAAAACGACATTTAGCATGTTGTATTGTTATTTCAAAACGTTAGACGGATTTCTGACAAAACTTGGTGGAATGAGTTTGGGTAGATGACAAGAACAAACCGATTAGATTTTGGTTAAGGTCCTGATGTAGGTCTGGCCTTTCAGTGGGTTACAAAATGTAAACTGTTCAATCTGGCAGAGGTGTGAGCTCTACTCAGTGTCGTTCTATTTACCTTTTGTTTCTCATGCCACGCTGTGCTTATTTGCAGGTGAGGTGACGGGTGCCGAGGAGCAAGTCGCAGCATCCATCGCCACAGTGCAACAAGCCACCTCTTTTGCTAGCGATCCAAATATCCAATACCACTTTCGTACTGAAAACAACGGAGGCCAGGTTCACATTGCCATTTCTTGATGCCTTTTCATCAAGCTTGATAATATTGCTTTTTTACATTCATATAAATACTGTGCGAAGTGCCTTTGCAGTCGCATGTTATTTTTGAATTTCGGTAGTGTTGTATCAGCAATATTGAGGAGTTTATGTAAAGGGTGAAACTTAACATGTATGAGACGGAGAGAGGTGACATTGAAGAATGGAAGGGCAGTAATGAAGAGGTGCAAAGTGAATGTGGTTGGTGGGTGGTAAAGGAAGGAGATAGGTGAAGTGGAGAGAAGGTCTAGTTCTAGTGAGAGGAGAAGCGGTGGATGAGATAAGTGGGGGTTGAAAATGGAGGTAATGGAATGGTCGATATTGGTTGAGGTAGAGTATATGTAAAAGACGTTTCGTTTTGGCAAATTGTACATGTAGTTCTTGACCTAAGGACCGTAAAATTGAGTGAAGTTAATAGTTATGACGTGCTGTACTAATTTTGGAGGATCTTTTTTTATTACGGCCGAAATAAATTGCATTTAAACTTTTCATCAAGGTTAGCCTCACAGTTTCATGATTTTCCTGTTACAGTATAGACAATTTAATTGGTACTGCAACAAATTTAGACAACAGCCATAAATAAATCATTATTTTGTGGTCTGACTGTCAATGTAGTCTGCATCAGTATAAATGCTCGTCTTAAATTGATGTAGAATGAAGAACGATCGGCAGATGGAACAATAGATGAAATCAACAATACGTTGCACTTTAGTCCTTCACCTTTCCGTACACAATGACGTCGTACATAGGCATCCCAAACTGCGAGGCTATCTACATAGTAGTTTCCTCAACAAATGTTGTGTTCATTCCATCCATGATGAAAATGCAAAGAATCCATTGTGATGAAATCAATGCCTTGCTCACCATAATTGCAATATCTTGTGGAAAGGGGGGCAGGGTCGGTTTCTAATATAATCCTATATTTATCGAGGAAAACAATTTTCATGGAGAGGAAGATCTTATCCATAGAGCATGCATCAGTATTTTGCACAAGGTTTGTTCTTGTTTTTTTTATTATTTTTCTTTGTCTTTTTTATTTTTTATTTTTTTTCCTGCTGAAAAAAAATTTCCTGCTGGGAATCCTGCTGAGCTTTGGCCTTTGTTAAATGAAAAAAAATGAAGCAGAACAATGCACAGGCAAACCTCAGCAAATAACATTGTGGATGTGACAAACTACAAATTTGCACAATTAAATCGTTCCTTAACTAATTGCATCCCATTATATAAAAATTAGTCTCAAAATAGCCATTTTTTTTAAGTTAATAAAGTTCATGTTTAGGCAAACGCACATTTTGCCTAAAGCCACATTGTAATGGCAGCAGTCATGTCTCAAACCCCCATGACAGTTCTTCTTATAAATGGTGCTTTCAACAGCTAAAATGGTGCCCAAACAAGGGTGAAACCAGGTCATTTGACATGGGATAGTTGTCGGGTCACTGTTTGTGCTGATGCTTTGGTGAATGTTTTTTTCTGTTAAAACTTACACCGGTAGAAGTTGGGCTGCAGTCTACAAAGCAGGCCTCGGCATTTTTCTAAGCCGGCAAGGTTTTTACCCTGCATCCACGAAACGAAAAACAGGGTTGAGTCTATCTGTCTTCTCAGTTTATGATCGCACATGTGTAGAGAGGAGTGAGATTTTTTTGATTTTTTTTTTTGTTACTCTTTCTGCCTACTTGGCAGTCAAACAAAAATGAAAATCATTCCAAACAGGAAACTTACTGTTTTTAAGGTCGTCATAAAGGACACAAACAACAGACATGAAGAACTAATGTAACGTGTTAGAAATGGTGATGTAACAGCCACTGCAAAATGGTAAAACCTGGAAATAATTTATTTATATAATCTTTAAAATCTTTATTTTATTTAAATTTAATTATACACTTCAACACTGTACAACACAAATCACCTTCCAAGTACTTCCAACAAACTCCAGTTTAACAGTACTTGGACATGTTGTACGGGGTGGTGTATAAGGGTCGTAAGACTGCTTCAATAGCGCTAAACTTCTGGATTTATTTTTTTTAACGATCTTTAAAATCATTATGTTATTGACATTGAAGTATAAACTTTAGCACTGTGCTGGGTATTGTGTTCTATGAACTTTCTAGTATATTTATGTTCTCAGTTGCAAAACCGTGGCGATTAGTTAGTGGGATTAATTGGTCATGGCAACCTTAATGCGCAAGACATGATGGACGCTGAGCTTACGATTGTTCGCAGAGTATTCTCTTGTTGACAGCTTCAAAATTGAGCTGCTCTATCACGTGGTCTTTTATCACATTTTACTCGAGTGCAATTGAAGAACGTTAATTTTCAAACACTTTACCTGAGTGATTAGTGCCATTAAGTAACTTGTAGCAGTCATAGTAATGAAATTGAATGCACTATGAAATTACTGGTTGTAGAATTTGGAGTATAATTATATGTGTGTACCAGTCATGTAAGTTTCACAATAAAACAAAGCAGCCATTGTGCAATTTGAGTTGCAATAAGAATGATTCCAAAATTACAAGAGTTTGTAAACATTCAAAAAAGGTGAAAACCAAAAGATTTGTGTTTTGGTGTTTGAGCATCATTATTTAATTTCCAATCCTAATTTTCTCATCACATGGTTGGAATACTATCGTTGGAATAGCCCGGTGTTGGCTTTACGGTTAAGGTGGCTGGCTTAAGATCCTAGGGTCTTGAGTTTGAGCCCCTGTCACGCCGTTGTGAATAACACCAGGTGGATTGATTCAGCCCGTCATCCTTCTGAGGTCAGCAAAATGAGGACATACTTACTGGTAACGGGAGCACTGCATCAGCGGCACAGCCACACTTCCAGAAAATGATTCAACCACCAACCACAGGCTGCTTACGAAACAACATTGGAATATTTTTTTTCAGTGGTTTTCCATGTGTATAATTAACTTTTCTTTGCAGTCAAAGATAAATGTATAGTTTGTGCAGAAGAGGGCAAGTTAAATATCAAGTGTTCGGATCCTTTTGAGATTTAAAAATAGGTTTATCTTTTATTCTGTTTCGCTTTGCATTGTTCGTTGCATCATCTGCTGCTTGCAATGTACTCATGCAAAGTGCAATATTTGCAGTGCACATAATGCTACTCTTTCCACCGTGTGTAGGTCACTTACCGTGTGGTACAAGTGGCTGATGGGCAGGGCGATGGACCAGGAACAGTGAGTTTCTTCCTAATTCATAGATCATATGCACTGTGAAACTACCAGTCAATTACGCGCAGAAGGTCACGTGCCTACCTTGATGAATGAACAAACAACAAATAAATAATGCTCTGTTTTCCAAAGCCTGGTGTTGGCTTAACGGTTAAGGTGGTTGGCTTAAGATCTTAGGGTCCTGAGTTCTAGCCCCTGTCATCCTGTTAAATAACACCAGGTGGGTTGACTCAGCCTGTCAACCTTCCGAGATCAGCAAAATGAGCCATTTGAGTATCCTGCATCGGAGTGGTGACCCGTCCAAGATTGTGCCTCCTAACCAATGAAAAACTGCCTCGGCAGCCCTAAGCGTCTGAAGATGCAAAAGGAGTGGTTCTTCTTCTTTTTCTGTTTTCCTAGGCGATGTTTACAGATCAGAGATTTTTCTAACCACTGAAACAATGCTCGAGGTTTGCACAAATAAGATGCATGTTCTTGGGGATGGGGGGGAGTAATGGAACCTTCATTCAATTCATAAAGTTGAAAGTATAGTTAGGGAATTTTAGCAAATTGTATTGACCATCTGTGAAAAAATTTCTTACCAAAAAATTTCTTCACTAACGTATTCATCTAGGTGTCTACTAACACCTATCAATTAGTGCAAACCCAAATCCTTGTGTAAAATTCTGGAGAGGCAATCAAAGTTCGGGTGCTCAGAGGGCCTGCGCGAAAAAAATCGGAAAATTAACTTTTGCCAATATTGACTTGTGGATGTCAACTAGGGGTTTTTTGGGTGCTGAATTGATTCCAACCATTATTTTGAGAAAAAAACACTCCTTGATCATATAAAATGTATTTTATTGACATTTTTAACAGAACTGTGTTCAATGGAAATGTTGCTTCGTCAGCTTTTACAACCTTATTCATCAAACTCCCAGTATCTTCTCACTCCTCTTGTCATCCAGCTGGTTTATGTTCAGGCAAGAGTTACCATGACAGATGCCAAAGCAGAAATACACTTGACTCCTTGCTTTTGCAGCAGCACCTGAGTGAGCTGCAGTCCCCCGCACAGTTGCAGCTGGCAAACGTCAGGAGTAGTCTGGTGCAATGGGGTCTGTAGAAGGGACTGGTGCATATCCTTGCTCATTGAATTGCCATCCATAGTCCCGGCATCCAACGATGGAATTTGCAGCATCAGCCAGTCTCTTGTCTGGAGGTAAGCTCGGAGAGAGTGCTGTGCTGCAGCTCCTGTTGGCGGGGGGAGTTTCTCAGGTCTTATGCTCCCAGTAGCAGCTCGCTTGCTGAAGAGTCGAATCTCAAGTCTTCCAAGTCTTTGGAGGATTTTCCATGGAACATGAGCATGAAAAGATCACAGCTTGCTTTAATGATATCACCTTCTCAGCTCGGATGTCCATAAACACGTCCATTGCCCTCTCTGCTTCATCAGTCTTGCAGAGCTTGCTTAGCAAAGTTGGTTTGCTAAACCCAAAAATTGCAGACACTGTATCGCAGCCAGAAAGCTGTGCAAGAAGATGAGATACCTCCGGTATATCTCTTGGGAGGGCCTCCCGGATGTTTCCGACATCGTAGATGTTTCTTGGCTGTCGTGAGGAAGATCGGATGGTCTGCAACATGATGAATCGGCATAACCAGGACGTCTGTGTCTCAACTCTCACCTCGACAGGGGACTCTCTTGCCTCATCTAGAGCTGGCGGACGATGGAGGTGTCGGCATCATCGGAGCATTGCTATACATTGATTCCATTCCTACTAAATATCTCAGCAAGGAGCAGAAGAGCTGGGCTTTTGTTTCTTGTTATCGAGGAACTTTTCTCTGCAATGATGATTTTGAGATCCAGACGAATCTGAATGTCACAGCATGCATTCTTTGTTCGTCTCAAGTGGTCATGGTCCTTGGTGGAGCTGCCATATCCGTCAAAGACCACCGTTATCCGGAGGCGATGGCTCCCCATGGACTTCACAAACCGGAGGTAGCTCTCGGAACATCCTTCCAAGTAAGGTTAGCCTCCCACTTGACATTGTGCAGGACCACTCACCATCAACCACAAGGTGTGCAGGGGGTTGTTCGACAGGTGCACACATGCCTTCAGGGACCTTGCTAGGGCAGCCTTGTCTGGTTTCGCAACTTTTGATTTTTGTCAAACAGAGACCGGTTTTGGCGTCAACTCAAAGCGCAGAGCTTCTTTGGTCTTGACTTCACGCTCACTGATGACAATGAGGCGGTTGAATAGCTTCAGTGAGTCAATGACCAGCTTCTCGCCATTGACTTTGGGTCCAGATCTGAGGCTTGCAAGTGATTTGACCTTGTGTTTGGTTACCATTGCATCCACAACAGTTTCCCATCCATCTTAGCCTGTATGGCTCTGCCAACTTCTTCTGCTTGATCAGCGTTGACTTTGTCTTCGGAGTGCTGCTGAACCCAGTTGAGAAGACACCAGAGTCTTCTTGTCCCGTGTGCATCGAAAGGGTTGACTTCCTCCACCACCCAACTATGGTGTTGACAGCATCGTTATCTCTCTTCATTTGGGCTCTTTTAACGTCGGTGTGACAGGTACCCCACATTTGACCATGCTTCTTTCTAGCTCTTGGTGAATGAACGAGAAGTGGTTCAGAGTCTGAACCCAAGACTTATGAGAAGACTCATTCGAAACGGCCTCTGTTTAGACCACCGGAGGATTTTTCCTCACGCATGAGTGTGGTTTCAAAAATGTTGTATGCTGGTTTCAGCACAATTTGAACAATCTGAATCAATTGAGCCAAATTACCGCAAAACACAGTCTGAGATATCTAAAAATGTATCTATCAATATTTTACGGCCAGGGATTCATTTTCCTCAAATCTAATGGTTGGAATCAATTCAGACCCCAAAAAACCCCTAGTAGAGATCCCACAAGTCAATATTGGCAAAAGTTAATTTTTCCGATTTTTTCGCGCAGGCCTCTGAGCACCGAACTTTGATTGGCTCCCCAGAATTTTCCACAAGATTTGGGTTTGCACTAATTATAGTGTTAGTAGACACCTAGATGAATACGTTGGTGAAAGAAATTTTTTGGTAAGCAATTTTTTTCACAGATGGTCAATACAATTTGCTAAAATTCCCTAACTAGTAGGATTCAAGTTGTTTCCATTGATGGGAAGCTGGGCAGAATCGGTGAGATATTGCAACAGACAGACAGGGCTGCTACGTTATTGGAGAGCAGAGTCAAAGGAATGTGCAGCAGGTTTAATGGACTTGCTGCATCTTTACATTTTGGAGTTGATGCAAACTTTACATTTTTTTTATTTCTGGGAAACCCCACATGCGGCAGCAGATCCGGTGTGATCTCTGTGTGGCCTTGCATGACATAAAAATCTGACCAAATTGGTGGGATGCAAGGTTCAGTATTTTGGTGGTCAAGCATACCTTCATTCTCCTTTGGCACTCTATATGTTAAATTGTTAAATAAATCACCATTTCCATCCCTTCACCCATAATCCTTCAATGTAAAAATTCTGATCCTTTTCTCACTTTATAGGAAGAAGCTCTGCTTGGTGAAATTTTATCTGACATTTTTGGACAATCCCCGGTCTTTCAACTGTTTGCAGCTGTTACTGCCCGATATTTGGTAGAGCTTAGTAAAAACCTGATCTATGAATTATTGCAACTCACTGTGAGCTGGCCGATCTGTTTCTTCTCTCAACCCCATCCAGCTTAGAATATGACTTAGAACGTTAGTTACTGCTCAGAAATTTGATGACATCACTCCAATCCTCAAGTGACTTCACTGGCTCCCAGTACATGCCAATCACTGATGATGTATCAAACAAAGATAAAATTGGTTGTTGCCTGCATTTCTGACCTGATCACACTTTATAACCTTGCTAGAATGCTATGGTATATTAACCATAATACAGGGTGTCCATAAAGTCTCTTTACAATTAAAAAAAATTATTACAAAAAGCAAATAATGAATAGATAAACCTGTGAAATTATTACACAATGAGAGTAATATTGAAGTTTTTGCCTCATTTAATACACTTCTATATGGGCACCATTAGTTGCAACGAAGCACATCAAGACTATATAATTATAAAGAGCTTTATGACACACCTGTATACTGTATCCTGGTTGTTACTTGCTCGCACAAGGTTGAAAATGTTTGGTGGTTGAGCTTTTTTCAGATAGCTTCTGAACTGTAAATTTTTCTGTGTTTGAAAGTCCCCTGCCCCCCCCCTCCCACCATCGCTCAGTTTAAAATTTCTTTAAATGCATTGTCTCAAAACTTTGTTTCTTTTTTTAATATATATTGTTTACAAAAAAACAGCACTATATAAGAACTTCATGGATTGTTAATTGAAGATGTGTGACGTATAATCTGGAACATATTACCCTGCGCACGAAGCACAAAGTGTGGTTGAGCAATTCTTTCACTCTGTCTACAGATGTCAGTCTATGATCAAGAAACTACTGAATTACCTCTGTCACCGAAGGTGGACGGAGGTTATGTTTTCACCCCTGTCTGTTTGTGAGCAGGATATCTAAAAAAAGTTATGGACGGATTCGGACGAAACTTGGTGGACAGGTTGGGTGTGCAACAAGAAAGAATTGATTCGATTTTGGTGAAGATCCAGGTCCAATAAATTTTAAGTGATTATTTTTAAGTGACTGAGTCAGAGGGCCAAAAACGATATATACAGGGGGCTGCAAAAGTAGGTATACAGTAAGGACTGTACTTGTTTTCATTACTGTATACCTACTTTTGCAGCCCCCTGTATATAGCACGATATCTCAAAAGGTTATGAATGGATTCGGAAGAAAATTGGTGGGCAGGTTGGTTATGTGACGAGGACTACGTGTTCTGATTTTGGGTGAAGATCCGGATTCATAATCTGGATACAAGAATTTATTTAAATTTACCAAGTGATTTTTCACCATTGAGAGATAGGGCCAAAAACGATATATGGCACGATATTTCAAAAAGTTGTGGACAGATTATGACAAAACTTCCTGTATGAGTTGTGTGGGTGACAAGGAAGAATTGTTTCAATTTTGTTGAAGGTTTGGATTCAGATCCGGCCTATCAGTGGGATACAAAACGTAAACTGTTCATCCTGATGAAAAGAATGGGCTCGACCAGCGCAGTTCTTGTTTCAATTGAATTTTACATTTTTAGCGTTGTCGAACACTAATCGGAACATGAATGTTCCGATTCTTGTTTAAAATATAACATTCAATTGAAATTAAGTTCTTCCTCGGTCATAAAATGACGTTTGTAGACACACAGACAGACAGACAAGTGAACCAATTGCTTAGCACCGCTTTTTGCTTCGCTTGTGCATGGCAATAATTTAATTTTAATTGTTTGTCTTGAAATTAATTTTGGGAGTTTTTAATTAAGAGTGAATTATGCTGCAGTCAGGTTGAATATTTTGCAGCTGCTTCATAATCATTTTTATAAGAAACAAACATTGCGTGACTTAATTTGCCAACCTGTTCTAGATTTTCACTTAATCGTGTTATTGAAGTAAAAGCTCTTCTAAAATGCACCATATTTAAGAAAATGCAGTTAAATTTCGGAAAACTTTTCTGGGGGAGTATGCCCCCTGAGCCCCCTGACATGTGGGCTCTGCATGGCAGCACTTTGTCCTGCATTTAAATCAAATTATCTTGAATTTTTTTTGCTTATACCTGTGGCAAAGGTACATTTACCTCCATTTACATGGGAAGGGGATGGGGGGGGGCACAATTTCACTCCAACACGGTCAATTAATTGTGACCATTTTTATATATGTACGATCTACATTCACTTATACATGGTTCTACACTGTTGGTGGTCATGTGATGGCCATCCCTTCCCACCAACCCACCACTCATGATGCAAAGTTTGTAGGAAGTTTACTTTTCTTTACTTTTAAAAATATAATAAAAACATTTTTTCAGGCTACATTCCTTATTGCTGAGTAACGTAAGTGTAAGTAAACATAAACGTTTATATATGTAAACGTTGATATACGTAAGTGCTGCGTCGTGAGGTGTTGCATAACCCACGACAAATATTTTTTACCTATACCAGCACTGTCTCGTTTTACTTGATGATGGTTTTGAGTGTATAGGATGTTATTGGATAAGGAGGGAGGTTATTTTGTGAGGTTGGGAAGTTATTTCCCACAAGCCTTTCGTATCTTTTTTTTTATTTTTTGCACGTTTTCCATATGCACTGTGTAATCCAGAAACATAATCACCGTGTAAACGGAGGGTTGTATGTACTGTGATCCTTATGTGCTCATGCTGCAAGGGTGTAATGACATCACAGTAAACTAGTTTCGTACAACCAATCGGCACCATCTCCTGAGTTCTCTCCTCCTGCCTTCAGTTCAAAGTCTTTACATAGCTCACATTTGCTTCCTCTGGTAATTTATCTCGTTTTCACCCCTCTATATTCATTATAATGAGTGAACGTCACTTTCTTCTTCCAGAATAAATTTGTATCCCAGAAGCACTACCGATACCAGTGTCGGGGTGTTGGCTTGCTTCTTTTTTTTCCAGACTGGTTCACTAACAGTGTCATTTCTGAGGAGTATCTGGTAGTAATTACATTATCTGTACATTCATTGCATAGTGCCTTATTTAATCTGGTGAAAAATATTATAAGAAGAAATGAAAATTGACATAAGTTTCGAAAAGGTGAATAAAATTGACCAAAACTGGCAAGTGGGGAGGATGGGCGTGAAAGGTTAGGGTGTTGGAGAAAATGAGGGTCGGGTGGAGAGCAAAGGGGATGAGGAAATTTATAGACAAGAGAAAGGTGGAAAGATACAAGGGTGAGTCAATAAATTATGCCACTTTTCCTTCCAGCGACACACATGTGCGCACTTGATGATATGCATGCGTGCCTGTTTCCATCGAGGTTTGTCTGGGTGTGGCGATGCAGCAACTATAGAGAGTTCTACACTACAAGCACTGAGATTGAACAAAGGAATCAGTATAGTACTAACTCTGCCAGGTGGGCAGCGGTTCAGTTTTTGGTGTGCAGATTAATTTGACGGGGAGATTGGTAAAAGGCTGGCTGAAGTGGGCTGGACACTTGGTGCGGATGGAGGAAGAGATAATAACAAATAGAGCGGACAAATTGAGGGAGCAAGGTTGGAGGAAAAGAGGCAGACCTTGGTTGAGATGGGAGGATTGTGTGAGGAGGGATATCAATAAGGTGGGGGTGGTTGGAGAATGGAGAGGGATGGCTGAGGACAGGGAGAAGTGGAGGAGTATTGTGGACTAGGCAGGGCAGAAGCTTGATACTGTTGAACCTCACCCATCATAAAGGAAAGAGAAGAATCTCGTTCCTTGTGGCTCATGTTAAAAAATGACCAGCACGATGTTACATTATGGACTCGATAAAGTGCTGTGGGGAGCAAAGTGGAGTAATTAATTGACTCCTCTTATTTTCACGTAAAATGTAGATTGTTTGGTTGCTCATGTTTCACTTTAGTGAAATAAAATATTTTGAACAGATTTATTTCATACAGTTATCACTAAAATTGCCACAGATGTCAGAAAAAAAACTATTTTATTTATCTTGGATATCATAAAATGTCATATGCATACCATCAGCTGGAAGCTACACTTGTCAATTTGGTAATATCTTTTCAAGCATAATCAAAATCTCTGGTTCATTCCTGTCTGCAGGCTGTTATCCAAAGCCCTTTCACTGGAGGAGGGAGCCCACCTAGTGATGGTAATATACTTCTTTGTTTATAAACCACAATTTCCTTAATTACTTCATCACATTGATTGTACAGTACTCTTAAAAAAAAAAAAATTCAAACAATTTGCAATATTCGTGCCACCTTCAACACAACATGCTCCTCTCTTGAGTGGCACACGTACCAGATTCCAAGGAAAGCACAATGTACCAAGGAAATTATTTTAATTTAATTATTTTAATATTTTTGGCCTCCCTTTGCCTGGCCAATCATAGTTTGCTTTTTTGTTTGTTGTTTAGTAGTGCAAGTATATAATGTAGGGAAAGTTCACGAATTTTTTCTATTCAACTTAATTGTATTTTTTCCCCACATGTAATTATTTTCTGCCTGTTTCTCCTCAATTCTCATGGATCCTTATCTTCCGTTGCAGTTCAATATTGCACCAGATTTGCGTGCGTGCGTGCGCGTGCTCCACAACCCCAAAACCAGGAAATCTATCAGCTTGGAACTTTGCATGCACACTAAGGGAACTCCAAGGAAGTGCAAGAATGAAAATTGGGTGTTTGGGTTGATTAAAACACCCCTTTTGAAGATAATTAACAGCCTTATTTAATCATATCCTTTATCAGGCACATCTTTAGCCACCTCGCTCTCGATGGGGTCTTAAGATGCATCCTGGGTTACCTCGCTGGGATCTAAAGCCACCATTATTTTTCTCCTGCTCAACAATGCCTTGAATTGGAACAGGCTGCAACGGTTTATCAACGATAAAGTGCTCAAAATGTTTTTTGCACTTTTCTCACTCGTATCATTGAATGCTTGTTCATCACAGCTACAAATCGCCGAATGCATCACTTTTGTAAGTGCTATAATTTTCAAATTAGGAGCTTGGAGCGATTTTCATGCAATGCATGATGCGATTTTTCCATGATCTCTCACGGACTAATTCAAGTGTAGAATAGAAATTTGAGTTTTCAGGATTGGATCACGTTGACTAAATAACCCGAAATCTGGATTGTAATCTGAAAATGTTAAGAAACTGCCGATGTTTTGTTATCCCCCGCCGCGTGGCGGAAGGGGGATATTGTTATCACCCGGGTCGTGCGATCTTACTGCATCCGGCTGTTCCCCGTTCACGCGTTGCTGGCTGGGCGTCACATATAGCGAGAGGCGATAACTCATAAACGTTCGCCATATCGATTTGAAATTGGGTCACACATGTACACCTGAAAAGGAAGAACCCTATTGATTGGGGGCCGGCTCAAGATGCCGACTGGGGCGGCGTCAACATTTATAGCTGTGAGTGCGATATTCATAAACTGTTCGCCATATCGATTTGAAATTTGGGTCACACATGTACACCTGAAAAGGAAGAACCATATGATTTTGGGCGTGCCGGATCCAAGATGGCCGACTGGGGCGGCATCAACATTATAGCTGTGAGTGCGATAACTCATAAACTGTTCGCATATCGATTTGAAATTTGGGCACACATTTACACCTGAAAAGGAAGAACCATATTGATTTGGGCGTGGCCAGATCCAATGCCGACTGGGGTGGCATCTTGAAAAAAATATTTTTCGCCATATCGATTTGAAATTTGGGTCACACATGTACCACCTGAAAAGGAAGAAACCTATGATATGGGCGTGGCGGATCCAGAGGCCGACTGGGGCTTTCCGTCGCTGGCTGGGCGTACACATTTATAGCCTGTAGTGCGATAACTCATAAACTGTCACCATATCGATTTGAAATTTGGTCACACATGTACCACCTGAAAAGGAAGAACCATATTGATTTGGGCGTGCCAGATCCAAGATGGCCGACTGGGGTGGCATCTTGAAAAAAATGTTTTTCGCTAATAATATGATTTGAAATTTGGGTCACACATGTACATCTGAAAAGGAAGAACCCTATGACTTTGGGGCGGATCCAAGATGGCCGACTCGTGCGCCATCTTGAAAAAAATGTTTTTCGCCATACTCGATTTGAAATTTGGGTCACACATGTACCACCGAAAAGGAAGAAACCTATTGATTTGGGCTGCGGATCCAAGATGGCCGACTGGCGCTTCCGTCCGCTGCTGGGCGTCAACATTTATAGCTGTGAGTGCGATAACTCATAAACTGTTCACCTATCGATTTGAAATTTGGGTCACACCATGTACCACCTGAAAAGAAGAACCCTTGCTTTTGGGCGTGGCCGATCCAAGATGGCCGACTGGGGCGACCATCTTGAAAAAAAATGTTTTTTGTAATATGAAAACCGCTTATCTGATTTCAATTATTTTTCAATGGCGGGGGATTCCCCATCTCTGATGGTATATTTTTTTGTTTGTTATCGCTTGCCAAGCCAGCCTTTCCTTATCAACCATTTCAAATGAGTGCTTACTTTGAGTGCTTAAGCAACTTGCCGAGCGCTATACACTCGGCAGCGGTACAGTTCGTGTCCCGATCGGGATGTAAAGTCGGCAGTTGTTTTACAAGGTAGAGGTATGTATACAGACAGCACACACAGACGTGGTACAAATGGATAGATTTGGATCTGTAAAAGAACTCTCTGTGATTGTGTGTACATGCTTGGTTACATTCACCATGGTGGCAAAGTTTAATCCCATATCTTATGGAGGTTTTAACTTCAAACCTCAGCAACATAAGAGCGATCACGTTTTCTTTGACCTTGTGACTGTTTCTAAAGCAATTTTACTGTTTCTAAAAGTCCTCGTCACTCTTTCTAAAGTCATATTTTACATGACTTGGGTGTGCTTTATCCCGAGTTCAAATCCCCCTTGGCTGTTGAATTAATACCAGGTGGGGTTTACTCTGCCTGTCATCCCTCCGCGGTCGGCAAAATGAGTGTCAGCTTGCTGGTATCCTGTCTCAAAGTGGTAACCTGTCCAGGATTGTGCCCAATATCCAAGGAGACTGCTTCGGCAGCACCAACGCTCTGCACAGAGTATG
>CM068953.1:122821420-122835995 GCA_035128595.1 Eptatretus atami | reverse complement strand
GGAATGACCTCAAGATTATGCATAAAAAATATTGTCATCCTAGCTCTCAAAGATTGGGCGGTCGTATGATGTTTATGTCAAAATTCGCAATTTTCTAATTTTGTGACCTTGTGACCTTGACCTTGGGACGAGAATGAAAAATCGAGCTCCGTGGGGCTATGCCAGGGTGCCATTGGGGGCTAACAAATAACCGGGGGAAAAAAAAACCCCCCTTTTTTGCCAAAAAAGAAAAAAATTGTTCGGGGGGGGGGGGGGGACCCCCCAACCCCCTAGGAGAAGATGCAAATTGAAATTGGCTACCCCTAAAACACAATTCGCAATTTTCTAAGTTCGTGACCTTGTGACCTTGACCTTCGGACGAAAATGAAAAATCGAGCTCCGTGGGGCTATGCAGGTGCCATTGGGCTACCAAATACCGAAACCCTTGCCAGATTCGACAAACCCTCGAGAAGATAAATTTTTATGTCAAAATTCGCAATTTTCTAAGTTCGAACTTGTGACCTGACCTTGGGACGAAAATGAAAAATCGAGCTCCGTGGGGCTATGCAGGTGCCATTGGGCTAACCAAATACCGAAACGTCAGATTTGACAACCCCCTAGGAGAAGATGAGAATTGAAATCGGCTACCCCTAAAAACACGTTTTTTGGGCGTGCTCCGCCCATAATGGGCGCACCATGCCCATTCTCAGGAAACACAACTAGATCATGATATAACCTCCCACAAAATTTTATCAGGATCGGATCAAAACCACGGAGCTATGCCGCGACAGACAGACAGACAGACGACAAGCCGGTAGGCGGACATGGTAGTCGACAACCCAATAGACCTGACGCGATGGGCGCCGTTCGATGGGGAATGACCTGAGGATTAAGCACAGAAAATTCATGATTCTAGCTTCAAGGTTAATGCTGCAGATTGTTTTTTCGTTAAAATACCCCCACATTTAGAGGTTTTTCAGCCGTTGCTGGGCAACGGAGAGGTCCATAGCAACGGTGCTTTCTCACACATAACTAGGACATACCATGAACCTAGCATACCAGTTTCATGTATATCTGACTCATAGTCTCTGAGATATAACGAACTTCGTTTTTTTATTGTTTTCGACCAGGGTTCATTGAAAGTCTATCTTCTCCGACAGTTTTCATAGGATCCGGCTGGAAATTTTTGACAATATGGCTGAATGTACTGCCCACAGTCGCTCGTGGCCCGATTTTTGATTTTCGAAAAAATAAATTTTTTATGATTTTTCAAAAATTTCAAAGTCCTGTTGCTAGGCAACGGTGGTGTCCATAGCAACGGTTCTTATTTGCACACAACTCGGTCATGGTATGAACCTACCAACCAAGTTTCATCGAAATCACCATTGTATTAACGGAGCACTGGACCAAACAGAGGGACAGACAGACACAGACAAACATATCGACGGAAAAAGTGATAAGGGTAGAACAAATTTCAAAATTTTTTTTTTTGAAAAAAAAAATTTTTTCGACCAAATCGACTACCCAACAGACACACACCAATAACGAATATAGCGGTCACTTATTTTTTTCTTGAAAATATTTCTTCGTGAACCAACTAGTCTTGTATCTAAGCCGATATACCTATTTACTTTAAGCAAACAAGGCTATATTCCCTCCACCATTCATTCACAATAAATTGTGAAATTTCAAAATCCTTAAACTTATTTTTTCTGCTGTTTTGAGAATTATATTGAGCAAACAATAATTTTAGGAACCTAACGAAATTAACTGGCTTCATTGAGCTGCATAATTTTATGCATTCACAGCTGGACCTCGTGCCCTTTCCCCCAGAGGGACTGCCTATCCATAGCGTCTGCCAGATCTGTCTATTCTTTGGAGGTTTCGCGAGGTGCTCCACAGGGAATCAAAGCAAATCTGGTGAAAAACGGACATTTCATAAAAGTTATAACATTTGCGCGGACCCCGAACCGATGTACAACGCGACACGTGCACAGACGAGCAGGCAAAATTGCGGATTTTTTGCAATTTTGATTTCATGGGCAATTTAACTTTGCGATATTTCCAGGGTTGTTCTGCATTAAGCAGCAACTCTTTTGTGGATAAAGCCACTTTTTTGAACGAATTCATATTATTTCATTAACTGCTGCGTGCGTGGTGAAGAAAGTTAAAGGTATCCTTTATGGTATGCAGCGACAGCCTGGCCTACCGTTCCTTATCAACCATTTAATTGGAGTGCTTGCATGGGTGCTTAAGCCACTTGCTGAGCGCCCATTGTCGATAGCGGTTCCGCGCTACATCATTCTGAGCGAAGCGTTCACACTCTGCGGATGCTTTTACCGCACCACGTTTTTCAGAGCGAGTGGTTCGTGCTCCGTCACCCGATTCAGAGCGAGTGGTTCGTGCTCCGTCACCCGATTCAAGGGAGAAAGCCTAAATGAAGAGAAAAAGGGAGGAATGGAGAGAAAGAAAAGAAAGACGCAAGGAGAAGAGAGATGAGAGAAAGCAGGAAAGTGAGCGAGAGAGCAAGAGAATGGGAAATGATGGTGAGAGAATGCAAAGGGGAAGAACGATGGAAAAAAAACGGCTGAGGTACAGAAACGCCAAGCCAAAGAAACGAGACAAAACGAACGGAAGAGGTGAAAAAGAGGAAAGGAATGAGAACGGAAAATGAAACGAGGAACCACACTGCGCAGAGCGAACAGCTGGAACGTAAGGCCAGAGTAAAAAGGAGAACAAGAAAGACAGGGAATAGAAACAAAGAACAAGAAGAGGACAGAAGAAGGAAATTGAGCAATAAGAAAAAGAACGAGAGTGCAGAAGGAGGAACAAAGAGACATGGGAATTTAGAAAACAAAAAGAGGAGGAAGTGAAACTGAACGACAAAAGGAAAAGAAGAGGTTGTGAATTTACGTAGGAGAGAATGAGAGCTAGAATAAGCAGGAAGGAAAGCAGTCAAGGATAGAAGAGATGTGGAGAGGAAAACGAGAGGGAAACAATGGGAGAGAAAAAACAAAAAAGAACAGGAAGGGAGGGTGAACCAAGGAAGGAAAACTATGTGAGAGGAGAAGGAGGACAGGGGAAGAAAGGAAAAAAGAAAAGACAAGAACAAGGAAAAAAGAAAAGCAGGGGGAGGTGACGGTGAGAGCGGGGACAAGAACAAGAAGGAAACAAAAAGAAAACAAGAACAAATGAAAAAAGAAAGCTAAGTGGAAGTACGCAAGAAAGAGAGAACAACTAACGAAACATGAAAAAGAACTAAGCCAAGGGAAAAAACGAGTGAATGGAGAGGAAAAGCATGAGAACAGTGGGAGAAGAAAACAAAACCGTTAAACGAGGGAAGCAACCAACGCAAAAGAGGCAAAAGGCCAGGCCACAGCAGAGGGAAAAACGCCGGAGAGAACGAACAAACGTCAAAAGCGCAAGAGAAGAACGACGAAAGGAGCCAGGAAGAAAACACCAATGAAGGGGACGTGAGATCACCACAATGGAGCAAGGTAGGTGCAGGACGTGGAGCACAACCACTCGGCGGAGGAAGAACAAAGGAGACAACCCTAAGAAAAGGAAACACCAATAAAAATGAGACGAGGAAGAACTGAGACAAAAAGGGAAAAGAAAGGGTCCAGAGACACGGGAGAGAGACCGAAGTGAGAATAAGAAATGGAACGAAGAGGAAAACAAACGAGATCCAGGAAGAAAAACTTAAAGATACAGGAGGGACGGAGGTGGCAAGAACACGGAGAGAGAGAGGGGAATAGACGGTTAAGTAACGAGGCACACCACATGGAGGTGAGTGAGCGACAATGGGGGGCGACTGGCGGACGGGCGCGACCCGGTGCGAAGCAGCTGATAGCCGCCTGTCAGGAACGAGGGAGACCTTATGCTCCCTGAAGCTGAGTCGGACCAGGTGGGCGGGCGGGGCAAGGCGATGGGAGAGGGGCGACGCGGCGAAGGGCCACGCGAGCTGGGGGTGGTTATGGAGCCCAGAACCCGGGGGGGCACGAATCCCCATGGGTGCGAGGTGTGGGGCCGGTGGGGGTCGAAGGGCGCACAAGGGAAGAAATATGCTGCGCCCAGCACGCCGCCGGGAGGGAGAGGGGGGTGGACGGAACCCCGGCATGAGTGAAAAACCCCGCTGGAATGAAACCAGCACGGTGAGGTGAAGCACGAGTGGAAGAGGGAACAGCGGTGGAGGCCGCTGAGAAAAGGGAGATGACGGGCAGAGGAGCACGCACCCAGCTCCAAGAGTATGGAAGGAGGTGTGAGGCGGCGCGCAAACTGTGCCGCGTGGCACGGGAGGAAGGCGAGCGGAAGACGCGAACAGAAGGACAAGGGCCGAGAGTCGGCCGGACGGGGGGCACCGCCGCCGGGTGTACCCAGCAGCGAGCGCAGGCGGCCGGGCGCGCACACTGAGACCGCCACTGGCGCGCTGCGGAGGAAACCCGGCGGTAACCAGCGGGGAGGGCCGAGCCCGCGGAGGACAAAAGTGAGTGGAGAACGGAGGGACCGGCAGGGTGCCCACGCGAGCGTGGGAAGCTCCGACGGCAGAGCACAATGGGTGTCGTGGGGAACCAGCAAAACGCAGCTGGTGGGTGAGAGGCCCGCAGGGGGACGTCAGGCTTGCACGGAGGGGGAATCGGCAGAAGGGTATCCCGTGCGGATGTACCGGCAAAGGGACACTGGCGCAAACAGCTGGCCAGACGTGCACCCCGAAAGGGCGCAGGGGGAATGCCGCGCGTGGCCAGGTGCGAGGTGCCCGCTGGGCCGCATTGAAAAAAAAAAGCAAGCCTCGCTCGGTGTGAACAGAGGCCAGGCAAGGGAAGACCCCCGGACCAGGCACAGATGAACAACGATGAGGAGGGGGGAGAGTGTAGACCGGGCGCATGGCAGGGAAATCCTCAGGGCCCGGGGAATGGATGAGTAGAGGGATCAGGGAGAGGGTAGATGAGATGGAAGGAAGATGAGGGGAACAAAGACAGACGTGGATGTGAAGGGACGGAGCTGTAACCGAGGTAGGTAAAGGAACGGCTATGGAGTGAAGGACGACTGGGAGCACAGAGGTGATGATGGAGGAGGAGAAGGGCAAGAGCACGTGGGGAGGAGTGAGTGTGTAGAAAGAAACAGGGAGGTAATGAGGCCAGCGGGGCTGGAGTAGGGAGTGAAGGTGGAATGGCCATTGCGATGGAGGGAGGGAGGAGGGAGCCCACCCAAGGGCCGGCAGAGAAGGAGAGGAACTGGAGCGAAAGTGAAAAATGGAGGCTTGTGCGGGGGTGAAGGGAGGCTCGATACCCAGTGGAGGGGTGCAGGAGCCCGGGTACGCTGGGAGCGGGGCTGCAACGGAGTCACGCGAGTCGGGACCCCGGGCCACCGGGCAGTCGGCCGCGGGAGGCCAAGGCCCAGGGGCCGGAAGGAGTGGGCACGGGGCGCCGATAGGCGGCCCGGGGCCCATAGCCACGGGCAGGGGACGGGCGCACGGCGACCCTCGGAAAAGGACCCGGGCGCCAGCACGCCACGGGCAAGCAGGGAGCCCAGGAGCACGGCCCGGTGGGAGCGTGGTAGGGCGGAGCAGGGCATGCCGGGGGGCCAGTGGAGGGAAGCGGCAGAGAGTGCCGCCAATGAAGCCACAAACCGTGGTGAGGCACGGCGAGGAAAATGGGAGGCGAGGCCCTAAAGTGGGGAGACACCAACAGAGCGACGGGAAGCGGGTGGAGTAAAACCGTCAGTTGAATGCGACTAAGATGCGCTGGGTGAAAGCCCCGGGGGAGGAAAAGGGAATAAGGGTAGAGGAGGAAGTGACCCCCCGCACCAAGCCAGCCCTGCCGCTCTGTGGCCGCTGACCCACGGGGGAGAGCGCGTGAATCTAGGAGTCCAGTCGAGGCTGGAAGGGGCCGCGACACAGACGCTAGCGCTCCCCTGATGCCCCCCGGAAGGACGAGGGGTGGGGAGGAGCTAGAACAGAGAGTGAGCCGAACAAGACGATAAGGGTGAGGGACGAGAGTAGTCGAAGGAAAGTGAAAAATAAAGCAAAAACAAAAAAAAGAAGGTGGCTAAGTGAGGTGGACAAATGTAAAGGGGGGGACGGGACAGAGGACAGGCAAAGCGATAGGGGAGGGAACAGAAGTAGGTCGAGCCCCACCGGTCGATGCCATCACACCGCCGCCCCACCAACCTGCCATTCCAGGTAAAGGGCCGGCCAACTGCATCTGTGCTGCGGGGGTACTGCAAGGCCGGCTGCCCACTGTCATGCGGCGGGCCGGGCGGGAGCTGTGCGCCGGAGCGGCGGCGGCTGGGTGGCTTCAAGCCGGCCGCCACTCACGCCGCTGTTGGTACAGCGTGCCTGCAGTCCATGCCTGGCCGGCCGCCGTTGCCGTGGCCTCAGGCCCAACAGCCCCCGGGTCGTGGTGCAGGCCCCCCCCCCAGGTCATACCATGTGCGCCAGGACATAGCGCGCAAGCCGCAAGGACTGCCCATTACGCAGCATGCAACACGACTGCACGGCGCACGTGCACCGGGGGGACTGTTGTGGCCGTGCACAGAGCCAGTCGAGCCTCCAGGGGGGAGGGGTAAAATGGTGAAGGAGAAGAGCAATGGTAATGTGTGTCGCCCCCGGCAGGGAGTCGTAGCGCCGGCAAGGTAGAAGTCGCTGGTAGGAGGGGGTGGAGATGACGCACCCTAGGTATGATGGGGACACGAATTACACGGAGGCGCACTCAGGGATCCGAAGGGAAATGCGGACGAGGGGAGAACTCACACATGAGGGCACACGATGAAGAAGCGATCAACGCGGACGATTCGGCGTAAAAAGGAGGGGGGTAGTGGGACGCGCGGGAAAAGTCGCAAACACCATAAAGGTGCCCCAGCGCAGTTAGTACGCTTAATGGTATGGGCAAGAGGTCCCCACCATGGGAAAAGTGGTATTCGGTCGGGGACCGGGTCGGCAAACCCGGTGAGAGAGCCGGGGTCCTTGCGATCGTTAGTGGGGCCGCGACAGAGCATCGGACGACCGTGTCCACCGCAAAAACACGAAAACGCGAGGAAGGCCCCAGGTGAAAAAAACTGCGCCGAGGACGCTCGAGGTGGACCGCCTGTGGTCCCGCCAAGGCGGGAACGAGAAGCGCAGGAGCTCCGCGCAAGTGGGAGCACGGGCGGAGCGCGGAGTTGAGGGCACGCCCCCGGGTGTCAGAAGCTTCTCGAAGGGAGGCGAGCGAAAAACGGAGACGAAGGCGGAGCCCCGCCGCGATTAAAGCGGACCGCACGCGGCCTGCCGCCCTCGGTTGCGGGTCGATCCGGCGCGGCGTTCATGAGCGCGTGTGCAGTGCAGGCGGTGGGGGCGCGTCGTCGACCGCAGCGCGGGCATGCAGTGCGTGGTGGGCGTCGCCTGGCGAGCAGCGAGGTCAGGGAGCTCGGCGCTGCCGTGTCTGGGACACGACGAGCGCCCGCGGTGGCCACTCGGCGGCGTTCAAGCCGGCGCACACTGAAGGAGATGCCGGAGAGAGCGTCCGACCGGCGCACCACGAGGGGCAGGGAACAGCGGCGCGTCGCGTGCCCATTCGGCAGCCACGCCCACGGCATAAAGGTACACCCCTCTACCGGGAGCCGCATCCGGAATGGGGCCGCGACACAGGAGGCTAAGCGCGCCGAGCCCCGCAGGAAGGAACGGAGGTGGAGGAGCGAGCAGGAAGGGAGCCAACAAGGACGAAAAGGGGGAGGACGAGTTATAGGTAAGGAAGTAAAAATAAAAATAAAACTAAAAAAAAAAGATGGCTTAAAGTGAGGTGGACAAATTTAAGGGGGGGAGGACAGAGAAGGCAAAGGCAGAGGGGAGGGAGACAGGAAGTGAGGCGGAGCGCCGCCTGCGATGCCAGCACCACCGCACTCCCTCCACCAACCTCCATGGCCAGGCAAAGGGGCCACCAAACGCAGCGCTGCGGGGTACTGCAAGGCCGGCCGGCCACTGCATCGGCTGGCCGAGTGGCGGCCGAGCCTGGCCGCAGATGCGGCGGCCGCTGGTGGCTGTCAAGGCCGTGCCGCCACTGTCATCGCCGGCTGGGTGGGCCACGCCGTGGCATGCCATGGCCTGCCTGCCGCCGTGCCGTGGCCCATGCCACCAGCCCCGGGCTGGGGTGCAGGCCCCCCCCCCCCATGACATGGCGCCAGGATCATCGCGGCAACCGCAAGACAGGCCTAAGGCAAGCTCAACACGGGACTCACGGGCGCCCGTGCACCGGGGGGACTGCCTGAGTGGGGGGGGTGGGGTGGTCCCACAGAGTCCCATCGAGCCGGGCCATGGGTGTAGTGGAAAATGTGGGAAGGATAAGATTGTAAAGTGTAAATGGGTGCGCCCCCAGCAGCTTGAGCGTAGCGCCGGCAAGGTGAGGGAAAGGTCTGTAGAGGGTGAGGTAGGGACTCAGCCCGGAGGGTTGATGAGTGGACACAATACACTTGAATGTCACGCAGGACCAAGTGTAAAGCGGGACTAGAGAAGAACGTTGACACATGATGGGCCACTGAAAGGGGTTCGACGGACGCGGGACGAGCAAAAAAAGGAGTGACGCAAAGTGCGCAATTACACCATAAAGTCCCCAGCTCATAGGACAAGTATGGGGCAATATCCCAACCGTGGGTAAAAATCGCGCACCGGCGCGACCCGGGAAGACCGCTCGCCTCACCACAAAGCAAGCTACGACCCACCGCAAAACCGCGAAAACGTCGAGCAAGCCCAGTGAAAAAAACTGTAGATGGACGGCGCGATGCCGCTGGCGCCGCCAACTACACAGAATCGCAGGACCCCGCAACACCTGAGCCGATGACACCCCCGCAAACGCCGGAAGAGGCGACCGGGAAAACAGAGCGGAAGACGACCCCACGCTATACAAGGCGGACCGCACGCGGGCCGCCCCCCTGCCAACCGGCACACCGCACCGCGCCCAGCCCAACTCCACATCAGCTCCCACTCCAACCGCAAGCGGCCCCCACACATCACCGCCGCGACACTACGACCCGCGCCAGCCACGCCAAGCCTCCACACGAAGACCGAAAACTCCCGACCGCGCCACCTGAGTCAAACCCGCGCTCCCCACGCACCACGCCCACGGCCAAAAAACAACCCCGATCTACCGACCACGATCCAAGCCCACACAACCAGCCCCCACCCCTCCAAACGGAACTAGACTACAGACAAAACCAACAAACATAAATGCACAGATAGAAAAAAAAAAAAAAAAAAAACAAAAAAATAAGCTAAAGAACAAATAAAACAAACAGCAAACAAAGGCACGGCAAACCCAAGTAAACCTAAGTACACACAAACAACAGGCTCCAGCCTAACAGACCACATACTGCTAAAAATAAATCAATCCCGCACCACCCAAACACAACCAAAAGAGAACACACTAAAAACACTAACCGGTCACGCACACGCGCACCAGCACAACAAACCGCTACGCGCCTCAGCCACTCCCAACCTCAACCCGCGCGAAATCACATTGCGCGATCACCCTACCGCGAAAGCACTGATGAAAACCCCACCGTACCCTACTATCCAAAACACATCCCCCACGCCGCTAAACCCCATCACCACGCCAAATCACAATAAAATATAATAAAAAAATAAAATAAAAATAAAATAAAAAATATATAAAGCCCGAGAAACACACATAATGATAATATAAGGCCGATAAGAAAAAAAGCATAGCATAACTCCAAAATCCATGCCCACAACCCCCCGCCCTCAATATACTCTCAACTCCGAATAACAGATCTAAAAATAAAAATCCAAAAAAAGCAAAACGTCACCATAAACAGAGAAACCAAAATAAAAAGAACAGAGAGCAAAAACATACATACATCGACGACACATCTCCACGACAACACACCTACACGGCTCCCAAAATAACGATCAAACGAGAAAGCTAACCAATAACCTAAGACACCTCAAAAAAAATAACCACACAACACACTAAAACTACATTAAAAATATATATAATATAACACATACACAATATAATACAATAAATAATAAAAAAAACCTTAAATCCAACACCATAAGCCCTAAAATCTAAACAGAAACCCAAACCGAAAAATAATGATCATCGCGCACCCAAGCGCTCACCGAACAACAACAACAACAACCAGCAGCCACAAACCTACCTCACCACTCGCTACGGGCAAACCTCACATCACCGCCAGCCAAACAGGCGCCATCCACGGACACCGCGAAAACCCCCACCACCTCTTCCACGGCCATCCCGCACCACCTCACCGACCGCTATCTTCAGGCAATACACGGCGGACGCATGCAAGCCCGAAGAACACAAGCACACCCACATCTATCCATCCAAAGAACGCGGCGCAGCCCGCCTCCAGACCGCCACGAAAACGCATATCAAAGAAGACAAAGATACCCCCCCTCCACCAATCGCACCCCCCCCTACATCCAAACAAGCCTAAGCCATAAAATAACACCATACATCAAAAAAAACGCAACACAGAACGAGCCACAGACCAACAACGACTCGAACAAGAAGCAGACGCACGCAACTCGCACACCGAAACCTACCCCGACAACCACGGATCCATCGCCCGCGACTCGACAACCAAAGCCATACCCCCCCAAGCACAACAATCCCCCCCCCCGCGAAATCGACAAGCCCTCCCACACTCCAAGCACTGCCCAACGAAACCACCCCAGCACACCGCCCACACCGAACTCTCCTACCCCGCTCATTCCATCCACGCCAACCCACGCCCATCGACCCCCCGACCCTAACGCCCGGCCTAAAAAACGATAAGCCCAGCAGCACTCCACAAGCACTCAGAAAAGCATCACGAAATACTGCATATGCCCGCCCCGAATAAACAGGAACTCCCGGCGCCCCCAACCCCCCCACCCTCACTAAGTCGAGCTCAAAACCCCCGAAAATATCGAACCGTACAGTCGACGAAAACACCGCCTATCCCGATAACGAACGCCCCCAAGCGCCGTCCACACCGCCGATACGACGCGCCACCATCCGCCGACTATAGCAGTCAACAACCCTATCCACCGCCGACACAAGCAAACCACCCGACTGCCTCCCGAATCCCACACGACAGAACTGCCGTCGCACGCCGCGATCCGGATACGCCCGCACCCCACGCGAACCAAACAAATATAATATGAAAAATATAAAAAAATAATATAATAATAAATAAGATATACGAAAACGATCACACAACATCATCACACACGAATAATGCCCCTAAACCACCCAAAAAAAATCATAATGCCGCATCGATAAATAGAACAAGCAATAACCCCCCCCCCCAGAAGAAGAAAACCCCCCCCGACAGACTCAAAACTGCCTCCACCCGGTGACAAGAAGCACAAGACATAACGCCACGTGAAAAAATAAAAACCTCTATGTAAGACCGCGCAGCTAACCCGCCTAAGCCTCAAGCTCCTCAGAACAGAAGCCGCCGCACAGAGCCCGCCCACTAACGCTAAAATAACCACTCCCACGCAAACCCCTCACCCCTGCCCCACACCATCACCCTACCAATACCATCACGAAACGCGCCCGCCACCAGCACAAACAACCCGACTCGAAACGCGCCACCAACCAGCTCGCCCCACCCCCAACAACCTGAAACCACACAAAACAAGACTCCAGCCACCGCCTCCGACAGCCCCATAAAGCCTCAGCCACCATAACTACTCCGCCCGCTAATAAAAAAGTCTTAAACGCACATCGAACAAACCCACCTCCCACCCCAAATAATAAATACCCCAATTAAATCAGCCTCGCGTCACCATACTGAGCACAAAAACCTGCCGAAAACATACGACGCCGCGATAAGCCACAACGCAACAAGGCCCCACCCACACCGAAAACCCCGAACACTAATACAGATAGCAATCACCCACCCCACACTGCCCATCACGCGACAAACCCCGACCACATCTCAACTAACCGCATCGCGAGCCACCACCCCCAAACCGCACCGAAGCACCCAAAAAAAAAAAAAAAAACAATAACAATATAATAAACTCAAAAACTGTCTCACCTCAAGACCCAACAACGACCCCACTCGAAAACGAAGATCCCACCGAAAAAAAAAAAAACACGAACACAAAAAATAAAAAAACAGAACAACAGAAAATGCCAGCAACAAAAAACAAAACACGTCGAACAAAACAAAGAAACATGAACACAACAACCCACCCAACAGACAAACCCAAATTAAACCAAAAACAAATACCGCCCCAACGAACAAACTCAACTCCACAGACCACAAGCCCCGATATCACTCCTCCATCTCCAACACAAACACAAAACAACAAAAAAAACCAATCATACCAGCATTCCACATCAGTCAAAACCACAACAGCAGTAACAAAAATAAAAAAACACTCAAAAGCACACAATCAAAAAAAAAACAAGAGCCATTAATACCTCAGAAAATCTACCTCCTCTACAACATACACCATTCCACACAAAATAAGCGCCTCAGAAACATACAACGACCAAAAAAAACACAACAAAAAAAATAAATGAATAAAAACTTAACTCAAATACAAATAAAAAACACTCAACATGAAAACGGGCCACTCCATCGAACCTCAAAGCCGTAAAAAACAGTAAGGACTGATCCAAACGCCAAATAAAAGAAAAAAAGCGGTAACCCACCGTCACAACCTCACGACAGACCAGATACAGCACTACCGCCCGAGAAGATGAGAAACGGAGCATACGGCGACCAAACCTCCTGCCTCAGACAAGACAAGGATCGGCAAATGATAACAGGCCTCACACATACAGCTATGCAGTACTAGGATCGATACATAGTCAACATAAAGGAAATAAAATAATCAAAAAAAACCAACTAACAACACATCAACAGAAAGCGAGATAGCGAAAAACTCCACATCGAGTAATGCCCACACGCAACTCAAGATAGTGACACTGGAAGCGACGAGTAACCACCACATGCGATACATGAAAAACAAGAAAAATGCAACCTGAGATCCAAACCACGCGCACAAAGCCTCGACTCATATACCGCCCAAAGAGTAAAACTAATGCAAACTCCAAAAAATAAATGCACCTCAAACTCAAATAAGTCACACACAAATCGAGATGACGGAGCGACCGGATCCACACACCACATATCTGACATCTAAAACAAATGATAAACCAGGCATAGACCGAGTGGCAGCATAACGGAACATTCAACAACAAAAAAATTATCAGCTCTAGGCAAAGGTGAAGCGAGAGAGACACACAACCGGAACCACTATAATCGCCAGAGAGTCAGTCAATAGAACATAGCATTAACGAGAAGCACTGTAGTACCAATCTGTCGCCTACAAGAACGGTGAATAGGAAACCATCACAGCCGAACCCACCTCAGCAATCAGGACATCAAAAAAAAAAAGAACGCAATCACACAAAAAGCTCCACTCAACAACCTCTCACATGTGTCGCACGGTCAGCAACGGACCATCCGATCAGAGAGAGAGTCATCCGTGACGGAGCACAAAGAGAACCAACTCCACCTGAGCAAAAAGCGTGACGGAGAAGAACGGACTCAACAGCTCGGCCGTCAGAGCAGTGTTAGTGAACGGCGCGACACACACAGCGCCCACTCGCTTCAGACCAAAACTGTGAACGCAGACGACACCACACACCGCGGAACCACTCGCTACTAACAGACGGACACTGACAGAGATCACGCACGGACCCATCTACAATCATCAGCACCTACACACCAAGACACGGACGATGCACACGAGCAGCAGCACACAACGGACACACAACTTCGCTCCAGAGGATGAACGGAAGCACGTACCACATCGCCCTCCCAGCCCTACGAAAAGCCGCTGACGGAGCACGCAAACATCACAACACTCAGCATCCCTCGAACGGTGGACGCACGCGACGAACAACATCACGATCGAACAAGCAACGCGTGAACGCGAGCACAGGAACAACGTCACGCCTCAGGCATCGCCTGAGCACGGACACCATCGCGTCGTGCAGGCCAGAGCCACGAGAAACACACCACCTCGATCTAATCAAATCCCCCAAACCCCGAGACCAGAAAACCGAAAAAGGCACCGAAGGTTGACACAGAAGCACCGGGAACTCATCTTCGGAACACAACTGACATGCGACAGCAACGTGACAAACCTCAACGACATCCCGTGAAGTCGACACCTGATGACTCAACATCGCGTCAGAAGAATGACGGCTGCCACGGACCCTCGCTTCCGAGCCCCAGGTTGAACGGAAGACAAACAACGCCCCAACCACACTTCCTCGCCTCCAAGGCCGGTGACGTGGGCACGGACCACCGCCTCAGCCGACAAGGACGGACGCGGAACGGATCCTACTCACGATCTGAATCGGTGACCAGAGAAGTGACGCACAAATCGCACTGCTCTGAAAGCTCCGAAACCAGTGGCGAGAGGCACGCAAACCCACACCATGCGCTCTCGCATATAAGAGGCTGACGGAGCAACGGAAACCACCATCGCTCTCGCACACTCGCCTGCGGTGACGGAGCACGAACCACTCGCTCTGAATCGGTGACGGAGCACGAACCACTTCGCTTC
>CM068953.1:122808308-122820304 GCA_035128595.1 Eptatretus atami | reverse complement strand
AATTTTTTATGTCAAAATTCGCAATTTTCTAATTTCGTGACCTTGTGACCTTGACCTTGGGACGAAAATGGAAAAATCGAGCTCCGTGGGGCTATGCAGTTGCCATTGGCCTAACCAAATACTGAAACCCCTGTCAGATTTGACAAACCCCCAAGGAGAAGATGCAAATTGAAATCGGCTACCCCCTAAAAAAAACAAATTCGCATTTTCTAGTTGCGTGACTTGTGGCCTTGACCTTGGGACGAAAATGAAAAATGCGAGCACTGTGGGGCTATGCAGGTGCATTGGCTAACCAAATACCGAAACCCTCGACGCCAGATTCGACAAACCCCTCGAGGAAGATAATTTTTTATGTCAAAATTCGCAATTTTCTAATTTCGTGACCTTGTGACCTTGACCTTGGGACGAAAATGGAAAAATCGAGCTCCGTGGGGCCTATGCAGTTGCGCATTGGCCTAACCAAATACTGAAACCCCTGTCAGATTTGACAACCCCCAAGGAGAAGATGCAATTGAAATCGGCTACCCCCTAAAAACAAGTTTTTTGGGGCGTGGCTGCGCCCAATAATGGGCGACCACGACCCATTCTCAGGATTAAAACAAACTAGATCATGAAATATAAACCTCGTTCCCACCAAAATATTTCATCAGGATCGGATCAAAACCCACGGAGCTATATGCTCGGGACAGACAGAACACACACAACAATAACGAATATAGTGGTCACTTATTTTTTCCGTGAAAATATTTTTTCGTGAACCAATAGAAATGATAAGGGCACTCGGTAGAGCACATATCTCCGCCACAAAATGCCTGATCCACGAGAACATATCGGGCCCAATACATTTTTGAAATATCATGCTGCACATCGTTTTTGCCACAATCTCTCAATAATGAAGAATCACTGAAAATATTATCAGATCCGGATCCGGATTCAGATCTTCACCAAAATTGAAACAATTTGCCCTTGTCACACACCCAACATGTCCACCAAGTTTCAACCGAATCCGTCCACAACATTTTTGGAGATATCCTGCACACAAACAGACCAACAAACAGACAAGCCGGTAGGCGACATGGGTGGTCGCTACATAATTGCATACTAGTCATACAGTTTTTCGGATCGGGCTGAAAAATTTTGATTTTCGAAAAAATTAAATTTTTTTGTTTTTTCAAAAATTTCAAAAGTCCGTTGCTAGGCAAGGTGGGTGCCATAGCAACGGTGCTCAAAGCATAGAACTAGATCCTGGTATGAACCTACCTGTCAAGTTTCATCAAAATCAGTTGACTCCTCTGGCCTCCAGAGCTGTCCATTACAAACAAACAAACATACATACAGACGGAAAAAGTGAAAATAAGGGTACTCTAGCGACCACCCAACTAACAAACAGACAAGCCGGTAGGTGACATGGGTGGTCGCTATATAATTGCATACTAGTCATACAGTTTTTGACCGATCGGGCTGAAAATTTTTGACAAAGAGGTTGATTATAGTGCGCATAAAAGCGCGGAAGCCGATTTTTGATTTTCGAAAAAAATATGTATATAAATATTTTTTGGATTTTTTCAAAAATTTCAAAGTCCCGTTGCTAGGCAACGGTGGCGTCCATAGCAACGGTGCTCAAAAGCATACAACTTGATCCTGGTATGAACCTACCAGTCAAGTTTCATCAAAATCGGTTGACTCCTCTGGCCTCCAGAGCTGTCCATTACATACATACATACAGACAGATGGAAAACCTGAGAATAACGGTAGTCTTGCGACCACCCAATAGACAGGGGTGAAAACATGACCTCCTTCCACCTTTGGTGGCGGAGTTAACAAAATACCATCCGAGGCAAGTAGTCAAACAGTAACAGATTAGCTCTTATTACCTCTGCCTGGAAAGAAAGCAGTAGATCTCTCTACTCCTTATAAAGGTGTGTGTAAATACAGTATGTGTGTGATTGTTGAACTCGTAAACCTTTCGACGTAGAAACACGTGTTGCAATGTCAATGCAAGGTTCTCAGGACCTCGGAATGTCAGGGTGATGGGGGTAAGATGGAGAATTTTTGGACAATTTTAAAGGATTTTTTTTAAACATAACTCCACATCAACACAACAAAATTTTAGTGAAAACATATTTGTTCTGTTTTTTTTATCCTGTGGTGTCACCCCCTACCCAGTAGTGGTGGGTGGAGATGTATGTCCCTGTCATCTCTTTTGACCCCTCTCTTGAAGCGTTTCTCACTTGGGACATGGCAATATATTTCAAGAGGAGGGGGCACTTTTATGCTGATAGTGGGGCAGATAACAGCAATTTTGGAGAGGAATCGTGCAAATGATGATACAAGCATCAAATTTGGACATTTGTCTCCAGTGGATTCTAAATCTCAAATCTGCTGATTGGCCATTTGAAAATCCAAATTTTTGAAAAAATTTGAATGAAAATTAAGAAAAAACTTCAAAAAAGTCAAGATCACGCAAATAATGTTGGATGCTGGCTGAGATTGGTGAATGTTTCAGAAACATCATCAAAGACGTTCCAAGTCTGCCATGCAGTTTTCTTCCCTTTCCGCGGAAGGCAGACACGACGTCACATCCAGTGAGCGCATGGAAGTAGGGAGATCCTGCTTGCTTTCTCAGGCCCTATTGCAGAAACTACCTCATGGACTGGAATCCATTGCACCCTTGGCTCCTTGGCCAAAAGGAATCCACATGTTCTCAAGACCTAGTTCCTGTAAGGGAGTGGATTACAGATATTGCTATGACTATTAGCGTCCGTGTCATTAGCCTTAATGATAATGGACTTGCTACCATCCGTCGTTGCATGCATCGCTGTGGCTGCACAACTATTCGAGTGTCAGCTTCTTCATGACAACATGGAGACACAGCATCCAGTGACTTCCTTGTGTTGCTAATGGCATCTTCTCTTTTGTGACAATGACTGTGCTTGTTGGTCTGTGCCTCACACAATCTTTTCCGCAAGGAAGTGAACAGCTCAGTCTTGTTGCTGTCATCTCGAAAGAAAGCTTCTCCAGTTACTTGGGGTCTTACTGGTTCCTGTCACTCTTCTTCCGATTCCTTGCCCCCTTTTTCGACCTTGCCATCGGACTTCAGACTTGACTTCTTTACACATCAAACACTACGTCCACCCTCTTCGTAACCTGGCACCACATAGGATTCCACCTTTGGGATGATGTATTCTTTAGCATAGTCATCCAAATATCTTGTAAGTGCGTGGAGTGGGGCATTGATAAGTGCTGAGCCTCAATGATGACTTGCATCATCCCCTTGGTTCTGCTGTCTGGGATGTTCACATTGCGCTTCAAGAATTTCAGCCAAGCTGTGACTTCAAATTTTTTTGAAGTTTTTGTATTTATTTTATTTATTTTTTCAAATTTGGATTTTCAAATGGCCAATCGGGCAGATTTGATCAGAAAGGCTGCAGAACAGAAATGCCAAATTTGATGCTTGTATCATAATTTGCACGATTTTTCTACTATCTACTAAACTATGATGTCGAATCTGGTTGCATTTCCAATTGTGTGTATTGAAATAACAATGTGGTGAAAACGTGTGTCCTGCTTGTCATACAATAAATTAACAATCAAAAAACTGTTTAATTACATCCATTTTGCTGAAATTAAATACTCGGCCATAATTGTAAAATGAAGGAGAGTTTACACATTGGCTCCTGGAAGCAGAAAAAAATGTAGTTCTTGGCCCCCGTTGGACTTAGTCCGAAACGGGGGCTTATGAATTTGGTCTCGATTTTCGTGTCTGTGTGTGCGTCCGCAACCATATCTCAAGCATGTATGGATTGATTTTATCCATACTTAGCACAAAGACAACACATGATGGTATACATATGCACATCATTTTGTTTCGCGATGCGGTCAAAGATGGCCGATTAATGGACATATTTTGTTGGAAAAAAACCCGATATTCAACACGTCAACCATTTCTCAGACATGCATTTACCGATGTTGTTCAAACTTGGCACACAGATAATGATTGCTTACATACGCACATCATTTTTTTTTGAGATCAGATCCAAGATGGCCGATTGGCGGCCATTTTGTTGCTTAAACGTGTCCCCAACCATTTATCGGACATACATGGACCAATTTTGTTCAAACTTGGCACAAGCACAGTACATTATGGCATACACATGCACCTCACTTTATTTTGCGATCTTATCAAAGATGGCCGACTGGTAGACTGGCGGCCATTTTCGTTTAAAAAAAAAGCCTCGTGTTGAACACGTCCTCAACTATTTCTCGGACATGCATTTACCGATTTGTTCAAACTTGGCACACAGATTATGAATGATGACGTACATCTGCATGTCCATTTATTTATTTAAACTACTGCGTGCCCGTACGTGTGTGGCCATACGTGCAAAAAAAAACTTTCAAACAACCACACAGGCCATTCCTTCGCTCTCGTAAACGACGACTGGATTGGGGCATTGTGTTTATCTATAAATGCGCATAAGAAATCGAGAAATTATTAGATTACAGTAAGTCATCACTATCCGGAAGTCCGTACGTTGTAACCCGTAATGGGGAACGCGGCTGAGGATCTCTTCCCCAACGGCCACACCTACGCAGCAATGTGTCCTGTCATTGGTAACTAAATTGCGCCCTTTCCCCATCGGCCATGCCTACACAGCAACGTGTCCTGTCATTGGTTTGGTAAATAAATGGCCATAACTTGGGAACCACTTGTTCGATTAATATCAAACCTTGAAAAGGCACATACTCAGGTCCCCAGCAATATACCTGGCAAGTTTCAATTAGATCTGACCAGTGGTTGTCGAGAAACAGCGGTCACAGACACACACACACACACACACACACACACATTGCTGGAATTATAGATAGATGAGATCCAAGATGGCTGACTGGTGTATGGCTGACTCTCCCCCAAAATATCTGAACATTGATTCACTTTTGTGTGAAATTTGCATTCCCATTCGAAAACATCATACATATCACGAGACCAACTCTCTTGCACAATATAAAGACATGACCCACATCATTAATATTTATGACCTAATAACCCAATCATACGCAATCTTCCGTGTCACATGACCACTCAAGTCAGTTGCGCATACACATAAATCTTGTAAATATGGGCTAGCCCTTTAACTCCGTACAGCAAAATTACTAAAACCACAGGGGCTATGACATTTTACATCTTTTTCTCTGTTTTTTTTTTCACTTTGTTGAGCGCATTGGCTCCACTGTCAAAAATAATAATAATAAAAATCCTGTGCATATGTATATGTGCATCCCATATAGGAAGTCTTAATTATCATGTAGATGGTGTGATTGCTTTGTTTTTTTAATGTCTGAATGGTATCCAATCAAATTTGTGTTGCAAAAATGTAATTCTGAGAAAACTTCGTTCCAAGCAGTTATTCTCACTCGTTTTGTGAGCATGACCTGTGAGGCAACTTACCTGTTCATCAAGAGCTGTCCATTCAGTGTCGTATCTGAAGATTTGCCATGGCATTTATAAGTTGCAAATTTGGCATTTTGTCCTCTAGACAAAACTTATAAGCTTCAAATAAAGACCCATGATTTGTGTGAAGGATGTACATTTAGGGTGGTTGGCACATGAGTGACAAAATAATTATATCCGCAAATCTCTATTCCTGTGGAATGACACTTTTTAGTAAAGTTGATCATTTAAGCTTTAAATAAATTGTTTTATTTTGGGCATCAGTTGCCTTTGCTTAATTAACAGTCGTCATTTTCGGCTTTTTAACGTTTTCTGCTGTAGTAATCTGCATCATTGCTGGATGAATGTGTCTGAGTGCAGGTGCGGAGCGTCTCATCTCTCCATCTGGACAGTTCTATGTCATGATGGCATCACAGGATGTACTTCAAGGGGGAGTGCAAAGAACAATTGCACCTCGAACGCATCCATATACACAGTGTGTACCTGATCCAAGAACACACCCACACACAGTGCACACATAATGTGAGAACACAACCACACCACACCTGCAGTAATCACCTTATTTGAGAACTTGGCCACACATGGTATAGTTCACCTGATGAGGTACTCACCCACGCATGCATTAGCACTACCACAGAGGTATATGTGTTTGTATGTGGAGTATTCGTTTTGGTAAGTCTGATCCTATAATGCCACCTGTGGTAGGAAGGGTGATGGAAGCCGGACACCAAGAGATGAAAGGCGTCGGGCGCAACACAATGAAGGTCAGATTAGCATGCTTCAACTTTAAAGTGAGAAGAATGCAGCATTTCCTACTCGCATTTCACCAGACACTCGTACTGCATTAGCCAGATCTGATTTGGTCAGGACCCAGACAGCAGAGAGGGAAGCATGTTTCTGCTGAGCTATCCTATTAATCCTCGACTCTGTCTACTTTTGTGTGCATCTACCTGTGTTTTGCTCCATAACTGTTATATCCATTTTTGTTGTGTCCAGTGGAGAGGCGAAGAAGAGACAAAATAAACAATTGGATTGTGCAGCTATCAAAGGTGATACCTGACTGCTCTAGGGACCACACCAAAACAGGACAGGTGAGAATGCACCCCTGTACTCCAGATTAAATTGCTTTCTACACGCGCATCGTCGCACTCGGTGGGTGTGCTAAGGAGCGTTTGCTCTGGGTGCGGCTTGGAGCCGGAGGAAACCAGCGGCAGCCCCGAGCCGCCCCTCTGCCTCCCTGCACAGAGCAAGGGCGGTATTCTTTCGAAGGCTTGCGACTACATTCAGGAGCTACGGCAGACTAATCAGCACATGATGGAAGCACTTAAAGAGACAGAACGCGTACAGATGGACAATGAACTCCTCCGGCAGAAGGTGTTGTTTGCCGCTTATTGCGCTCAATGTTAATAATGTCAATTTTTCACTGAAATATTTAAACCTGAAATTCCAAACATTGGACTTCATACTATGGTCTCTGCTGATTTGAAACCTGTTTTTGTTTCTTATGCATGCAGCTGGAAGATTTGGAAAGTGAAAGGTCACTGTTGCGTGCGCAGCTGCAGCAGCATGGTATTGAGATAATGGGATCAGGGCCTGGTCAGTAGACGCAACTTGTTGCTCCTCACTTTGCACCTGCATGATGATGGGCCTTGCGTCTTCTCCTGCCTTGTTCTGCACCAAACTCAGGCGAGGAGCTAGTGGCTTGTGGCAGACATTTTCCTAAGACTTGTGTCCCATCACAACGAAGGGAAGGCTCATGGAGGACACTGATGGAGTTTGCTCATTTTTGGGGAGGTTCTGGATCCATGAGAGCAATGCGCCACATAGACTATTGCTCAAACTCACCTTTTATCATGCTGAATCGTAAGGAACGTCTCATGGCTTGCTTCAAATAACAGAAAATCAAGAGCTTGGCTGAATTGTGGGATCATTGCATAATCCAAGACCAAGGTCTCTGTATTGCAGGAATGTTTTACCTGTTTTAAGTTGGTTTGTCTTGTATGTTTTATCGTTGTATGGAAACCAATCAAAACTTTATGCGGTGCTATTACCTGTGCAAAAACCCCAATCTTTGCCTCATTCTGTTATTTTAAAGTTTATTTATGAGGACAATACTGCTTTCCATTATGTTCATTTTGGGGCCCTTTCAAACGTGTGGCTGCATTTCTAACATGCTTATGGTGAAGTGTATATATTGTACTAGATTTTCAAGAACAAAAAATAAAATGTAACTGCCTTTAAAATGTAGCTTTTGGTCCTTGGATGAAATAAGGTCAACTGTGCTACACCATTTAAATTATTGGGGCAGCTGTGATGTATTAAAAATTATACTGTTGAATAATTTCCTGAGATGAAAAGTTATTTTGAGTGTAAAATGCAGCTTTGATTTCTGCAAAATGTACAATGTATCACCAGTTTAAAATGGCTCACTTTGGAATGAAAAAATGTTGTTTTTTGGAAAGCAAAGCAAACCAAGAGGTTTAAGGTACAAGTTGATCTGATCCGCATGGTGGAAATATTGAAATGAATTTTCGGTATGCATACTTTTCTTTGTTTTTAAAGGAGAATGTATCTGTTATTTGTTTATTTTTAATAGCATTTGGCTTTAAGAATAAGGTGGGCTGAAATTTGTCAGACGATTGTTGAACCTCAGTCCTCTTTTCTCCCATCTGTGGAATCGCCTTCCTGACTCGGTCCTCTCTCGAGTCGTTTGTTAATTGTGGTGACCTACTACAAACTTGTTCTTTCCCTTGCTACCCGGATCTTGTTATTATTTTTGGCTGACTTTGCCCTCTGTCCTGACATTTATTTCTCCATCTAACTTGTTTAAGTGCGTACTGCTCTGCTCGAGTTTTGATGCATTGGCCTCATCCTCTCGGCTAGCTCTTCGACAATACCTTGAACTCTGTATTCAAGACAAAAAACATTACAGTGTTTTTATAATCATTAAATGGTGTCCTCTGAGGCTGTCAGCATTACCTTTCTTGGCCATTTTGTTCAGCACAGCAATTATAGGGCAGATGACTGCAAAAGCAACTAAATGTTGACAAAATATTGTTAAGAACCGTAGATACATCTGTCTACCAGGGGGATGCTCTACTTGCCCCATGACTGTTCCATCCATCCTCACCGAACCCCTCAATCTGGTGGCCACCTTCGATGGGAGAGTTTTGCTTGCAGAGCAATGCCTCAATGTGTTTGCATCCATCGGAAGGATGTTAAGCTGGAGAACCCATCTGCCAGCACTGGTTGATAATGATCCCAGTGTCTTTTGTGGAGTAGGTGAGTTATTTCAAGAACTGTGACCAATTCCTGGAGCTTCAGTTGAATGTCTGATCTGGCCTGCCGGTTCATGAGACTTGGGCAAACAAAAATTCCTGAACGACCCCAAAAGGAGGTGGGGATAAAGAGGGCTATTAAAAAGTAGTACATGATATATAATTACATAGTGCCTCGCCATTATAAAATAAACACCCCTGATGGTGGCATGCAGCACAGGAAGCCATCAAAAAAGCTTTATTTTAAACTAATACAAACAAATAGATGACATATTATTGTTACATTTTATGAGGAAGGAGATAATAGGTTAAGACTGTTTTAGTCTGGTAGATATGTGCTCAAATTTGGCCAAATTGTGCACTTTATGATAAAAGCATGAAATTTGGTACACATATACGAGACACCAAAGGAAACATATTAAACAATGGAGGCACTCTGAAAACCTACCGTGTCAGCCATTTTCCAAGATGGCCACCATGACCATTTCCACATTGTGGGTTATTTGCAAAATCACCCAAAATATGTCAAAAAAATTTTTGTAATTAAATCATCTGAATTATCTTTGTAAGATTACAGAAGTGACAGTTTGAGTTAACTTTTGACGACCACTGGGATCTCTTAGGATCTCCCAGGGTAATAAGCAGCAAAATTTGGCCTGGAATCTGGTTCCAAAATGCTGCTAAATCTTTGTTCTTATCCCAATTCGAAGTACGGAGAGTAATTTTCTCACATTTGTGAGAGGATGATGAAAGTGAAATTAACTTGTTTCTTATAAATATGATTTTATTGACATTGTGGCGCATCATGCTTCACAAACACAACACCGGTAATTGCTGGTCACTACCTCCTCAATTACGATGTCTTTGCTTGCACTAAATGCTGTATGTATTGCTTCTTTCTATGAATCATAAGCTAACAGATCTTTGCTTCTTTCAGGTCGATAGCTGAATGTGTATTGGCGTTTAGAGGTGATCGCCGACCACAAAATGTTCAAACTTGTACCAGGGGGTGGTGCATCAAGCTCGACACAAGCAGCACCCATGGACTGGGAAAAAGTGTTTGTTTTGTCAAAAAGAAACCGGCGAGAAACTCGATGCCCTGCCGATTTCGCTCAGAGATTTCAAGGAGCCGGCTACACGCCAATCACCGAAAGATTAATTTGAATTAAATACAGTTGGGGCCAAAAATATTGACACTCTTGCACTTTGTTTTAAATAATGCACCATTTCTTTCAGAAAATTTTTCAAATTAAAAAATCTTTTCATATCCACATATGTATTTCTTTGGTTTGCAGTGAAACAAAACAAAAAAAGCTGAAAAAATTATTAAATCTTAGCTTATTCCACACAGAAATCCTAAAATGTCCCGGACAATATTATTGGCGCATTTTAGAAGTTGTTAGAAATAATTAGATTTCAAGCAGGTGATTCTCCTTTACTTTGGAATTGAACTCACCTGTGGTGAGTTGCAGGTGCCTGCAATATTTAAAATTAAAATAAAAAACATTGACAACCAGTTTGAAAGGAGAAAAGGAGTCATTCTGCTGTTTTGTGTCACTGTGTGTACCGCAATGAGCATGGAGAAAATAAAGAAAACCAGAGAGCTGTCTGAGGAGGTCAGACACAAGATTGTTGCCAAGCATGGAAAATCTCAAGGCTACAAGTCCATCTCTAGAGACCTTGGTGTTCCTATGTCACCGTACACAATGCTATCAGGTCGTTAAGGCCCATGGCACTGGAACCAACCACCCTGGACGTGGCCGCAAGAGAAAACTTGATCAAGGGATTGTTTGAATGGTGGAGAAAGAACCTTTATCAACCGCCAAACAGATTCAAGCTGACCTTCAGTCACAAGGAACGACAGTTTCAACTCGCACAAAACTCGATAAAAGGGGGTTCTATGGTAGGACACCCAGGAGGACCCCACTGCTGAGAGAGACACATAAGAAAGCCTGACTGGAGTTTGCCAAAACACACCTGAACAAGCCAAAATCATTCTGGGAGAATGTCCTGTGGACAGATCATACCAAATTAGAGCTTTTTAGTAAAGCACATCATCTCTATTTTTACAGAAAACAAAATGAAGCCATCAATGAAAAGAACACCTTCCCTACAGTCAAACATGGAGGAGTTTCAGTGATGGTTTGGGGTTGCTGTGCTGACTCTGGCACTGGGGGCCTTGAATGTGTGCATGGCATCATGAAATCAGGAGATTACCAAGGCATTTTGGAGCGTAATGTTCAACCCAGTGTCAGAAAGCTGGGTCTCTGTAGAAGGTCATGGGTCTTGCAGCAGGACAATGACCCCAAACACTTCAAAAAGCACCCAGGAATGGTTCAAGACAAAATGCTGGACTGTTCTGAAGTGGCCAGATGTAAATCCCATTGAACACCTGTGGGGAGATCTGAAAACAGCAGTTGGGAGAAGGAACCCTTCAAATCTGGGAGAACTGGAGCGGTTTGTACATGCAGAGTGGGGCAAACTGCCAGTAGAGAGGTGTAGGAAGCTCACTCATGGCTATAGGGAGTGCTTGACTGCAGTTATTTTGTCCAAAGCCTGTGATACCAAATATCAAGTCTCGGTTGTCAATAATTTTGTCAATGCCATTTCTTTTTATTTTCTGATTTCAAAGGATATATTAAGGTTCTGAATCAAAAACAAAGGTTCTGTAATATTAACAGTGAAATAAAGAATTGTGGACACGAAATACTTTTGTCAATTTCAACTTATTTTGTGAGTTATTTGAAAAAAGAGTGCAAGTGTGCCAATATTTTTGGCCACGACTGTAGATGGGGATGATGGGCTTGAGCAAACTTTCTTACATTGGAAAGCAAAATTCCACAAATCTTGCAGTCTTCAATTCAACAAAACTAAACTGAAAGGAGCAAGCAAATGGAAACAGTCTGCTGATGAAGGGAATGATTCTTCTGAAGCCAAAGGGATATTCACGCGTCAGAAAGTATCCCGACTATATAATGTCGTTCACACGTGTTTCTTCTGTGACAAGCCAGCACGATCTGATAAACCTCTTCATGCAGCTTCAATGTTTGATCTTGACACTCATGTGAGGCAGTGTGCTTTCACTTTACAGGAGAAGATTCTCACAGCGAAGCTCAGTCAAGGAGACATGATAACAACCGAGGCCAAATATCATGTTCACTGCCTGGTCTCCTTGTACAATAGGGATAGGGACAAACAACTAATATCATGAGAGGACTGCAGCACAGGGATTACCCATAGCAAAACATTTGCCAAACTCTTCTCTT
>CM068953.1:122725711-122739466 GCA_035128595.1 Eptatretus atami | reverse complement strand
TGTCCTTGAAGTCGGTGAGCTATCGCCGGTACCATTAATAAATTCCAAATTCCTGCTCTCTGCTGCTGGGAGAGGGATGGCAAACCACTGAGTATAACCCTTGCCAAGAAACTGTTTCGGCAGAACTAAACCTACCTTTGGACAGAACACAAGAAAATGGATACGAATAGCATTCATATGTATGTATTCATAGAAATGAAAAAAATTCTGCCCCAGAAGCACAGTTAGTTTTCATTGAAAATTTTATGTGTAAACTTCGCATAGAGGCCTTATTAGAGGTCCCTTTCATATGCATAAAATTTTGAAGGTCAAGGTCAAAAGGTCAAGGTCATTTGTTCGCAAATCAAGGGTAATGACAAAACCCTTATTTTTTGAGTAATTTTGAGTGGATCTCTTCAAACTTCATGGGAAGATAGTCATGGTCTGGGCTCAGCTGAAATTAATTTTGTGGCGATCTGGCCTTGACCTTCATGTGTTTGTTTGTTGTTTTTTTTTTTGTCTGTAACTCACGTTAAATCATCTGCAGAAAGCACAGTTTTCACTTGGGAAATTTTTGTTCAACTTCGCATATAAACAGAGGCCATAAGAGTCTTCAAGCGCATAAAAATTTAAGGTCAAGCGTCAATAGGTCAAGGTCGACTTTGTTCGGGCAAATCAGGGGAGTCGACGAAACACATTAATTTTTTTGAGTAATTTTGAGATCGCCCCCGGATCGTCTTCAAACTTCATGGGAATATAGTTATGGTCTGGCACTCAGCTGATTAATTTTTGGTGGCGATTGGCTTACCTTCATGGTTAGCGCCTAAGGTAAACATATTTGCCCTAAAGTTCAAATTTTCAAGTTTTAGGAACCATATCGTGGTAGTACCTCAAATTGAACACCGTCCAGTGAGTGCTTTCTAGATATATCAAGCTTGAGAGCATCTATGAGTTCGATTTGGTGACGTTATGAGCAAACGCAAGTATTTTTCATGGATTTTCTGTAGAAACGTATTCTCATGCGGAATTTCGTGGCAGATATTCCTTCAAGGAGTCGCTCCGTGGATAGCAGCTCATGTTCACCTCATGTGACCTTGGAAGAATCACAGCTGTGGTCACCTTTGGCAAGATACGGGGCTCACCCTAAGGTGAATTGGTTTATTGTTGTTTGTTGTTTGTGAACAGTATGGCAGCGAAAAACTGACGGAAGTTGGTGGGGGGGTTAGGTATGGTCAAGGATATGCATTAATTTTGGACTTGGTCCCCCCCCCCCCCCAAAAAAAAAAAAATTGAGAACAATTTTATTTTTTTTTTTTTTTTTTTTTTTTTTTTTTTTTTTGCATTTTTACATGTTTTAAGTGATTTCCAAACCCCCCCCCAAAAGATTTTTTGCATTTCTACCATGTTTATTAATGATTTCCCCCCCCCCCCCCCCCCCCCCCCCCACCCCCCCCCCCAAAAAAAATTTGCAACTTTTTTTTTCAACAAAATTTCGATTTCTTTTTTTTTGCTTTCTACCATGTTTTAAGGTGATTTCCAACCCGCCCCCCCAAAAAAATTGAGAAAATGTATTTTTTTTTTTTTGCATTTCTACATGTTTTAAGTGATTTTCCAACCCCCCCCCAAAAAAATGAGAAATGTTTTTTTTTTTTATTTTGCATTTCTACATGTTTTAGTGATTCCACCCCCCCCCCCAAAAAAATTGTTTAGAGAAAAAAATTTTGCTAACCTTTTTTTTTATTTTGGCATCTTCTACATGTTTTAAGTGATTTCCGAGCCCCCCCCCCCAAAAAAAATGTTGGGAGAAAAGAACTATAACTGTCAGCACTGTTGACATATTATGAATAGAAAAAGGTTCACATTGAGTGACCACGCAGTATTGGTGCGGACGGTTTTGCACTCCCGAGTGCTCCCCCTCTAGGTTTTTATTGTTTTTTTGACCAGGGTTCATTCAAAGTTCTATTTTTCCTTCTTTTTCCACCAGTTTTCATAGGATCGGCTGAGGAATGTTTTGACCAAATCATGGCTGATGTAACTGCCCACAGTCGTCTCATGGCCCATTTTTGAAAAAATAATTTTTTTTATGATTTTAAAAAAATAAAAAGTCCCTTGCTGGCATTTGCAAACAAACTAGGTCATGGTATGAACTACCAACCCAAGTTTCATCGAAATCGAGCCATTGTACTTAACGGAGCACTGACCGAACAGACATACATATCGATTGGAAATACTGATATAAAAATTCAATTTTTTTCGAACTTAGTCGACTACCAAGCATATATCTATGTTTCCGAGACTTTATGGCACCTGTAGCTCTTGAACGTCTTCACCTTATTTTATTCTTGTTATTCACATGACTAAGCATTTTCCCTAATTTTTTTGCCATTCAATAGTTTTAAATCTATTTGTCATTTATATTGCCAGTCATCAGCATATCAAATACAAGTTTGGCTTCTATGTTATGATTATTACTTCATTCCAAAATAGATGGATATGCAACACAACTTATGGTTATGTTTTCACCGTGTCTGTCTGAGCACAAATATCTCAAAGTTGGACAGATTGACAAAAATGAATGGGCGGGTTGCGGTATGTAACAGCGAAGAATAATTTGATTTTGGTGGAGATCCGGATCAAAGAATATTTCATGTGATTCTTCACACATTGGAGTGATATGGCTAAAAAGGTCTCAAGTTTGTGGACGGATTTTCGAACAAAACTTGGTGGATGAGTTGGTTGGATGAGAGCAGATTAAACTTTTAGTTCAGGTTCTGAATCCACCATCAGTGGAATAACAAAACAAACCTAAATCACTTTGCAGAGGTATGCACTCTATCCGAGTTCAAATTAAAGGAGTATTGACTTAAAACATATATTTACCTCGCCATCGAAGATGGACGGAGGTTATCTGTTTAGACCCTGTTGTTTGAACAGTATTCGGAAAACACTCTGGGGGACGGGATTTCGACGAAACTGGTGGGGGATTAGGTATGTCCAAGGATCATATGCCATTAGATTTGGACGTGGCCGTCCAAGTCCACATATGGCGCTAGGCGGCCTATTTTCAAAAATATTTGAAGTTTTTTTTTTGCATTCTACATGTTAAGTGATTTTTCAACCCGAAAAAAATTTGTTAGAGAAAAAAAAAAAAGAAATTTCTGCACCTTTTTTTCAAAAAATTGATTTTTTTTTTTGCATTGTCTACATGCGCGTCGATCTGCTCTTAGTTTTGATTCAATCGTGGTTCAGTAGAGTTGACTCGTTTTGACCTACAATGAATAGTGATAATCAGGTTCACTTAATTGACCCAGGCAGTATTGGGGCGCGGAGGTTTTGCACTCTACGAGTGCTGCCCCTCTAGTTGTTTTACCTTGTGTTTGTATGACAACGATGGAATATTATAATCGACTTTCCTCAACACCCTCGCAAAAAGGCTCGGTCATCCAACTCTTAGTCTCACCTACGCATGATACATTACAAAATTGACCTCCAAAGACAGACCCGACTGAAGCATCCTCAGTCATGCAACAGTCCTTCTTTGGCACACACCGGATCCTATCTCCGACAAGGATTTCTCCAACTTGAGTACTGCTCCCTTTGGATGGCACCTGCTTCAGCTCTTGCTCGCTTGACACATGGAAAAAGGCTTTCATATCATCATATGGATCTCCAATAAAGCGATCTATGGGCTATCACTTCAGCGTGGTCTCTGTCTCCAGGCTCATTTATGGTCTTCATGATGCATTGCTTCGTCGGCACACCCCCCCCCTCCCCCAGGTATCCGCAAGATGCACGTGGTCAACTAGAAACACCCTGCCTAGTGGAACGACCTAAAAACCAGACCATCACCTCCACCCATTGTATTTCCGCCTGTGAACCATCAATCACATGCTATTCAATTCAATTCTCCCCAGCAACTTAAAGACAGCTGTTACAACAATCTAAAGTCATAATCATGTTTTCTACCCAACCCATTTAAAACCAAAGCCAACAAAACTTTGCTGATGTTCCATATTGTCCACCTTGATTCTCCGCTTAGCCCCAATCGTACCTGTCATGCATTGTTTTCCTTCCTGCTGTTCCTTTGCTTGTCAAGCCTTCCACGAGCAATGGACATTTATTTAAAAATATAATATATATATAATTTTTTAAAGGTATTGGCATGATACACATATTGAAGCTTTTTCACAAGCCAGAGATGCGAGTGAGGATGTTCCAACTCAGCAAACACAACCGATCTCAAGTAATTTGTTCAACTCACTTTGATCGCACACGTCTGTAACATTTATCACCTATAAAATGTTTGGCTTCTGTTATAAAATGTTTGCAATACCTTTATTCCTCTCGCTCCAAATGGCTGAAACACTTGGCTCGTGTCAATCTACATGAACAGACAGGTGGAACAATGGTTTTAAACAACACATATGATCAAAGGATGCAATTGCCATTGAAGAAAAACTTTCATTTCAGGTGTTAAACCCATGAATACCTCAATTTACTGCCCACACTGGAGGGATAATACCTGTCGACCCTTCGGAGGCAACTACATAACGGATTCACACACGTTTAACAAAAATTACACGATGGTTGTGACTTGTTTAAACAAAATGGCCGCCAGTCGCCATCTTGGATTGATGTCGAAAAAATAAAATAATCATAAAAAACCATCATAACATGGCATGTAATTGAAAATGGGGGCAAATAATACAAATGCATGCTTGTCTCGAACATTAAACACACAAAATCATGGTGTGCTCCTCTGCTCACACCTCCAGGGATAAGAACACAGGACAACCACTTTAGAGAGAAACAGACCTTCCGTTATTACGTGTTCAACAAACACACGAGCAAAGAGAAAAAGACCACCAACACCAAACACCAACACAACACCAACACCCGTTTTTAACTGAGAGGACGAGAGAACCAAAGAAAACCACGAACAAGCCAGACCTGCTACCTGCGAGGGTACGGGAACATCAGCAAACCCCAAATGAGACGTGTTGTGCACACCTGCGCGGTTTCCCTTTTAAAGGCGGGATCACCATCGCTCATTCTCATTGGTCGAGGTTTTGAAAAGTCCAACGTACGTACATTATAAACGGTCGGTATGTGAAATCTCACCTAACGTACATGGGAGACCTCAGAGCTATGTAGGTATAGTTCGTGGTCGATTTGAAAAAGGTGAGTAAAATTAACGATAGTTTAAAATGGAATTGGACAGGTACACCTGTAATACCTGTAAACACGGGAATGGGCACACGTGAGGGCGTGATGGGCCGAATGTCCATCTCTGTGGTCCAAGTTCCTCCGATTTGTTTGACATTTTTGTGATCCTTGTTTCAGTGTTAATCCATGGTCGATTACTCTGGGGCTGTTTGAGTGTTTGTTTCCCAATAATATTAACTACCATCCATTGTTCAGCATCCTACACTTCCACAACCAGGCTCAGAGGTTCCAAGTTAGTGTCATGGTTGGAGCATGTGTTCTGAGTCGGGAGGGCAATGGGTCGAACCCCGTGATCCCATCCGAGTCATAGGAAAGCCTAAAATTGGACCACGCGTTCCTGAAGCTCACCTGGATCAGGTGCAGCTTTCATTCAAAACCCTTAGACGCTAATTTTTTGGGTTTTTTTATGCCGTGAACAAACTTTAGTCCATCACGGGTGATGAAAGATGGTGCTCAAGTTCATCGAAATTGTGTGTAGTTTCTGAGAAAAGCAAATACCTATTTTGGAGGTCAAACCAACCCCCCCCCTCATCGACCCCCTTTAATGAGCGCAGATTTTGATGCGGTTGATTCACCCTCAGCATCAGATATGAAGCTCGTGCCAAGTTTCATCAAAACCGTATGTTTTGTTCAAGCGATAATGACTAAAGTTTTTAACCGACTGACTGACGGACTGACGGACCGACTGACTTACGGACTGACTGTCTGACTGAATGATGGACGGACGGACTGACTGACGACTGACACTCACGGACACTGCTCGATCGCATAACCTAACCTGACTAAATTCCAGGTGAGCTAGTAATGTAAGTGTTGCATTCTTGCTTAAACCTCACATTGAACAGGATAGACAGGGACAAACAACATTGGGAAGACAATGGCCAGCGTGGCCATGCAGGCTGGTGTGGCCGTGCAGGCTTGGTTGGCCATGCAAGCTGGGGGTGGCCATGCAAGCTTGGTTGGCCGTGCAGGCTGGGGTGCCATGCAAGCTGGGGTGCCATGCAAGCTGGGGTGGCCATGCAGGCTGGTGTGGCATGCAAGCGGGGTGGCCATGCAGGCTTGGTTGGCCATGCTGGCTGGGGTGGCCATGCAAGCTGGGTGGCCATGCTAGCTGGGTGGCCATGCAGGCTGGTGGCCATGCAGGCTGGGTGGCATGCAGGCTGGGGTGGCCATGCAAGCTGGGGTGGCCATGCAGGCTGGGGTGCCATGCAGGCCAGGGTGAAAGACTCGAATGAGAATTGGTGAGGAGAATGGCAGTAATCATGTTAAATACAAACTCACCTGCAATGAATTACAGGTACACCTGTTCATACAACTCGGATCAGATTTTGTTGTGCTTGCTTTTGCAAATGTTATCTTGTGATGTTTTTTGAGTCAACGGATAATTTATCGTTTTGAGCACCCGTTGGACTTAGTCCGAATCAGGGCTTATGGATTTTGTCTCGTCCGTCCCTCCGTCGCAACATGTCTCTGATATGTGTGGACCATTTTGTTCAAACTTGACACAAAGACAATACATGATGTATACATGGTGTGCACATCATTTGTTTCGTGGTTTAATCAAAGATGGCCGACTGGCGGCCATTTTAGTTGTTTAAAGCCGGTATCGACCACGTCCTTAACCATTGCTCGACTTGCATGTACCGATTTTGTTCAACTTGGGACCCAGATAAAGAATGATGGCTTACAAATGGGAGTCGTTTTTTTTTCAGATCATATCCAAGATGGCCGACTGGCGGCCATTTTGTTACTAAATTGTGTCCCCAACCATTTCTCAGACATGCATGGCCGATTTTGTTCAAACTTGGCACACGTACAGTCCATGATGACATACACATGCCCCTCACTTTATTTTGCGATCTGATCAAAGATGGCCGACTGGTAACTGGCAGCATTTTAGTTGTAAATAAATATGGGCTTGCCCTTAACTCCATACAGCAAAATTCTAAAACCATGGAGGCTATGACATTTTGTTTTTACCTCTCACCAAAGTGGATGGAGGTTATGTTTTCACACCTGTTGGCTGCTCTTAGAGCACCAGGCTGCTCTGGGGCTGCTCTTGGCTGCTCTGGACATTTCCATCTGTCTGTCTGTCCACGAAACTTTGGTCAAGCCTAGGGGCTAAACCACTCAACCGATTCCAATGAAATTTGGTAGGTAGACCAATATTTCTGGGAATCGTGTGCTTTTGAATATGGAACCCCGGGCCCTAGCAACGGCATAGCAACGGCCCTTTAAAGTGGTTCAAAAAATCGAAAAAAAATCAAAAAAAATCGAAAAATCGAAGCTTAGAGTTCTGTGGGCAATCTTACTAGCTCCCTCATGCCAATTTGCAGCCCTAACAAAAATATTTGTAGAGGAGATAGGTTTGGGCGAGTACATTGCGAACATTTCAGAAACGGTTAATTGCGAATATCTCTAAGAGAAAGAGTCTGATTTTGATGAAACTTGGGTGAAATGTGTACAATGTGGCTAGCATGTACACAAAAATGAATGGTTGTATGCACACCTCCGTTGCTTAGCAACAGCAAAATACTTTATCTACATCTACACTTATTGTGGACTGTACAAAAAATCAATACCTCCGAAACCGGACCTCCGAGGGACCTGTTTTTTTTGTGCCCAAGGAGAATGTCTTACAGCATCATATAAAAAAAAAAAATCTTTAGCGAATAGATAAATGGAATTACCAGGGCTGCCATTTTTAGAGTCTCTTTGGAAACATGCCTGAAATTTCGCAAGGCGGGTTTCTGGGCGCAAACTAAGAGGGCTGTGATAATCATATTTATTGTGCTAAATTGATTGATAGCATGTACATGAATATCGGTAGTCGCGTCGGCCAGCTTTCCATCTAGAGCGAGCAGCCATGTCGCCTACCGGCTTGTCTGTCTGTTTGTTACTTGCAAAATTCGAAGATTTACAAGTACTATATTGGTTGATTATGTGCATATATTATATCTTCTGTCTGTCTGTCTGTCGTCTGTCTCCGTTTGTTTGTATGTCAATCACCTACAGGTCACAATTTTAAACCGATCTCCACCAAACTTTACCACATGGAAGATTTGTCATAAGGAAGAAGCCATTGTTATTGAGGTCAAAACGTCAACATCGGCCAAAGATCAATAGCTTTGTCACAGTTTCTAAAATCCACAATTTTCATCCGATTGACTTGAAATTTTAACAGATTTGCACATAAGGTCACTGAAGTCAATCACTAATTATTTTGAGGTCAACTAAGCCAAACTGTCAATATAGGCCAAAAGGTCGACATAGGCCGAATGTCTAAAATTGACAATTTTCATACGATTGACTTAAATTTGAAGAGGAGTTGCATATTGTTGGTTCAATTCAACCACCAATTATTTTTGAGGTCAACATCGGCTAAAAGGTGAACATAGGCCAAAGGTCAACAACTATGGTGAAATTTAAAATCCTTAATTTTCATCCGATTGACTTGAAATTTGAAGAGGATTTCTAATTCAGGTCACTGAATTCAACGAGCCAATTATTTTTGAGGTCACCATATGCCAAAAGGTCAACATAGGCGACTGATGAAGATTGCCAAAGAGGTCAACAACTTCTCAGATTTCTAAAATCCTCAATTTTATCTCATTGATTTGAAATTTGGAGAAAGATTTGCATTTCAGGTCACTGAATTCAATCACTAATTATTTTTGAGTTCAATGTACGCCAAAAGGTCAATATAGGCCAAAGGTCGACATAAGCCGAATGTCTAAAATTGTCAATTTTCATCCGATTGATTTGAAATTTGAAGAAGAGTTGAATATTTGGTCATTTAATTCAACACCAATTCTTTTTTTAGGTCAACATAGGCCAAAGTCAACATGGAAAGATCAACAACTTAAGTGAGATTTCTAAAATCCTTAATTTTCATCCAATTGACTTGAAATTTGAAGAGGATTTATATTTCAGGTCACTGAATTCAGCGAGCCAATTATTTTTGAGGTCACCATATGCAAAAAGGTCAACATAGGCCCATGGTCAACAAATTTCTAAAATCCTCAATTTTCATCTCATTGATTTGAAATTTGGAGATGATTTGCATATCAGGTCACTGAATTCAACGAACAAGTATTTTTGAGGTCCACATAGGCCAAAAAGTCGACATAGCCGAATGTCTAAAATTGTCAATTTTCATCCGATTGATTTGAAATTTGAAGAAGAGTTGAAATTTTGGTCATTTAATTCAACCCCAATTCTTTTTTTAGGTCAACATAGGCCAAAAGGTCAACATAGGCTAAAGATCAACAACTTACGTGAGATTTCTAAAATCTTAATTTTCATCCGATTGACTTGAAATTTGAAGAGGATTTCTAATTCAGGTCACTGAATTCAACGAGCCAATTACTTTTGAGGTCACCATATGCCAAAAGGTCAACATAGGCCGACTGATGAAGATTGCCAAAGAGGTCAACAACTTTCTCAGATTTCTAAAATCCTCAATTTTCATCTCATTGATTTGAAATTTGGAGAGAATTTGCATATCAGGTCACTGAGTTCAACGAACAAGTATTTTTGAGGTCCACATAGGCCAAAAAGTCGACATAGGCTGAATGTCTAAAATTGTCAATTTTCATCCGATTGATTTGAAATTTGAAGAAGAGTTGAATATTTGATCATTGAAATTCACCACCAATTCTTTTTTTAGGTCAACATAGGCCAAAAGGTCAACATAGGCCCATGGTCAACAAATTTCTAAATCCTCAATTTTCATCTCATTGATTTGAAATTTGGAGAGGATTTGCATATCAGGTCACTGAATTCAACGAACAAGTATTTTTAGTTCACATAGGCCAAAAAGTCGACGTGCCAAAAACTCGACATAATCAGATTTCTAAAATTCTCAATTTTCATCCCATTGACTTGAAATTTGAAACGATTTGTGTATTGGTCATTGAATTCAACCACCAATTATTTTTTAAGGTCAAACTTGTTTTATGGATTTCACAAGTATCGTGCTACGCATGACATCTTTCTTGTTTGTTTTTGAACAAAATATCTCAAAAAGTTGGAGACGGATTTAGACGAAATTTCGTGGAGAGCTTGGGTATGTGACAAGGCGAAAATAATTACATTTTAGTGAAGATCCGAATCTGGATCAGAGACTTTTTAAACTGATTTTTCACCATTGAGTGATGGGGCTAAAACGATATACTGTATAGCACGATATCTCAAAACGTTATGGATGGATTCGGACAAAACTTGGTGGATGAGCTGGATAGGTGACAATAACAAGCCTATTAAATTTTAGTTCAGGTCAGAATCCAGATCCGGCCTATCAGTGGGATACAAAACGTAAACTAATCAGCCTGGCGGAGGTATGCGCTCTACCGAGTGATCGTTCTAGTTCTCCTTGTTGTTATTCTTTTCTTTTCTGTTTTCCTTGCTTCCTTTGATACAAATGTTTAACTCATGCGTACTACTTAGTAACGCACAATAATTCATTATTAAATCACATTCTCAGTTCAAGAATAATGAACTTATTCTCACTTTTATACATATAGAGATGGCTTTTACTTGTCGAGGGTCTTGAGGGGTTAAAGGGCCTAAAGTGTCTGAAAGGCCATGAGGGTCGAATGGGGTCGAGGGTCTAAACTGTCTTAAGGGTATTGAGGGGTTAAAGTATCTGAAGGGTCTAAATGGGGTCTTGAGGGTCTCGAGAGTCGAAAGTGCCTTGAGGGGTTAAAGTGTCTTTAGGATCCAATGAGATATTGAGGATCTAAAGTGTCTTAAGATATTGAGTCTTGAGGGTCTAATGGGTCTTGAAGGTCTAATGGGGTCTTGAAGCTCTAATGGGGTCTTGAATGTCTAATGGGGTATTGGAGGTCTAAAGCATTGGCTCTTAATCTGGGGGGGACGCACCCCCCTAGGGGGGCATGAGTAATTTCCAGAGGGCGCGTGAGCCGGACAAAAAAGAAGAATTTCTCTAATTATTTTTGGAAATCTCTTAAAAAGTGTTTGCATAATATCGTGATGAACATTAAAAAAAAAAAAAAAAACTTTCGCCTTTAATAATTTTCGTTTTCTATTCGTAACTCGGCCGACCATTTTCTGTATTAAAATTAATTTTAATTTAACATTTATTTAAATTTAATATTAAAATTTATATTATTTATTTTAATATAAAATTTTTTTTCACAGATTTGCAATATCCATTTCAAACTAAATCATTCACAATGAGTGCAAAAAAGAGGAAGTATCTTGACGAATATATTCGATTTGAATTTGTGTCCCTCCAAAGGGGTGACACAGAGGTACCCCAGTGTGTAATTTGCTGCAAGACTCTGTGCAATGAAGGCATGCGGCCCACACGCTTGGAACACCACTTGAAGACAATGCATCCTGCTCTAGCTGCCAAAACCAAGGCATTTTTGAAACAAAAAGGCAGTCCTTGAAGCAAGCGAAGATGGACAGCAGTGGAGCATTTCGGCAACAGACTTCAAAGGTTGTTGAGGCTTCCGATGAGATCGCCATGTTGATTGCAAAGAGCAAAAAGAGCCATAACATCAGAGAGACTCTTATAAAACCAAGTGTACTGCGTGCAGCAGAGCTCGTTCTGGGAAGGATAGTGCAAACAAGCTTTCCCAAATCTCTCGATCAAATGATACCATCAAGGGAAGGATCGATGAAATGTCTCAAGACATCAAAGATCAAGTTCTCGACCAAGTAGAGCTTCTCCTGTATTTGCCTCCAGTTGGACGAAACGACTGATGTTGCTCAGTGTTCTCAGCTACTGATATATGCTCGTTTCGTATTGGGCAATAGTGTAAACGAGGAAATGCTCTTCTGCCATCCCATGGAAAGTTATGCAACAGCAACAGATATTTTTCAAGTAGTATTAAACTTCTTCCAGGAAAATCAACTTTCATGGGACTCGCTGGTAGGGGTGTGCACTGATAGAGCTCCGGCCATGCTTTTTGTTTTAATCTGGTTTCATAACAAGAGTGAAAAAAAAAAGTCCATCTGCTATAGGTACGCACTGCATCCTTCATCGTGAAGCCTTAGCATCCAGAACGCTACCTGCTGAAATGAGGGATGTCATGAACCTGGCTATCAAGGTAGTCAACTTCATCAAAGCTGTAGCCTTAAACAGTGTCTCTTCAAACAGCTGTGTGTGGATATGGATTCTGAACATCAAGCCTTGCTTTTCCACACAAACGTACGATGGCTTCGAAGGGAAACATGTTTGGACGGCTTTATGAACCACGACAAGAAGTGGCAACATTTCTAGATTCACAGTAGAAAACAGACTCCATGACAAGTTCCAGTCTGAAGGTGGACATTTTTTTCTATCTCGAGCTGACCTGGTGGACATCTTTGAAGCGCTGAATGCCATCAACCTCAAACTCCAAGGGAAAAACATCAACATAATCATGCACCATGACGTCATTCGAGCCTTCATGGCCAAACTCGACCTCTGGAAATGTCGAATTCAGGATGTACTTACAGCCAGTTTTGCTAACTTGGATTCTTCTCTCATTCACAGTTTCCTTGATTCTGAGTTAAAGAAACAAATAATTACTCATCAGAATTATATTGAAAGCAGATTAATCAGATACTTTCCGGATATAGATGAGAATCGCAAGCCTGGAAATTCATTAGGAACCCATTTCAATGTGAAGTAGCTGATATTTTAGACGAAGTGCAAGAGGAGTTTCTTGAGTTAAAGTTCAACTCTCCGGCTGAAGAAGACTTCAAAAAACTGGATCTCGAGACGTTCTGGGTCATGTACCTTCCTGTTTACCCTTTAACCTCACATCAAGCTCTTCGGATTCTGACAATGTTTGCATCAACGTATCTTTGTGAAGTTGTATTTTCCATGCTCGTTGCTGTCAAGACCAAGTACAGAAACAAGCTGAACGCTGAAGGGACTTGCATTGTGCTCTCTCTGAAATTCAACCACACATTCAAGATCTGGTAGCTAAGAAGCAATGTCAAGTATCTCATTAAATACACTGTGTATATGAGTGTTGCTTATACAGAATTCTTTGTTCAATAAAGACTAAAAACACGAATTTTGTCAGTTTTTGCTTTTAATTCATGAGGATTTTTTAATCATTTGGTTGAAGATGTGAGGGGGGGGGGCGTGGAGGCAAGGACCAATGACTCGAGGGCGCATGGTGGTAAAAAGGTTAAGAACCACTGTCTAAAGTGTTGTCAGGGTATTGAGGAGTTAAGAATTTTAAGTATCCTTGAAGGGTTAAAGTGTCGAAAGTGTATGAATGGCCTAATTGGGTCTTGGATGGCAGGATGGTCTGGAGGTACACACACTCGCAACTGAGCTGTCCAGCTTCGGTTTGAATCCGACCCAGCCATAAACTGTCACCCGGTGTTTCACCAATGTGTGTGCCCTTCCTCGGATCTGCCAGCATGAGTTAGTGGATGTAAAAGATCCTACGGTATTCATCACCAAGAGCAGGCACAGCCTTACCCTGACCCCTGCACGATGTGTCCAGGTTGGTTGAAGTGGCTGGGGGGGGGGTGAGGGGGTAAGGGGGAGTTGGGTGGTTACATTTGTACAAGTTTAAC
>CM068953.1:122702923-122718635 GCA_035128595.1 Eptatretus atami | reverse complement strand
ATGCTCCATCAAGCATTGATTCCGGGCCTAGCTCGACTTAGCTAGTCTAGTCTGGGTTCGGGGGGGGGGTCCTTGTCCTTCACTTAGAAAGTCAGAGTCAGGTGGGGCCTTATCACACTCAATGCACGGAATGCGTCCTCGATGGACCTGTAGCAATGCGGAGGTGTGGAGGGGGTGGATAGATTTAAATAGGAATTCCATTCCGTGCAAATGGATGTAAAGAGGTGTGGGCATGTGCGCAGGACTCGGAGGAGCTTGCGTGAGGTGTGTGGCCATCGGGTGATGGACCGCCCACACTGGGCTTGGTGCAGCACAGGCTGCATGCGGCCAAATCGCCCCTCATGCTCCTTTGTTCCTTGTGTTATCTTGCGAGTCTGTGCTCGAGAGAGCGTTCAGTTGAAGCGGATAGTTCATAGTTTGTGTTGTACATTAGCCACCCGAAAACCGCGATCGCCCCCCCCCCACCCACCAATTAAAAAAAAAAATAAAAAAGATAGTAAATATAATTAAATAAATAAACCACACCGAAAGAAAGTACAATTTTTCCCCCATTTGTTCACACCCTGGTGATGTCCCTGAGCTTGTCACGGCTTTCTCGTCCCCACGACTCCCCCCACCCCTCAGTGATGTGAAGTCATTCGCCGATGGATCAAGTTAATCTGTTGTGGTTGTTGCGCAAGCATGGTGGGCCGAACGGCCTTCTCTTGCGTCCAAATTCCTTGTTAATTCAGAATATATTATTAATCCGCCACAAGAGCAATTGATTGACGAACATATAAAGCACAACAAGTTAAGTTTGTCGTTCATCGTTCGGTTATCCCGCCTAAAATCAACGTTTTCATCCACAACAGCCGTGCTTCAAAGTGATTGGCCGAGCATTTCTGTAAACCGCATTTTCATTGGATGGAACCCGTTCGCCCCGCCACTGCGCGATTCATAAAAACCGCTTTCGCCGGATCCGGGGCCACGATTCTGCTTCCGCCGATACAGTTTGCGGCGCACGTGGTCGTTCTCGGGCTCTCGTCTCGTTCCTGTCTTGTGCGTGCGGGTTTTGAGGCCTCGTCGTTTGGTGAACATTTCGAGCCCGGAAGACCGGAGGAAGGCCCGCGCCAGGGGAAGTCCACGGTCGTCCCGTGCCGGACTTGCAGTTCTCCCTTGGACGCGTTCACCGCCTCCTGCGCAAGGGTAACTACCGCGACCGCGATCGGCCGCCGGAGCTCCTGTGTACTTGGCGGCCGTGCTCGAGTACCTGTCCGCCGAATCTTGGAGCTCGCTGGCAACGCCGCCCGGGATAACAAGAAGACGCGCATCGTGCCGCGCCACCTGCAGCTCGCCATTCGTAACGACGAGGAGCTGAACAAGCTGCTCGCGTGAGTGACCATCGCCCAGGGGGCGTGCTTCCCAACATCCAGGCCGTGCTGCTGCCAAAGAAATCTGGACACGACCGGCGGCGACCCGCTCTCCCGGCAAGAAGGGTTCCCAGTCTCAGGAGTACTGATGGCGGACGGGCCTGAACGGGCCCCTTTCACCGGCCCCCTCTCTCTCCAGGCCTCTCTCTCTCTCCGGGCCCCTTCACCGGCCCCCCTCTCTCTCCGGCCCCTTCTCCGGCCCCTCCTCCTCTCCTCAGGCCCCTCCTTCCCCAGGCCCCTCTCCTCCGCCCCTCTCTCTCCGGGCCCCCTCTCTCTCGAGCCCCCCTCTCTCCGGGCTCCCTCTCTCTCCGCTGCCCTCTCTCTCCGAGCCCCTCTCCAGGCCCCCCCTCTCTCTCCGGCGGCTCCACACGAGCACGGGTCATGCTCCTTTAACCGATGTCCGTCTCGTGCCTTCGTACGTCCGTTTTATGGTCTCGTGCGCCGAGTTGTGACGGCACGAGCTGCTCGTTTTTTTCTAACAATTGCTCATGATTGGAGGGGGGGTGGAATTGGGTGCATTGATGGTGTTTGTGTTGTTGATTATTTTTTATTCTTTGTCTCCCTCCATTTGTTCTCTGAGATATTAAAGTTGTTGATTTCTGAAGTTATTGTTTTTGTATTTATTTATTTATTTTCACCACGTTTGGTATCCATTTACAATTTCCTCTCTGATTGAACCCATTTCCATGTTAACTGCCTATTGGGTGTGACTTGTGTTGAACCATCCATTTCGAGATGTAGAAGATTACCATTCACTAGTACAGGGGGATCTGAGTCTCATGGTTGACTCTGCATTAAGGTTGACAATGTGCGGATACACAAGGAATTTTGATGTAAGAGGCCATTTGGCCCATCATTGCCTGTGCTCATTGATTGAAATGCTTTGGTTAAACTCGAGATGAGAAAGGGCTCGGTGCACACATCACCAGCTTGCTATTTTAAATTAAACATTTTTGGGTTCTCACCTTGCGATTTAATCGCTACACAAAGCTAACGGATGGTTATTGTTCCAGTCTAAAGATACCGCATACATAATGGGATTGCTCTTCCATGTTTTAAATGATTGGTTCAGCTAATCCCTTGATAGCAGTTCACTGGATGTTTTCATCTGATTTAATCTTTGACCACAGACTTCTTCAACAGAACAACCTAGTCTCATTTTGTGTTTTTTTTTATTTTTTTTTTTTAATGGCATTTCACCGTTTTGGCATCACGTTCATCTTGAAATTGTTTTTTGATAGTCTTAGTCTGACTTGTCAGATGCACCAACCTGCCAGGAGATTCCTGACCTCATTGGAAAACGTCCTGGTGCTTCGCAGGTCGGTCGCATAGTACGTATGAGAAGCGAGGCCAACTTTGCAAGCAATCACTTGTTGATTTGAAGACCCTCCAGCACCTTCAAGAGTAGGCCATTGTGTGCTGGTAACTTAGCCAAATTCTTACCCCGATCGTCGGTGGGTAGAGTGGGTAAAGCCTTGCATGACCCTCAATGTTTTCCATTCCAGTGACTGTCAGTCGAAGTTTCTGCACTAGTTGACCTGATTAGGGTTGGTTATCTGGTAAGAAAATGTTTCAAGAACATCTACCAGGCTACCAGGACCACCGTCATCCTCGGCAAAGCCACCCCCACCAAATACGATACCTACCAGCAGCAAAAACGTAAGAATGGGTCATATATTTATTAAGTACTCATTGGGGAGAGATGATTCAAGGGGTGTCAGCTTCTGCCATGTTTGCGTACGTGTTAAATAGATGCCAAAGCTGAGTCCACAAATCTTCACGTGTTCATTTATACGTTAAAAACGTATTTACCCACGTCTATTGAGGAGAACCAACATGCAGTAGAGGTCCAAAAATAATGAAGATCGTTAAGATTGCAAGCAGATTGAACAGCCAGCTTGAAAAGTTCACTCAAAGGACGGCATACTTTAGGATGCAGTGGCATTCATATATGGGGCTGACAGGATGGCTCAGATATAGAGGGATGCATACTCACTTCTAAAGTGTCTCGTGTGGTTCGAATCCCGATCCGGCTATAAACTCCTGTGTTTCACGGGCAGGGTGATTCCTCAATGCGTGCGTCGTTCCTTGGACAGATGTTAAACTGGTGTCCCGTCCTGTCTGCTGGCATGGTGGGTGTTAAAGATTCCACAGTGTCCTTGAAGTCGGTGAGCTATCGCGCGGTACCATAATAAATTCCAAATTCCTGCTCTCTGCTGCTGGGAGAGGGATGGCAACCACTGAGTATAACCCTTGCCAAGAAACTGTTTCGGCAGAACTAAACCTACCTTTGGACAGAACACAAGAAAAATGGATACGAATAGCATTCATATGTATGTATTCATAGAAATGTTAAACTTGTACAAATGTAACCACCCAACCTCCCCTTACCCCTCAACCCCCCCCCCCAGCCACTTCCAACCAACCTGGACACATCGTGCAGGGGTCAGGGTAAGGCTGTGCCCTGCTCTTGGTGATGAATACCGTAGGATCTTTTACATCCACTAACTCATGCTGGCAGATCCGAGAAGGGCACACACATTGGTGAAACACCGGGGTGACAGTTTATGCTGCGGGTCGGGATTCAAACGAAGCTGGACAGCTCAGTTGCGAGTGTGTGTACTCCAGACCATCCTGCCATCCAAGACCCAATTAGGCCATTCATACACTTTCGACACTTTAACCCTTCAAGGATACTTAAAATTCTTTAACTCCTCAATACCCTGACAACACTTTAGACCAGTGGTTCTTAACCTTTTTACCACCATGCCCCTCGAGTCATTGGTCCTTGCCTCCACGCCCCCCCCCTCACATCTTCAACCAAATGATTAAAAAATCCCTCATGAATTAAAAGAAAAACTGACAAAATTCGTGTTTTTAGTCTTTATTGAACAAAGAATTCTGTATAAGCAACACTCATATACACATGTATTTAATGAGATACTTGACATTGCTTCTTAGCTACCAGATCTTGAATGTTGTGTTGAATTTCAAGAGAGCACAATGCAAGTCCCCTTCAGCGTTCAGCTTGTTTCTGTACTTGGTCTTGACAGCAACGAGCATGGAAAATACAACTTCACAAAGATACGTTGATGCAAACATTGCAGAATCCGAAGAGCTTGATGTGAGGTTAAAGGGTAACAGGAAGGTACATGACCCAGAACGTCTCGAGATCCAGTTTTTTGAAGTCTTCTTCAGCCGAGGAGTTGAACTTTAACTCAAGAACTCCTCTTGCACTTCGTCTAAAATATCAGCTACTTCACATTGAAATGGGTTCCTAATGAATTTCCAGGCTTCGCGATTCTCATCTATATCCGGAAAGTATCTGATTAATTCTGCTTTCAATATAATCTGATGAGTAATTATTGTTTCTTTAACTCAGAATCAAGGAAACTGAATGAGAGAAGATCCAAGTTAGCAAAACTGGCTGTAAGTACATCCTGAATTCGACATTTCCAGAGGTCGAGTTTGGCCATGAAGCTCGAATGACGTCATGGTGCATGATTATGTTGATGTTTTTCCCTTGGAGTTTGAGGTTGATGGCATTCAGCGCTTCAAAGATGTCCACCAGGTCAGCTCGAGATAAAAAAAAATGTCCACCTTCAGACTGGAACTTGTCATGGAGATCTGTTTTCTACTGTGAATCTAGAATGTTGCCACTTCTTGTCGTGGTTCATAAAGCCGTCCAAACATGTTTCCCTTCGAACGCCACTGTACGTTTGTGTGGAAAAGCAAGGCTTGATGTTCAGAATCCATATCCACACAACAGCTGTTTGAAGAGACTACTGTTTAAGGCTACAGCTTTGATGAAGTTGACTACCTTGATAGCCAGGTCATGACATCCCTCATTTCAGCAGGTAGCGTTCTGGATGCTAAGCTTCACGATGAAGGATGCAGTGCGTACCTATAGCAGATGGACTTTTTCTTTCACTCTTGTTATGAAACCAGATTACAAACCAAGCATGGCCGGAGCTCTATCAGTGCACACCCCTACCAGCGAGTCCCATGAAAGTTGATTTTCCTGGAAGAAGTTTAATACTACTTGAAAAATATCTGTTGCTGTTGCATAAACTTTCCATGGGATGGCAGAAGAGCATTTCCTCGTTTACACTATTGCCCAATACGAAACGAGCATATATCATAGCTGAGAACACTGAGCAACATCAGTCGTTTCGTCCAACTGGACGGCAAATACAGGAGAAGCTCTTACTTGGTCGAGAACTTGATCTTTGATGTCTTGAGACATTTCATCGATCCTTCCCTTGATGGTATCATTTGATCGAGAGAGTTTGGGAAAGCTTGTTTGCACTATCCTTCCCAGAACGAGCTCTGCTGCACGCAGTACACTTGGTTTTATAAGAGTCTCTCTGATGTTATGGCTCTTTTTTCTCTTTGCAATCAACATGGCGATCTCATCGGAAGCCTCAACAACCTTTGAAGCTGTTGCCGAAATGCTCCACTGCTGTCCATCTTCGCTTGCTTCAAGGACTGCCTTTTTGTTTCAAAAAATGCCTTGGGTTTGGCAGCTAGAGCAGGATGCATTGTCTTCAAGTGGTGTTCCAAGCGTGTGGGCCGCATGCCTTCATTGCACAGAGTCTTGCAGCAAATTACACACTGGGGTACCTCTGTGTCACCCTTTGGAGGGACACAAATTCAAATCGAATATATTCGTCAAGATACTTCCTCTTTTTTGCACTCATTGTGAATGATTTAGTTTGAAATGGATATTGCAAATCTGTGAAAAAAAATTTTTATATTAAAATAAAATATAAATTTTATATTAAATTTAAATAAATGTTAAATTAAAATTAATTTTAATACAGAAAATGGTCGGCCGAGTTACGAATAGAAAACGAAAATTATTAAAGGCGAAAGTTTTTTTTTTTTTTAATGTTCATCACGATATTATGCAAACACTTTTTAAGAGATTTCCAAAAATAATTAGAGAAATTCCTTCTTTTTGTCCGGCTCACGCCGCTCTGGAAATTACTCATGCCCCCCTAGGGGGTGCGTCCCCCCCAGATTAAGAGCCAATGCTTTAGACCTCCAATACCCCATTAGACATTCAAGACCCCATTAGAGCTTCAAGACCCCATTAGACCTTCAAGACCCATAGACCCTCAAGACTCAATATCTTTAAGACACTTTAGATCCTCAATATCTCATTGGATCCTAAAGACACTTTAACCCCTCAAGGCACTTTCGACTCTCGAGACCCTCAAGACCCCATTTAGACCCTTCAGATACTTTAACCCTCAATACCCTTAAGACAGTTTAGACCCTCGACCCCATTCGACCCTCATGGCCTTTCAGACACTTTAGGCCCTTTAACCCCTCAAGACCCTCGACAAGTAAAAGCCATCTCATGTATAAAAAGTGAGAATAAGTTCATTATTCTTGAACTGAGAATGTGATTTAATAATGAATTATTGTGCGTTACTAAGTAGTACGCATGAGTTAAACATTTGTATCAAAGGAAGCAAGGAAAACAGAAAAGAAAAAGAATAACAACAAGGAGAACTAGAACGATCACTCGGTAGAGCGCATACCTCCGCCAGGCTGATTAGTTTACGTTTTGTATCCCACTGATAGGCCGGTCTGGATTCTGACCTGAACTAAATTTAATAGGCTTGTTATTGTCACCTATCCAGCTCATCCACCAAGTTTTGTCCGAATCCATCCATAACGTTTTGAATATCGTGCTATACAGTATATCGTTTTAGCCCCATCACTCAATGGTGAAAAATCAGTTTAAAAAGTCTCTGATCCAGATTCGGATCTTCACTAAAATGTAATTATTTTCGCCCTTGTCACATACCCAAGCTCTCCACGAAATTTCGTCTAAATCCGTCTCCAACTTTTTGAGATATTTTGTTCAAAAACAAACAAGAAAGATGTCATGCGTAGCACGATACTTGTGAAATCCATAAAACAAGTTTGACCTTAAAAAATAATTGGTGGTTGAATTCAATGACCAATACACAAATCGTCTTCAAATTTCAAGTCAATGGGATGAAAATGAGAATTTTAGAAATCTGGATTATGTCGAGTTTTTGGCCACGTCGACTTTTTGGCCTATGTGGAACTAAAAAATACTTGTTCGTTGAATTCAGTGACCTGATATGCAAATCCTCTCCAAATTTCAAACAATGAGATGAAAATTGAGGATTTTAGAAATTTGTTGACCATGGGCCTATGTTGACCTTTTGGCCTATGTTGACCATAAAAAAGAATTGGTGGTTGAATTCAATGATCAAATATTCAACTCTTCTTCAAATTTCAAATCAATCGGATGAAAATTGACAATTTTAGACATTCAGCCTATGTCGACTTTTGGCCTATGTGGACCTCAAAAATACTTGTTCGTTGAACTCAGTGACCTGATATGCAAATTCTCTCCAAATTTCAAATCAATGAGATGAAAATTGAGGATTTTAGAAATCTGAGAAAGTTGTTGACCTCTTTGGCAATCTTCATCAGTCGGCCTATGTTGACCTTTTGGCATATGGTGACCTCAAAAGTAATTGGCTCGTTGAATTTCAGCTCAGTGACCTGAATTAGAAATCCTCTTCAAATTTCAAGTCAATCGGATGAAAATTAAGGATTTTAGAAATCTCACGTAAGTTGTTGATCTTTAGCCTATGTTGACCTTTTGGCCTATGTTGACCTAAAAAAAGAATTGGTGGTTGAGAATTAATGACCAAATATTCAACTCTTCTTCAAATTTCAAATCAATCGGATGAAAATTGACAATTTTAGACATTCGGCCTATGTCGACTTTTTGGCCTATGTGGACCTCAAAAATACTTGTTCGTTGAATTCAGTGACCTGATATGCAAATCACTCCAAATTTCAAATCAATGAGATGAAAATTGAGGATTTTAGAAATTTGTTGACCATGGGCCTATGTTGACCTTTTTGCATATGGTGACCTCAAAAATAATTGGCTCGCTGAATTCAGTGACCTGAAATATAAATCCTCTTCAAATTTCAAGTCAATTGATGAAAATTAAGGATTTTAGAAATCTCACTTAAGTTGTTGATCTTTAGCCTATGTTGACCTTTTGGCCTATGTTGACCTAAAAAAAGAATTGGTGGTTGAATTAAATGACCAAATATTCAACTCTTCTTCAAATTTCAAATCAATCGGTGAAAATTGACAATTTTAGACATTCGGCCTATGTCGACCTTTGGCCTATATTGACTTTGGCGTACATTGAACTCAAAATAATTAGTGATTGGATTCAGTGACCTGAATGCAAATCTTCTCCAAATTTCAAATCAATGAGATAAAATTGAGGATTTTAGAAATCTGAGAAAGTTGTTGACCTCTTTGCAATCTTCATCAGTCGGCCTATGTTGACCTTTTGGCATATGGTGACCTCAAAAATAATTGGCTCGTTGAATTCAGTGACCTGAATTAGAAATCCTCTTCCAATTTCAAGTCAATCGGATGAAAATAAGGATTTTAGAAATTTCACTCATAGTTGTTGACCTTTGCCTATGTTCACCTTTTAGCGATGTTGACCTCAAAATAATTGGTGGTTGAATTGAACAACAAATATTGCAACTCTCTTCAAATTTAATCAATCGTATGAAAATTGCAATTTTAGACATTCGGCCTATGTCGACCTTTTTGCCTATATTGACAGTTGGCTAGTTGACCTCAAAATAATTAGTGATTGACTTCAGTGACCTTATGTGCAAATCCTGTTAAAATTTCAAGTCAATCGGATGAAAAATTGTGGATTTTAGAAACTTGACAAAGCTATTGATCTTGGCGATGTTGACGTTTTGACCTCAATAACAATCGGCTTCTTCCTTATGACAAAATCTTCCATTGGTAAAGTTTGTGTGGAGATCGGTTAAAATTGTGACCTGTAGGTGATTGACATACAAACAAACGGAGACAGACGGACAGACAAAGACAGACAGATATAATAATGCACATAATCAACCAATATAGTACTTGTAAAATCTTCGAATTTTGCAAGTAACAAACAGACAGACAAGCCGGTAGGCGACATGGCTGCTCGCTCTAGATGGAAAGCTGGCCGACCGACTAGCCGATATTCATGTACATGCTATCAATCAATTAGGCACAATAAATATGATTATCACAGCCCCTTAGTTTGCGCCCAGAAAACCCGCCTTGCGAAATTTCAGGCATGTTTCCAAAGAGACTCTAACAAATGGCAGCCCTGGTAATTCCATTTATCTATTCGCTAAAGATTTTATTTTTTTATATGATGCTGTAAGACATTCTCCTTGGGCACAAAAAAAACAGGTCCTCGGAGGTCCGGTTTCGGAGGTATTGATTTTTTTGTACAGTCCACAATAAGTGTACGATGTACGATAAAGTATTTTAGCTGTTGCTAAGCAACGGAGGTGTGCATAAAACCATTCATTTTTGTGTACATGCTAGCCACATGTACAACATTTCACCCAAGTTTCATCAAAATCAGACTCTTTCTCTTAGAGATATTCGCAATTAACCGTTTCTGAAATGTTCGACATGTACTCGCCCAAAACCTATTCCTCCTACAATATATTTTGTTAGGGCTGCAAATTGGCATGAAGGAGCTATATAGATTGCCACAGAACTCTAAGCTTCGATTTTTCGATTTTTTTTGATTTTTTTTCGATTTTTTGACCACTTTAAAGGGCCGTTGCTATGCCGTTGCTAGGGCCCGGGGTTCCATATTCAAAAGCACACGATTCCAGAAATATTGTCCTACCTACCAAATTTCATTGGAATCGGTTGAGTGGTTTAGCCCCTAGGCTTGACCAAAGTTTCGTGGACAGACAGACAGATGGAATGTCAGAGCAGCCTAAGAGCAGCCCCAGAGCAGCCTGGTGCTCTAAGAGCAGCCAACAGGTGTTAAACATAAACCTCCATCCACCTTGGTGGCAGAGGTAAAAAAAATGTCATAGCCTCCATGGTTTTAGTAATTTTGCTGTATGGAGTTAAAGGCAAGCCCATATTTATTTACAACTAAAATGCTGCCAGTCTACCAGTCGGCCATCTTTGATCAGATCGCAAATAAAGTGAGGGGCATGTGTATGTCATCATGGACTGTACGTGTGCCAAGTTTTGAACAAAATCGGACCATGCATGTCTGAGAAAATGGTTGGGGACACAATTTAGTAACAAAATGGCCGCCAGTCGCCATCTTGGATATGATCTCGAAAAAAAAACGACTCCCATTTGTAAGCCATCATTCTTTATCTGCGGTCCCAAGTTTGAACAAAATCTGGTACATGAAGTCCGAGCAATGGTTAAGGACGTGGTCGATACCGGCTTTAAAACAACTAAAATGGCCGCCAGTCGGCCATCTTTGATTAAACCACGAACAACAAATGATGTGCACACATGTATACCATCATGTATTGGCTTTGTGTCAAGTTGAACAAATCGGTCCACACATATCAGAGACATGGTTGCGGACGGAGGGACGGACGAGACAAAATCCATAAGCCCTCGATTCGGACTAAGTCCAACGGGTGCTCAAAACGATAAATTATCCGTTGACTCAAAAAAACATCACAAGATACATTTGCAAAAGCAAGCACACAAAATCTGATCCGAGTTGTATGAACAGGTGTACCTGTAATTCATTGCAGGTGAGTTTGTATTTAACATGATTACTGCCATTTCTCCTCACTCAATTCTCATTCGAGTCTTTTCACCCTGCCTGCATGGCCACCCCAGCCTGCATGGCCACCAGCTTGCATGGCCACCCAGCCTGCATGGCCACCCCGCCTGCATGGCCACCCCAGCCTGCATGGCCACCCAGCTAGCATGGCCACCCCAGCTTGCAGGCCACCCAGCCAGCATGGCCAACCAAGCCTGCATGGCCACCCCACTTGCATGGCCACCCCAGCCTGCATGCCACCCCAGCTGCATGGCCACCCCAGCTTGCATGGCCACCCCAGCCTGCACGGCCAACCAAGCTTGCATGGCCACCCAGCTTGCATGCCAACCAAGCCCTGCACGGCCACACCAGCCTGCAATGGCCACGCTGGCCATGTTCTTCCCAATGTTTTTGTCCCTGTTCTTATCCTGTTCAATGTGAGGTTTAAGCAAGAATGCAACACTTACCATTACTAGCTCACCTGGAATTTAGTCAGGTTAGGTTTATGCGATCGAGCAGTGTCCGTGAGTGTTCAGTCCGTCAGTCAGTCCGTCCGTCCATCAGTCAGTCAGACAGTCAGTCCGTAAGTCCAGTCAGTCGTCAGTCCGTCAGTCAGTCGTTAAAAAACTTTAGTCATTATCGCTTGACAAAACATACGGTTTTGATGAAACTTGGCCACGAGCTTCATATCTGATGCTGAGGGTGAATCAACCGCATCAAAATCTGCGCTCATTAAAGGGGGTCGATGAGGGGGGGTTGGGTTTGACCTCCAAAATAGGTATTTGCTTTTCTCAGAAACTACACACAATTCGATGAAACTTGAGCACCATCTTCATCACCCGTGATGGCTAAAGTTTGTTTACGGCATAAAAAAACCCAAAAAAAATTTAGCGTCTAAGGTGTTTTGAATTGAAAGCTGCACCTGATCCAGGGAGCTCAGGACGCTGTGGTCCAATTTTTAGGTTTCCTATGACTGCGATGGGGATCACGGGTTCGACCCATTGCCCTCCCGAACTCAGAAACACATGGCTCAACCATGACACTAGACTTGGAACCTCTGAGCCTTGGTTGTGGAAGTGTAGTGATGCTGAACAAGTGGATGGTAGTTATATTATTGGAAACAAACACTCAAACAGCCCAGGTATTCGACCATGGAATTACACCTGAAACAAGGATCCACAAAAATGTCAAACAAATCGGAGGAACTTGGACACAGAGATGGACATTCGGCCATCACGCCCGTTACAACGTGTGCCATTCCCCGTGTTTAAAGGTAGTACAGGTTGTACCTGTCCAATTCCATTTTAAACCTATCGTTAATTTTACTCACCTTTTCAAATCGACACGAACTATACCTACATAGCTCTGAGTGTTCCCATGTACGTTTAGGTGAGATTTTCACATCACCGAACTCGTTTTATAATGTACGTACGTTGGACTTTTCAAACCTCGACCAATGAGAATGAGCGACTGGTGATCCCGCCCCTTTAAAAGGGAACACCGCGCCAGGTGTGCACAACACGTCTCATTTGGGGTTTGCTGATGTCCCGTAACCTCGCAGTAGGCCAGGTCTGGCTGTTCGTGGGTTTTCTGGTTCTCTCGTCCCTCTCAGTTAAAAACGGTGTTGGTGTTGGTGTTGTGTTGGTGTTGGTGGTCTTTGCTCTTTGCTCGTTGTTTGTTGAACACGTAATAACGCGAAGGTCTGTTTCTCTCTTAAATGGTTGTTCCTGTGTTCTTAATCCCTGGAGGTGTGAGCAGAGGAGCACACCATGATTTGTGGGTTTAATGTTTCGAGACCAAGCATTGCATGTTGTATTTATTTGCCCCCATTTTCAATTACATGCCCATGTTTTGTGGTTTTATTTGATTTTTTTTATTTATTTTTCGACATCAGATCCAAGATGCCGACTGGCGGCCATTTTGTTTAAACAAGTCCACAACCATCGTGTAATTTTTGTTAAACCGTGTGTGAATCCGTTAGTAGTTGCCTCCGAAGGTCGACAGGTTATTATCCCTCCAGTGTGGGCAGTAAATTGAAGTATTATGGGTTATAACACCTGAAATGGAAAGTTTTTTTCAATGGCAATTGCATCCTTTGATCAATGTGTTGTTTAACCATTGTTCCACCTGTTCTGTTCATGTGAGATGACACGAGCCAAGTGTTTCAGCCATTTGGACGCGAGAGGAATAGGTATTGCAAACATTTATAACTAGAAGCCAAACTTTTATAGTGGGAATAAGAATGTATTGACTTGTGCGATCAAATGTGAGTTGAACAAAATTGACTTGAGATCGGTTGTGTTTTGTGGTTGGACATCCTCATCCATATCTCTGGCTTGTGAAAAGCTTCAATATGTGTATCATGCGGAATCCTTTAGAAATAAATTATTATATATATATATTTTAATTAAATGTCCATGCTCGTGGAAGAGCTTTGACCAAGCAAAAGGGAACACACAGGGAAGACAACAATATGGATGACAGGTAGCGATTGGGGCTAAGGGAGAATGCAAGGGTGGACAATATGGATACATCAGCCAAGTTTGGTTGGGTGGTTTAATGGGTGTAGATAACATGATTTTGACTTTGAATTGTTTTGGTGAACAGCTGTTCTTTAAGTGCCTGGGAGAATGAGATTGAATAGCATGTGATTGATGGTTCCACAGGCAGGAATAAATGGGTGGAGTGAGTGGTTCTGGTTTAGGTCGTTTCACTAGAGGGTGTTTCTAGTTGCCATGTGCATCTTGCGATACCTGGAGGGGGGTGGGGGTGGTGCGACGAAGCATGGATCAATTTTGCAAGACCATTAAATAGTGAGCTGGACAGACAGAGCCACGCCTGAAGTGATAGGCCCATAGACTCGGCTTTATTGTGAATTCCAATGATATTGAAAGCCTGTTTCCATGGTGTCAAGCCTGAGCAAGATGTGAAGCAGGGGTGCCAGTCCAAAGGGGAGCAGTACTTCAAGGTGTGGATGAATGCCTTGTCGGAAGATAGATCCCGGTGTGCCAAAGAAGGATCTTGTCGCATGACTGAGGATGCTCAGTCGGGTGTCTGTTTTGGAGTCAATTTTGTAATTGTATCAATTGCTGAGGGTGAGACCTAAGAGTTTGATTGACCGAGCCTTTTGCGAGGGTTGTTGAGAAAGTTCGATTTAAAATAATTCCATCTCGTTGTCCGATACAACACAGTAAACAACTAGAGGGGGGAGCCATCGGTAGAGTGCAAAACCTCCGCCGCCAATACTGCTGGTCAATTAAGTGAACCTTGACTATCCTATTCATTGTAGGTCAAAACGGATCAGACTCTACTGAACCACGATTGAATAAACTAAACTAGATCGACGGCGCATGTAATGCCCAAAAAAAAATCAATATTTTTTTGAAAACAAAGTGCAAATTTCTTTTTTTTCTCTAACAAATTTTTTTTGGGGTTGAAAATCACTTAACATGTAGAAATGCAAAAAAAAAATTCAAATATTTTTGAAAATGGCCGCCATAGCGGCCATATTGGACTTTGGACCACGTCCAAAATCTAATGGCATGATCCTTGGACCATACCTAATCCCCCCACCCAGTTTTCGTCGAAATCCGTCCAGGATTTTTCCGTAATATGTTCACAAACAGACAGGGTCTAAAGTAACCTCCGCCATCTCGATTTGCGGAGTTAAATATATGTTTAAGATAGTATACTCCTTTAATTTGAACTCGGTAGAGTGCCATACCTCTGCACAAGTTGATTAGTTTGTTTTGTATCCATGATTGGCTGATTCAGACCGTGAACTAAAATTTAATCTGCTCTCATCCAACAACTCATCCACAAGTTTGTTCTCGAATCGCCTCCACAAACTTTGGACTTTTTAGCCATATCCTCAAATGGTTGAAGAATCTCTGAAATATTCATTCTGTCCGGATCTTCACCAAAATCAAATTATTCTTCCGTGTTACATACAAACCCGCCCATTCATATTTTGTCAATCTGTCCAACTTTGAGGTTTTGTGTTCAGACAAGAACACGGGTGAAAACATAACCATAAGTTGTGTTTGAGTATCAACATCTATTTTGGAATGAGGTAATAATCATAACATAGAAGCCAAAGCTTGTATTGATATGCTGATGGACTGTCAATATAAATGACAAATTTAGATTAAACTATTGAATGGCAAAAAAATTAGGGAAAGATGGTTAGTCATGTGATAATAAGAATATAAAAATAAAGGTGAAGACGTTCAAGGCTTACGAGGTGGCCATAAGTCTGGACTAAGATAATTATGTTGGGTAGATCGATCTAGTCGAAAAAAAATTGAGATTTTTATTATTCAGTATTTCCATCGATATGTATGTCTGTTCGGATCCAGTGCTCCGTTATACATGGCGATTTCGATGAAACTTGGTTGGTAGGTTCATACCATGACCTAGTTGTTTGCAAATGCCTAGCAAAGGACTTTTATTTTTTTTTTAAAATCATAAAAAAATTATTTTTTCAAAAAATGGGCCCATGAGCACTGATGGGCAGTACATTCAGCCATATTGTCAAAAATTCCCAGCCGGATCCTATGAAAACACTGTCGGAGAGATAGACTTTGAATGAACCCTGGCTCAAAAACAAAAAACTAGAGGGGAGCACTCGGGAGATGCAAAACCTCCGCCACCAATACTGTGGATGCT
>CM068953.1:122691241-122702898 GCA_035128595.1 Eptatretus atami | reverse complement strand
ATGCTCCATCAAGCATTGATTCCCGGGCTAGTCGACTTAGCTAGTCTAGTCTGGGTTGGGGGGGGGGTCCTTGCTTCCTTCACTTAGAAAGTCAGAGTCAAGCGGGCCTTTCACACTCAATGCACGAATGCGTCCTCGATGGACCTGTAGATGCGGAGGTGGAGGGGTGGATAGATTTAAATAGAATTCGATATCCGTGCAATGGATGTAAAGATGTGGGCATGTGGCAGGACTCGGAGGAGCTTCGGTGAGGTGTGTGGCATGGGTGATGGACGCCCACACTGGGCTTTGGGCAGCACAGCGCCTGCATGCCGGCCAATGCCCTCATGCCCTTTGTTCCTTGTGTTATCTGCGAGTGTGCTCGATGAGAGCGTCTCAGTGAAGGGATAGTTCATAGTTTGTGTTGTACATTAGACCACCCGAAAACCGCCGATCCCCCCCCCCACCACCACCAATTAAAAAAAAAATATAAACAAAGATAGTAAATATAATTAAATAAATAAACCACACCGAAAGAAAGTACAATTTTTCCCCCATTTGTTCACACCCTGGTGATGTCCCTGAGCTTGTCACGGCTTTCTCGTCCCCACGACTCCCCCCACCCCTCAGTGATGTGAAGTCATTCGCCGATGGATCAAGTTAATCTGTTGTGGTTGTTGCGCAAGCATGGTGGGCCGAACGGCCTTCTCTTGCGTCCAAATTCCTTGTTAATTCAGAATATATTATTAATCCGCCACAAGAGCAATTGATTGACGAACATATAAAGCGCAACAAGTTAAGTTTGTCGTTCATCGTTCGGTTATCCCGCCTAAAATCAACGTTTTCATCCACAACAGCCGTGCTTCAAAGTGATTGGCCGAGCATTTCTGTAAACCGCATTTTCATTGGATGGAACCCGTTCGCCCCGCCACTGCGCGATTCATAAAAACCGCTTTCGCCGGATCCGGGGCCACGATTCTGCTTCCGCCGATACAGTTTGCGGCGCACGTGGTCGTTCTCGGGCTCTCGTCTCGTTCCTGTCTTGTGCGTGCGGGTTTTGAGGCCTCGTCGTTTGGTGAACATTTCGAGCCCGGAAGACCGGAGGAAGGCCCGCGCCAGGGGAAGTCCACGGTCGTCCCGTGCCGGACTTGCAGTTCTCCCTTGGACGCGTTCACCGCCTCCTGCGCAAGGGTAACTACCGCGACCGCGATCGGCCGCCGGAGCTCCTGTGTACTTGGCGGCCGTGCTCGAGTACCTGTCCGCCGAATCTTGGAGCTCGCTGGCAACGCCGCCCGGGATAACAAGAAGACGCGCATCGTGCCGCGCCACCTGCAGCTCGCCATTCGTAACGACGAGGAGCTGAACAAGCTGCTCGCGTGAGTGACCATCGCCCAGGGGGCGTGCTTCCCAACATCCAGGCCGTGCTGCTGCCAAAGAAATCTGGACACGACCGGCGGCGACCCGCTCTCCCGGCAAGAAGGGTTCCCAGTCTCAGGAGTACTGATGGCGGACGGGCCTGAACGGGCCCCTTTCACCGGCCCCCTCTCTCTCCAGGCCTCTCTCTCTCTCCGGGCCCCTTCACCGGCCCCCCTCTCTCTCCGGCCCCTTCTCCGGCCCCTCCTCCTCTCCTCAGGCCCCTCCTTCCCCAGGCCCCTCTCCTCCGCCCCTCTCTCTCCGGGCCCCCTCTCTCTCGAGCCCCCCTCTCTCCGGGCTCCCTCTCTCTCCGCTGCCCTCTCTCTCCGAGCCCCTCTCCAGGCCCCCCCTCTCTCTCCGGCGGCTCCACACGAGCACGGGTCATGCTCCTTTAACCGATGTCCGTCTCGTGCCTTCGTACGTCCGTTTTATGGTCTCGTGCGCCGAGTTGTGACGGCACGAGCTGCTCGTTTTTTCTAACAATTGCTCATGCATTGGAGGGGGGGTGGAATGGGTTGCATTGATGGTGTTTGTGTTGTTGATTATTTTTTATTCTTTGTCTCCCTCCATTTGTTCTCTGAGATATTAAAGTTGTTGATTTCTGAAGTTATTTGTTTTTGTATTTATTTATTATTTTCACCACGTTTGGTATCCATTTACAATTTCCTTCTGATTGAAACCCATTTCATGTTAACTGCCGTATTGGGTGTGACTTGTGTTGAACATCCATTTCGAGATGTAGAAGATTACCATTCACTAGTACAGGCGGGATCTGAGTCTCATGGTTGACTCTGCATTAAGGTTGACAATTGTGCGGATACACAAGAATTTGATGTAAGAGGCCATTTGGCCATCATTGCCTGTGCTCATTGATTGAAATGCTTTGGTTAAACTCGAGATGAGAAAGGGCTCGGTGCACACATCACCAGCTTGTATTTTTAAATTAAACATTTTTGGGTTCTCACCTTGCGATTTAATCGCTACACAAAGCTAACGCGATGGTTATTGTTCCAGTCTAAAGATACCCGATACATAATGGGATTGCTCTTCCATGTTTTAAATGATTGGTTCAGCTAATCCCTTGATAGCAGTTCACTGGATGTTTTCATCTGATTTAATCTTTGACCACAGACTTCTTCAACAGAACAACCTAGTCTCATTTTGTGTTTTTTTTTATTTTTTTTTTTTAATGGCATTTCACCGTTTTGGCATCACGTTCATCTTGAAATTGTTTTTTGATAGTCTTAGTCTGACTTGTCAGATGCACCAACCTGCCAGGAGATTCCTGACCTCATTGGAAAACGTCCTGGTGCTTCGCAGGTCGGTCGCATAGTACGTATGAGAAGCGAGGCCAACTTTGCAAGCAATCACTTGTTGATTTGAAGACCCTCCAGCACCTTCAAGAGTAGGCCATTGTGTGCTGGTAACTTAGCCAAATTCTTACCCCGATCGTCGGTGGGTAGAGTGGGTAAAGCCTGCATGACCCTCAATGTTTTCCATTCCAGTGACTGTCAGTCGAAGTTTCTGCACTAGTTGACCTGATTAGGGTTGGTTATCTGGTAAGAAAATGTTTCAAGAACATCTACCAGGCTACCAGGACCACCGTCATCCTCGCAAAGCCACCCCCACCAAATACGATACCTACCAGCAGCAAAAACGTAAGAATGGGTCATATATTTATTAAGTACTCATTGGGGAGAGATGATTCAAGGGGGTGTCAGCTTCTGCCATGTTTGCGTACGTGTTAAATAGATGCCAAAGCTGAGTCCACAAATCTTCACGTGTTCATTTATACGTTAAAAACGTATTACCCACGTCTATTGAGGAGAACCAACATGCAGTAGAGGTCCAAAAATAATGAAGATCGTTAAGATTGCAAGCAGATTGAACAGCCAGCTTGAAAAGTTCACTCAAAGGACGGCATACTTTAGGATGCAGTGGCATTCATATATGGGGCTGACAGGATGGCTCAGATATAGAGGGATGCATACTCACTTCTAAAGTGTCTCGTGTGGTTCGAATCCCGATCCGGCTATAACTCCTGTGTTTCACGGGCAGGGTGATTCCTCAATGCGTGCGTCGTTCCTTGGACAGATGTTAAACTGGTGTCCCGTCCTGTCTGCTGGCATTGGTGGGTGTTAAAAGATTCCACGTGTCCTTGAAGTCGGTGAGCTATCGCGCGGTACCATAATAAATTCCAAATTCCTGCTCTCTGCTGCTGGGAGAGGGATGGCAACCACTTGAGTATAACCCTTGCCAAGAAACTGTTTCGGCAGAACTAAACCTACCTTTGGACAGAACACAGAAAAATGGATACGAATAGCATTCATATGTATGTATTCATAGAAATGTTAAACTTGTACAAATGTAACCACCCAACCTCCCCTTACCCCTCAACCCCCCCCCCCAGCCACTTCCAACCAACCTGGACACATCGTGCAGGGGTCAGGGTAAGGCTGTGCCTGCTCTTGGTGATGAATACCGTAGATCTTTTACATCCACTAACTCATGCTGGCAGATCCGAGAAGGGCACACACATTGTGTGAAACACCGGGGTGACAGTTTATGCGCGGGTCGGGATTCAAACGAAGCTGGACAGCTCAGTTGCGAGTGTGTGGTACTCCAGACCATCCTGCCATCCAAGACCCAATTAGGCCATTCATACACTTTCGACACTTTAACCCTTCAAGGATACTTAAAATTCTTTAACTCCTCAATACCCTGACAACACTTTAGACCAGTGGTTCTTAACTTTTTACCACCATGCCCCTCGAGTCATTGGTCCTTGCCTCCACGCCCCCCCCCCTCACATCTTCAACCAAATGATTAAAAAATCCCTCATGAATTAAAAGAAAAACTGACAAAATTCGTGTTTTTTAGTCTTTATTGAACAAAGAATTCTGTATAAGCAACACTCATAATACACATGTATTTAATGAGATACTTGACATTGCTTCTTAGCTACCAGATCTTGAATGTTGGTGTTGAATTTCAAGAGAGCACAATGCAAGTCCCCTTCAGCGTTCAGCTTGTTTCTGTACTTGGTCTTGACAGCAACGAGCATGGAAAATACAACTTCACAAAGATACGTTGATGCAAACATTGCAGAATCCGAGAGCTTGATGTGAGGTTAAAGGGTAAACAGGAAGGTACATGACCCAGAACGTCTCGAGATCCAGTTTTTTGAAGTCTTCTTCAGCGAGGAGTTGAACTTTAACTCAAGAAACTCCTCTTGCACTTCGTCTAAAATATCAGCTACTTCACATTGAATGGGTTCCTAATGAATTTCCAGGCTTCGCGATTCTCATCTATATCCGGAAAGTATCTGATTAATTCTGCTTCAATATAATCTGATGAGTAATTATTGTTTCTTTAACTCAGAATCAAGGAAACTGAATGAGAGAAGATCCAAGTTAGCAAAACTGGCTGTAAGTACATCCTGAATTCGACATTTCCAGAGGTCGAGTTTGGCCATGAAGCTCGAATGACGTCATGGTGCATGATTATGTTGATGTTTTTCCCTTGGAGTTTGAGGTTGATGGCATTCAGCGTTCAAAGATGTCCACCAGGTCAGCTCGAGATAAAAAAAAATGTCCACCTTCAGACTGGAACTTGTCATGGAGATCTGTTTTCTACTGTGAATCTAGAATGTTGCCACTTCTTGTCGTGGTTCATAAAGCCGTCCAAACATGTTTCCCTTCGAACGCCACTGTACGTTTGTGGGAAAAGCAAGGCTTGATGTTCAGAATCCATATCCAACAACAGCTGTTTGAAGAGACACTGTTTAAGGCTCAGCTTTGATGAAGTTGACTACCTTGATAGCCAGGTCATGACATCCCTCATTTCAGCAGGTAGCGTTCTGGATGCTAAGGCTTCACGATGAAGGATGCAGTGCGTACCTATAGCAGATGGACTTTTTCTTTCACTCTTGTTATGAAACCAGATTTACAAACCAAGCATGGCCGGAGCTCTATCAGTGCACACCCCTACCACGAGTCCCATGAAAGTTGATTTTCCTGGAAGAAGTTTAATACTACTTGAAAAATATCTGTTGCTGTTGCATAAACTTTCCATGGGATGGCAGAAGAGCATTTCCTCGTTTACACTATTGCCCCAATACGAAACGAGCATATATCAGTAGCTGAGAACACTGAGCAACATCAGTCGTTTCGTCCAACTGGACGGCAAATACAGGAGAAGCTCTTACTTGGTCGAGAACTTGATCTTTGATGTCTTGAGACATTTCATCGATCCTTCCTTGATGGTATCATTTGATCGAGAGAGTTTGGGAAAAGCTTGTTTGCACTATCCTTCCCAGAACGAGCTCTGCTGCACGCAGTACACTTGGTTTTATAAGAGTCTCTCTGATGTTATGGCTCTTTTTTGCTCTTTGCAATCAACATGGCGATCTCATCGGAAGCCTCAACAACCTTTGAAGCTGTTGCCGAAATGCTCCACTGCTGTCCATCTTCGCTTGCTTCAAGGACTGCCTTTTTGTTTCAAAAAATGCCTTGGGTTTGGCAGCTAGAGCAGGATGCATTGTCTTCAAGTGGTGTTCCAAGCGTGTGGGCCGCATGCCTTCATTGCACAGAGTCTTGCAGCAAATTACACACTGGGGTACCTCTGTGTCACCCCTTTGGAGGGACACAAATTCAAATCGAATATATTCGTCAAGATACTTCCTCTTTTTTGCACTCATTGTGAATGATTTAGTTTGAAATGGATATTGCAAATCTGTGAAAAAAAATTTTTATATTAAAATAAAATATAAATTTTAATATTAAATTTAAATAAATGTTAAATTAAAAATTAATTTTAATACAGAAAATGGTCGGCCGAGTTACGAATAGAAAACGAAAATTATTAAAGGCGAAAGTTTTTTTTTTTTTTAATGTTCATCACGATATTATGCAAACACTTTTTAAGAGATTTCCAAAAATAATTAGAGAAATTCCTTCTTTTTTGTCCGGCTCACGCCGCTCTGGAAATTACTCATGCCCCCTAGGGGGTGCGTCCCCCCCAGATTAAGAGCCAATGCTTTAGACCTCCAATACCCCATTAGACATTCAAGACCCCATTAGAGCTTCAAGACCCCATTAGACTTCAAGACCCATAGACCCTCAAGACTCAATATCTTTAAGACACTTTAGATCCTCAATATCTCATTGGATCCTAAAGACACTTTAACCCCTCAAGGCACTTTCGACTCTCGAGACCCTCAAGACCCCATTTAGACCCTTCAGATACTTTAACCCTCAATACCCTTAAGACAGTTTAGACCTCGACCCCATTCGACCCTCATGGCCTTTCAGACACTTTAGGCCCTTTAACCCCTCAAGACCCTCGACAAGTAAAAGCCATCTCATGTATAAAAAGTGAGAATAAGTTCATTATTCTTGAACTGAGAATGTGATTTAATAATGAATTATTGTGCGTTACTAAGTAGTACGCATGAGTTAAACATTTGTATCAAAGGAAGCAAGGAAAACAGAAAAGAAAAAGAATAACAACAAGGAGAACTAGAACGATCACTCGGTAGAGCGCATACCTCCGCCAGGCTGATTAGTTTACGTTTTGTATCCCACTGATAGGCCGGTCTGGATTCTGACCTGAACTAAATTTAATAGGCTTGTTATTGTCACCTATCCAGCTCATCCACCAATTTTGTCCGAATCCATCCATAACGTTTTGAATATCGTGCTATACAGTATATCGTTTTAGCCCATCACTCAATGGTGAAAAATCAGTTTAAAAAGTCTCTGATCCAGATTCGGATCTTCACTAAAATGTAATTATTTTCGCCCTTGTCACATACCCAAGCTCTCCACGAAATTTCGTCTAAATCCGTCTCCAACTTTTTGAGATATTTTGTTCAAAAACAAACAAGAAAGATGTCATGCGTAGCACGATACTTGTGAAATCCATAAAACAAGTTTGACCTTAAAAAATAATTGGTGGTTGAATTCAATGACCAATACACAAATCGTCTTCAAATTTCAAGTCAATGGGATGAAAATTGAGAATTTTAGAAATCTGGATTATGTCGAGTTTTTGGCCACGTCGACTTTTTGGCCTATGTGGAACTAAAAATACTTGTTCGTTGAATTCAGTGACCTGATATGCAAATCCTCTCCAAATTTCAAATCAATGAGATGAAAATTGAGGATTTTAGAAATTTGTTGACCATGGGCCTATGTTGACCTTTTGGCCTATGTTGACCATAAAAAAGAATTGGTGGTTGAATTCAATGATCAAATATTCAACTCTTCTTCAAATTTCAAATCAATCGGATGAAAATTGACAATTTTAGACATTCAGCCTATGTCGACTTTTGGCCTATGTGGACCTCAAAAATACTTGTTCGTTGAACTCAGTGACCTGATATGCAAATTCTCTCCAAATTTCAAATCAATGAGATGAAAATTGAGGATTTTAGAAATCTGAGAAAGTTGTTGACCTCTTTGGCAATCTTCATCAGTCGGCCTATGTTGACCTTTTGGCATATGGTGACCTCAAAAGTAATTGGCTCGTTGAATTCAGTGACCTGAATTAGAAATCCTCTCAAATTTCAAGTCAATCGGATGAAAATTAAGGATTTTAGAAATCTCACGTAAGTTGTTGATCTTTAGCCTATGTTGACCTTTTGGCCTATGTTGACCTAAAAAAAGAATTGGTGGTTGAATTAAATGACCAAATATTCAACTCTTCTTCAAATTTCAAATCAATCGGATGAAAATTGACAATTTTAGACATTCGGCCTATGTCGACTTTTGGCCTATGTGGACCTCAAAAATACTTGTTCGTTGAATTCAGTGACCTGATATGCAAATCATCATCCAAAATTTCAAATCAATGAGATGAAAATTGAGGATTTTAGAAATTTGTTGACCATGGGCCTATGTTGACCTTTTTGCATATGGTGACCTCAAAAATAATTGGCTCGCTGAATTCAGTGACCTGAAATATAAATCCTCTTCAAATTTCAAGTCAATTGGATGAAAATTAAGGATTTTAGAAATCTCACTTAAGTTGTTGATCTTTAGCCTATGTTGACCTTTTGGCCTATGTTGACCTAAAAAAAGAATTGGTGGTTGAATTAAATGACCAAATATTCAACTCTTCTTCAAATTTCAAATCAATCGGATGAAAATTGACAATTTTAGACATTCGGCCTATGTCGACCTTTGGCCTATATTGACCTTTTGGCGTACATTGAACTCAAAAATAATTAGTGATTGAATTCAGTGACCTGAAATGCAAATCTTCTCCAAATTTCAAATCAATGAGATAAAATTGAGGATTTTAGAAATCTGAGAAAGTTGTTGACCTCTTTGGCAATCTTCATCAGTCGGCCTATGTTGACCTTTTGGCATATGGTGACCTCAAAAATAATTGGCTCGTTGAATTCAGTGACCTGAATTAGAAATCCTCTTCAAATTTCAAGTCAATCGGATGAAAATTAAGGATTTTAGAAATTTCACCATAGTTGTTGACCTTTGGCCTATGTTCACCTTTTAGCCGATGTTGACCTCAAAAATAATTGGTGGTTGAATTGAACCAACAAATATGCAACTCCTCTTCAAATTTCAAGTCAATCGTATGAAAATTGTCAATTTTAGACATTCGGCCTATGTCGACCTTTTGGCCTATATTGACAGTTTGGCTTAGTTGACCTCAAAAATAATTAGTGATTGACTTCAGTGACCTTATGTGCAAATCCTGTTAAAATTTCAAGTCAATCGGATGAAAATTGTGGATTTTAGAAACTTGACAAAGCTATTGATCTTTGGCCGATGTTGACGTTTTGACCTCAATAACAATCGGCTTCTTCCTTATGACAAAATCTTCCATGTGGTAAAGTTTGGTGGAGATCGGTTTAAAATTGTGACCTGTAGGTGATTGACATACAAACAAACGGAGACAGACGGACAGACAGACAGACAGACAGATATAATAATGCACATAATCAACCAATATAGTACTTGTAAAATCTTCGAATTTTGCAAGTAACAAACAGACAGACAAGCCGGTAGGCGGGACATGGCTGCTCGCTCTAGATGGAAAGCTGGCCGACGCGACTAGCCGATATTCATGTACATGCTATCAATCAATTTAGCACAATAAATATGATTATCACAGCCCTCTTAGTTTGCGCCAGAAACCCGCCTTGCGAAATTTCAGGCATGTTCCAAAGAGACTCTAACAAATGGCAGCCCTGGTAATTCCATTTATCTATTCGCTAAAGATTTTATTTTTTATATGATGCTGTAAGACATTCTCCTTGGGCACAAAAAAAACAGGTCCTCGAGGTCCGGTTTCGGAGGTATTGATTTTTTTGTACAGTCCACATAAGTGTACGATGTACGATAAAGTATTTTAGCTGTTGCTAAGCAGGAGTGTGCATAGCAACCATTCATTTTGTGTACATGCTAGCCACATGTACACATTTCACCCAAGTTTCATCAAAATCAGACTCTTTCTCTTAGAGATATTCGCAAATAACCGTTTCTGAAATGTTCGACATGTACTCGCCCAAAACCTTTCTCTCTACAATATATTTTGTTAGGGCTGCAAATTGGCATGAAGGAGCTATATAGATTGCCCACAGACTCTAAGCTTCGATTTTTCGATTTTTTTTGATTTTTTTTCGATTTTTTGACCACTTTAAGAGGGCCGTTGCTATGCCGTTGCTAGGGCCCGGGTTCCATATTCAAAAAGCACACGATTCCAGAATATTGTCCTACCTACCAAATTTCATTGGAATCGGTTGAGTGGTTTAGCCCCTAGGCTTGACCAAAGTTTCGTGGACAGACAGACAGATGGAATGTCCGAGCAGCCCCAGAGCAGCCTGGTGCTCTAAGAGCAGCCAACAGGTGTGAAAACATAACCTCCATCCACCTTTGGTGGCAGAGGTAAAAACAAAATGTCATAGCCTCCATGGTTTTAGTAATTTTGCTGTATGGAGTTAAAGGGCAAGCCCATATTTATTTACAACTAAAATGCTGCCAGTCTACCAGTCGGCCATCTTTGATCAGATCGCAAAATAAAGTGAGGGGCATGTGTATGTCATCATGGACTGTACGTGTGCCAAGTTTGAACAAAATCGGACCATGCATGTCTGAGAAATGGTTGGGGACACAATTTAGTAACAAAATGGCCGCCAGTCGGCCATCTTGGATATGATCTCGAAAAAAAAACGACTCCCATTTGTAAGCCATCATTCTTTATCTGGGTCCCAAGTTTGAACAAAATCGGTACATGCAAGTCCGAGCAATGGTTAAGGACGTGGTCGATACCGGCTTTAAACAACTAAAATGGCCGCCAGTCGGCCATCTTTGATTAAACCACGAAACAAAATGATGTGCACACCATGTATACCATCATGTATTGTCTTTGTGTCAAGTTTGAACAAAATCGGTCCACACATATCAGAGACATGGTTGCGGACGGAGGGACGGACGAGACAAAATCCATAAGCCCTCGATTCGGACTAAGTCCAACGGGTGCTCAAAACGATAAATTATCCGTTGACTCAAAAAACATCACAAGATACATTTGCAAAAGCAAGCACACAAAATCTGATCCGAGTTGTATGAACAGGTGTACCTGTAATTCATTGCAGGTGAGTTTGTATTTAACATGATTACTGCCATTCTCCTCACTCAATTCTCATTCGAGTCTTTTCACCCTGGCCTGCATGGCCACCCCAGCCTGCATGGCCACCCCAGCTTGCATGGCCACCCCAGCCTGCATGGCCACCCCAGCCTGCATGGCCACCCCAGCTCATGGCCACCCCAGCCTGCACGGCCAACCAAGCTTGCATGGCCACCCCAGCTTGCATGGCCAACCAAGCCTGCACGGCCACACCAGCCTGCATGGCCACGCTGGCCATTGTCTTCCCAATGTTGTTTGTCCCTGTCTTATCCTGTTCAATGTGAGGTTTAAGCAAGAATGCAACACTTACCATTACTAGCTCACCTGGAATTTAGTCAGGTTAGGTTATGCGATCGAGCAGTGTCCGTGAGTGTCAGTCCGTCAGTCAGTCCGTCCGTCCATCAGTCAGTCAGACAGTCAGTCCGTAAGTCAGTCAGTCCGTCAGTCCGTCAGTCAGTCGGTTAAAAAACTTTAGTCATTATCGCTTGAACAAAACATACGGTTTTGATGAAACTTGGCCACGAGCTTCATATCTGATGCTGAGGGTGAATCAACCGCATCAAAATCTGCGCTCATTAAAGGGGGTCGATGAGGGGGGGGGTTGGGTTTGA
>CM068953.1:122628977-122639087 GCA_035128595.1 Eptatretus atami | reverse complement strand
TAATTTCTTCTTTTTTTAAATTTTCTTCCCCTCAGAGAGGGGGCATGGGCTTGGTTAAAAACACACAACCACACAACCCCCTTTAAGATCCCCACCAACAGCACTCCGTACACAATCCCCCATCAATACTCAAGCTACCTAATAGTCTTGCCAACATCCCCATACCCCTCCAATCTCCATAACTTCCAGGTCCCTTTCTAATTTAATTTTATCTACTTTTTCTGCTGTCACTACCTTTTCAGGGAGACCATTCCATGCATTAACTACTCTCTGAGTGAAAGACCCCTGCCTTACTACCATCTTAACTCCTTTTCTTTACTCTCAGGCTATGGCCCCTGGTTCTGTCACTGTCTGCTCTGTTGAATAATTCATCTGCACTTATTTTATCTGTACCTTTCATGTGGAACATGATCCTTCTCCTTCTCCTGTGTGACACACTCCAAAATTACCCCTTGCATCCTGTAATCTCTAGTTTCATTGTTCTTTCCCATCCCCAACACCTTTCACTTGCTCAGGTGAAAGTCCATCTGCCAGTCTTTTGCCCAATCCATACAAGTATCAATACTCTTGTATCTGATCACCTATCCACCTTACCTCCAAGCTTTGTGTCATCCGCAAATTAGGAAAGCTTACTCTTTACCCCATTATCCAAATCGTTGATGTAAATATTGAATAGCAATGGTCCGAGTACTGATCCCTGAGGTACCCCGCTACTTACATCCTCCCAGCAAGACATCCTCCCACTCACAGCCACTCTTTGCTTCCCATCACTAAGCCAGTTTGCAATCCAATTAGCTACCAGCCACTCCACAAGCCCTCACTTTGGCTAACAATTTCCGATGTGGTACCTTCTCAAAGTCTAGATATACCATGTCTACTGCCTTTCCCTCATCCACCCAATCAGACACTGCTTCATAGAACTCTAAAAGATTTGTTAAACAGGAACTACCTTTGGTAAACCCATGCTGACGGCCTTTAATTAGTTTGTACTTGTTTAAATGGTTCCTTATCCGGTCTTTAATTAATGTCCAATCCATTAAGGCCCAGAGCAAATTAACGGGGTGGAACTTCCCGGCTAAACTAACGTGCTGGACCAATGGGCAAAAGGCGAACACACACAGATCGGTACATTATGTGCATATGTGTACCATCAAAATTTTGCTTTGAGATGCGATCAAAGATGGGCGACTGGTGGCCATTTTAATTGTAAAAAAAAATCCGGTGGTGAACACGTCCAACCATTTCATGGCCATGCATTTACTGATGTTCAAACTTTGTGCACAGATAATGAATGATGCCTTGTATAAGCACGTCATTGTATTTTGAGATCAGATCAAAGATGGCCGACTGGCCACCATTTTGCTACTAAATGTGCCCCCAACCATTTCTCATAGATGCATGGTCTGATTTTATTCAAACTTGGCACAAACACAGTACGTGGTAGCATACACTTACATGTAACTTTTTTTTGCGATCTGATCAAAGATGGCTGCCTGGTAGACTGGTGGCATTTTAGTTTTAAATAAATATTGACTAGCCTTTTAATTTTACAGCAAAATTACTAAACAATGGGGACTATGACATTTTAGGTCTTCCCCCCCCCCCCCCAACTTGTTTTAACAGGAAATTGTGGGAGCTCGACACCTCTCATTCACGGATATTTCCTGAATTCCTATATTTTTGTGAGTCCGATTTATAGCCAGGAACACAACAATTATAGTTAACCATTTCCAAATTGCTACTTTGGTTTGAAAGACTATTTGACTATAGATTTTGCTGAGCAATGGCAGGTTAAAAGTGCCAGCACAAGCAGAAGAGTCACTGAAAACACACAGAAGTCCAATCTGTTAACGCATATTTGGAGAGAAATCGTGACCGGCCAGATTAAAACATGGGACTTGGCACAAATGATGTATGGGTCATGGTCAATCATTTCATTGGGGGGGGGGGTTCCTGTGTAGAAGTGGTGTGTCTCTCAAACTCTGTATGGATCTCCTCGGGAGCATTAATAGTTGAAACAAGTCTGATAAATTGAGAGGATCCTGTTGGAAATATTCATTTTCTTTTACTTTTGTGTTCTCTTAAATATATCTGCTTTCAGTGATAATGATTTACTATATTGATTAGAACTATTTGGTTACTTGGAAATGTAATGAGTTTCAGAAACTATGTGATTAAACAAAATTTATTCTGGTTTTAACTTGTGCTTAAAAACAAATATAAATTATGGCTTCTAGGCAGCTGTTTTCTTTCTTGGTGTTATCTCAAAGCCTAGGGATGTTATTGGGCTTGGGAACGTGTTGGAGGGGCCATTCCTTAAGGCTGTTATCAATGTTGAACCTTGAGAAAGATGTTTCCTTCTTCCTGATCGACTCACCTCTCCCCCTACCAAAAGACAAACCACATGCAGTTCCTTATCTTGTTTTGCTAAAATGTCTTATTGTTTTCTTGAGCGTATGTCAGGGCTTGAGTTGAGGGATTTAATTTGGAGAGGATTCCACCATTGCTGGAGTGCCTCCCTCCATGCGTATGTTCAGTGATTCAACTCTGTTAAATAAATTGATAAAACAAAGCACCTGTGAGTGAGTTTTCTTTCGCACCTAAGGCAAGTAACCTCATTTCCCAGAAATATAAGATGGCCTTCACACACACAGTCACTACTATGGTTAGAATACTGACAAAGTGGTTAAATATAGCTTTTTGAGGTCATAGAAATCAAATATTGTTATGGACTCAGGATTCAAGACTTGCCACGAGGGAAAGCATTCAGGTCCCTTTCGAACGCCTGGTCCAGAGGCGGCCGGGCACATATAACTCCGTCCACTGGCAGGTTTCTAAGCAACCACCAATGCCGCTTGGCATTGCCAATCCAGGAAGGGTTGCACTAATTCACGTGATACATTATTATCAGTGGACGGCCAAACCAATTGGGGGATTACTGCTGAGCGACATCGTGAGCGTGCGATGGCTACGAGCAAATTAACGGGGTGGAACTTCCTGGCTAAACTAACGTGCGGACCAGGCTGGACCAATGGGCAAAAGACGAACACAGACAGATCGGTACATTATGAAGCAAGGGCAAGGAAAGGTCATGTGGCACAATGAAGGATTTTATTCACAAGTATGTACAGCAGGAAAAGCAAGGATTCATGTGCAGAACAAGAAATGCAATTATTTATAGAAAGAGGACACAGAGCAGAGCTAAACTGATATAAACTTCTTCAATCTTAAATTATACTACACATTACAGGTGCCAGCAGACATCCAAGGAAATTAGATAGTCCAGAAAGAAGCAGTTGAGGTGTAAGCGATCTCTTTGTACCTGGTGCGGTAGACGGACCTACGCAATCCAATCACTTAGGAGGGGAGAGGAGTGAAGAAAAATGGGATGTCTTAGGTGCGTGAGTGGGAGGTGCAAAATGTGATGCAGAAGAGGAAGTGTGAAGAGGTACAAATCAGTAATGCTCTTTCAGTGATGCGTCCACAGTGGACGAGACAATCGATGGGAGAGGAAAGATGCATGAGAAGACGGCTTAATGGGGTGTGTAAGAGTCTAAATGTGTTCTAATGATTGCTGTGAAAAGTGGCAGGAGCCGAGCACTGATAACCCAGTGATGATCTGGCAACTCCTCGGCAATGACTCGGTGCTACTCGCCTGGCTCGTTCTTGCGCTGCCCTCTCGGCTCGGCTCTCGTTCAGTTCGGAAAAGGCAAGACCAAAAGACTCGCTCTCTGCATCTCTTTATAGACCCCGGGTGAAGGAGGAGCCAACAATCGCATTAAAAGACACTAGGCGTTTCCGTGCATCCACGAGAAATATGCCACCCCGCCAGATGGCCTCAGTTACTCCGGAGCCAAAAATGGCCTCGGTTACTCCCAGGCTCAGCCACATAATGGAGCTCTGTTCTTTCTATGGGGCGCAGGTTTTCGGGGGAGTTCTGTGGCCACGAACATGCGCTGGACTCCACTTGGAACGCTTTTATTTAGTGGAGCACCAAAGCTACCCGGCCATTGCAGAATGAGTCCCAGCGCAGACTCGCACTTTGAGCTACACGCTGAAGTCTTGTGACTCGCTATGTACCCCATTCCCCAGCATCTCCAATGACTATCGTGAGCATTCAGAGGACTGGCGGTAGTTGCAGTGGTTGTAGTGAGGTGGGGGGAGCGCTGTGGTGTTGGTGAAGATGCCGGTCATAGGTGGTTGTGGGGAATTTTGGGAGGCGTTGTAGTGTTGAGGTCGGTTAATGGCAAGCAGTTTGAATGGGGAAATGGCACGTGTATCTAAATGAGGTTGCGAGGGTATTCGTTCCTCCTGCTCCTTTGGTAGCATTACTGGTCTGGCGTGCATGCATCCATGATGGGGTTTGTGGTTAAATAAAGGAAATAAAATAAGCAAGATAATCGGGGATTGAAGACCTAACTAAAAGCCCTATGCAACACATCTTATCCCATTTACCCACGAGACATAATGGAAGGGCTAACTTAACAAATACTAATGAAATAACTGTCTCGGGATAACTATATGTTGGGTGCTATTGCCTTGCCTTGGGGGAGGGGATCTTCACAGAACTGCAATAATATGCATTTAATCTTCATTTGAGCATTCACATGCTGTTGGACCCTGCTATTCGCAGATTCACGGACCCCACGGATTTACGGTTGATAAAATGTGACTTGCTTCGCATATTCGCAGTTTTTTTTTGTTGTTGTATTTTGCAGGCGTATTTATGGTTTTTCACAGGGATTTTGGATTTTCCCTTGTGAATCACAAAATGCCGGGAACCTATCCTCATTTTCTTCATTGAAACAATGCCCCGACATTCACAGATTTGTCATTCGTGGCATTTTCTAGGAACGTATCCAACGTGATTAGTGTGGTCTGACTCGCAGGCCCCCGCTATGTCTGATAATGGGAATAGTATAGGATAAAATGATCACAATTATGGTAAATAAATAAATAACCCCAACAACATTTTCCTTTTTTGTTTGTTTGTTTGTTTGCAGATAATGGACTGGGAGTGTTACATCATTTGTGGGAAGACCGACGATGACCTGAAATGCCCTGGGAATAAAACTCCCAAGGAAGCCCTGAACAACTATGAATATGAAGTCCTAGGAAGGAACTTGATGCACTGCCAGTCGATTTCGATGTCCGAGGTCGTGGAAGTGCCGCTGACTTTCTGAAGAATAATGCTAAGTGGCACAAAATGTGTCGCCTAAAGTTCGCCAGCTCTAAACTAGAAGACTAGAACGCGACACAAAAACAAACGACGAGGTCAACCACAAGCAGGAGAAAAAGTCTAAACGCTAGTCACTCGGAGCCTGTTCAACAAGTACTTTCAATGAACAATGTATTTTCTGTTAGGAAACTCAAGGATTGCTGCAAATTGTTCAACGCGAGCATTGGATGCGAGTTTGTGGGAAATGGTTGTCAAATGACAAGACACAGAACTGTTATCACGGATTGCAGGTGGTGATTTAGTAGCCATTTCATGCCAAATACCATAACGGATGTTTTGACAGCCTACAAAAATCGCTTCAGAAGTATGGAGCAAAAGTTGCAGACCCAGTCAGCTGATGATCACGAAACCATGCTGGATTCTCGAGTATTCGCAGAACTAGTCTTCTGTATAGAAAGCTGTGTTGAAGATGAAATATACAAATTCAAGCTCTCTTAGATGCATAAGCTGTATGAAGATCGACTTGACATCCTGGGATTGAACAAGGCTATCAACAAGTGCAGTCTGAAAAATAAACTCCTTGCTCACTTATTGAAGGAGTGTCAGGAATCGGATGGAAGGAACGCACTCCTTGTTTTCAACAAGGGGATGCAGTGAATGCTGAAGGAAGCCATGGAAACACATGACTCAAGATGAAGCCCTTTTGATGTCCCGCATGTCTTATTATTATTATTTTTTCTCATGAGATGTCTAATGGTGAGTGGTTTTAATTTCCTGGAACCTTTCCCTCTGATTGTCAGGAGAGCTCGGTACCAAATAGCCTCAAATATTTGGTATTTATGCAACTGTACAGACCAAGGATCGGACCATAGCAAACTCAAGCGTGTTTGACCATTTGCCAACTGATTCTGTTCAACCCAAAGGTGAGGACTATTATGACTTGCTTAAGAGTGTAAGTAAATGACCTGAGACAAGAGCTCTTTTCTCATGGGAAAAGAGTTAATTTGATGGAAAACCTTCCACCAACACACTAACCGATGTATCTACGAAGCCAGCATCTGGTTAGTGAGCTTGAGAGCCAGCAAAATGCACCGAGACCAGAAGCCTTTGGCTACACAAAATCTGATGACAGCTGGAAGCCAGTATGGATGACACTCCCAGAAAGCCAAAAAAACTGCAGGGAAGTGATCAACTGTGGATGTAAGACTGGGCCTCTGTGTACACGGAAGTGTGTCTGTAAGAACAACCGATTGGAGTGTACAGCCCTATCTCAGTGTAGTGAAAACTGAACAATAAACTTGTGATTGGCACCTGACATTTAATTGCTAAGTCTTCTGATGTGCAAGCACTGTGCGTAGAATTGCAGCATTAGGCAGTTGCGTAAGGTATGTAAACTAGGCTATCATAGAAAGAAGTACATGATGTATAATGTGACTTGATTTGGTTGGAATTGTATTTAAGATTTGACCCTCAATATTAAATAGTATTAATTAATCCTCACGAATACAAGTATATATTGATGTTAATATCATTTCACAATGTACATGTACATAAATCCCAATATGAAAATGAACACATGTGCACTTTGATTGTATTTTGGCCGTCATATTGGATTGTCACTTGCTGCACTTTGGAAACTTTTAATTGAAAGAGTGCAATGTCAGTGTTCCATGACCAGCAAATCCTATTTATCATGCTCTGATGAACATTTCAGCCCAGCTCAAGAATGAAGGATGAAAACTTTTGATTATATATGTATTAATATATATATATATATATATATTGTTACGGCTGTGGAAATTCGCAGAACACCATATAGGTCCTTAGTTCAGTTATGCCGATAAATCCGTGTTCAGTTAGATTTCCCACCGTTGTTTAATGGACTTATTCGTGTCACCCGGGCTGTGATCTTTGAGTTAGCCGTTTTTCTTTACTATCGTTATTTTGGACAACCACAACCCAGCCACCAACCACCTTCTCCACCATGCCACCACCACCACCTTCTCCACCACCACCACCAACCACTCTCACCACACCACAACGCCAACCACCTTCTCCACGCCACCACCAGCACACCAACACCCTCTCCACCGCCTTCATAACACGACATCTCCCACATTTCCTAAACCGCATCTCCCCACCCGAATAACATCGCCTACCTCACTCGCACCCGCCATCTTTGCGCCAGCCACAGCGAGTTCCCAGTGAACAGCTCGCTGTAACAGACGCGGGTTTCTTTGTTGGCGCCAGCGATGGTGATCTCGCGCACGTCCGCTCTCCGAGCAGATTTGGGTGATCTCGCACACGTCCGCTCTATGGAAGCTGTCGCTCGGAATTCGGATCACAGGAGAAAAAGGGGCGGGCCTGTGGGTCGAAGATCGAAGAGCGGAGGTCAGATCTCGTCTCTCGAGCCCTAAAAAGGCCGCGCAGAGCGCCAGTTCAGTCAGTCGAGAGTCGGTCGGTGGAGTCAGTCGGTGAAGTCTGGAGTCGGGGAACACAGGCGGGGACGAAGTCCAGGAGAGCGGAGGACACGCGAGACGGAGAGCGTGGCCGAGCCTGCTGTGCCGCGCAGACCTGCGTCCGTGGGGAGAGCCGGAGAGAGCTCGCCAGCCAGCGCCAAACGTCTGAGGTGATCGGGCTTCGGGACAGTCGAGCATCGCTGAGGAACAGACGGGTTCTTACAAAGAGCATCAACTTTGAAAGAACATCAAGACCCGTTCGTTCCTCTCAACGCGTCCCGGCTGAGGCCCGAATCCCGGCCGCTTGGCAAGGCCTGGGCTCAACGCCGGTTACGCTAACTGCCGTGGGGAGGAGCGTCGCGTCGCCCCATCGAGGCACCACGAGGGTGGAGGTAATCTGCAACGGTCTCGTGGAACTCCTTCGGTCCGCCAAGCTCCACGTTATAAAGGCCTACGGGCCAGTCTGACCCCCTTGTCTTTGAGGGGTCTTTCCTTGTTTATTTGTGTGATGTTGTGGCGCCATGTCCGCAAGTAGAACTGTTTAAGTGCTTGTCGATAATAAATAATAGACGGTTGTAGTGCTTTGTCTTACTCGCGTCTTGTCCCTTCCGCCAATTCCATTGCTTTCCTGTATACGTGCATGTTGTGTTTGCATACCTGACTGTATATCGTGTGGATAAATGTGCGGTTTAAATGTAACCCGTTCGTTGTGTCCTCTTTCCCCATTGAACCGCCGGTATTGCTCTTCGGAATTTAGCGGGCTTTTTAATGCCGATAAAAGAATTGGTCCAGCGAGGTCTCGCGATACACCGCTCGTTATCCCAGAACGGAACGAACCGTTAAGCGGTTCGTGTCCAAGCAGACCTCGCTGAGGTACGGTCTCTTCGGTAGTCTGCCCGCGCGAATACTTAGGTATATCGATAATTAGGCGATTGACCCTGTCGCGCGCGGGTAGAGTGTTGACTAGGCCGTGGTGTGCGCTTGGAGCACACCCGTGACTGGTTTCGGCGTTGTTCCGGAAAGTCGCGATGATGTCCATTCGGTGGCGGAGACGGCCGCCATTGGCTAAAGCGGCTGTCCGCACGCTGGCGGGCGGCAAATTCGTAACAATATATATTACGTGGTGCTCTTGTAATGCAAATATATGGGGTTGTCATTCCCCAAACATATTTTGCAACTTCGTCTGATATTTTAGCTCCAACACAAGCCAAATAAAGTTCCTTATTCCTTTTTATATCCTCTTTCAACTTGTGGAAAAGATTGGGTGCCCCCCAAAACTACTGAGCATCTCCTCATGAAATGACAACATGATAGGCAGGGTGCAGTGTGGGGTGCCGCTTCAGATGTCTTTCCCCATCTTGAGCGGCGTGAAATAGGGCTGCGTACTTGCACCCACATTATTTGGGATATTTTTCGCCCAGTTCTCTCATGCTTTTGGGTCCTCAGAAGAGGGAGTCTTCCTTCACACAAGGTTGGACGTCAAGCTGGCTCGACTGAAAGCAAAGATTAAGGTTCGTAAGGTCCTCATTGGAGAACTACTCTGCCGATGATGCTGCCCTAACATCCCACAGCGAGGAGTGTCTAGAAAGACTCATTGATAGGTTTGCAACTGCATGCAAAGAATTTGGCCTGACCATCAGTCTCAAAAAGACAAGCTTCATGGGGAAGGATGTTAGCACCAACCCATCCATCAACATTGATACTCATACCTTGGAAGTGGTCCAAGACTTCACCTGTCTAGGATAAAGCATCACCAGCAACCTATCAACACTGAAATAAACAAATGCATTGAGAAGGCATCAGCTGCCATGGTAAGCCTGGTTTTGGTTTCGTGGTTAGGGTGGCTGGCTTGGGATCTTTGGGTCCTGAGTTTGAACCCTGTTTGCCACTGAATGAACACCAGGTGTGGTTGACTCAGCCTGTCATCCTTCTGAGGTCGATGAAATGAGTACCAGTGTACTGGTAGAGGGGCACAGCATCAGCAGCATAGTTGTGCCCCAACAAAATGATAGCTACCCAGCAGCCAAGCTGCCATACGTAAGAAGCTATGTCCAGATTAGCAAAATGATGCACTCACAAAGAACACCAAGGTTCGAGTGCATCAGGCATGTGTTCTCAGCACTTTGCTCTATGGCAGCGAGACGTGGACAATGTACGCTATCCAAGAGCACCGACTTAATGAAGTTCATCTCCATTGCCTCAGGCGTATTCTTGATATTATATGGCAAGACCACATCCTTAACATCCTTGAGCAAGCCAATATCCTGAGCATGTATGCCAAACTGAGCCAGTGTTGTTTACAATGGCTTGGCCGTGTGTGTCGTATAGACGACAGTAGAATCCCAAAGGACATACTGTACAGCGAGATTGCCACAGGCATAAGGCCCAAAGGCCACCCAGTGCTCCGCTACAATGATGTCTGCAAACATGATATGAAGGCATGCGACACTGATCTGGAGACGTGGGAGCCAT
>CM068953.1:122613334-122615146 GCA_035128595.1 Eptatretus atami | reverse complement strand
CGGAAAGAGCAGAGGGTGCAAGACCAGAAATGAGGCGATAGAACACAGAGAGAACACCGATCTGTCCACGATGGTGAAGTGAAGAGCCCATAGACTCAGCTTCAGCACACGGGAGATTCCAATGATCTTGAAGGCTTTGGTTTTCATGGCGCCAAGCTCAGCAAGATGTGATGCAGGGGAGCCAGCCCAGAGGGGACAGCAGTACTCCATCAAGCTGCGGATGAAAGCCTTGTAGGTAGATAGAAGGTCAGGTGTGCCAAGGAAGGACTTTGTACGACGGAGGATATTCAGTCATCGGCTGGCTTTGGAGGCGAACAAGAAATATCATGGCTGATCATGAGACCCTGGAGTTTGAATGACTAAACTTTCTCAAGAGGATTGTGATGGTGGGGGGGGGGTTGCCAGACAGTCCTTTTGGAGAGATGGTGAGTGTATGAGATTTGTCTGGAATGAAAGACATATTCCAAGTATTTGACCAGCTTGTGATTTTGTCAAGGTCTGAAGAGAGGGAATAGGGCTGCAGGCTGCTTGTTTGAAGGGTGAGGGATGTCATGGCAGAGGGTGGAGTCATCAGCAAATAGATAAAGTGGATATTTTCTCGAGGGTCAGAGAGATCATTTATGAAAATTGGTAATACGACGGGGCCCAGAACACTGCCATGGGGTACTCCAGGCTTGACAGGGAGAAGAGATGAAAGGATTCTGTTAAAAGCCACATGTTGGCTATGAGAGTAGAAGTCAAGAAGCCATATGTGAAGTTGGCCTTGGATGGCGTAGGCAGACAGTTTTGAGGGCAAAGCGGGATGCCAGACTGTATCAAGCACGACATTTCTCCAGAGGGACAGCTCTGATCTCGTGTCTGACATTGAGGGCTTCCATCCATTTTGGGGTGAATAGAAGCAGCATGTCCAGGGTCGAGTGACTGGCTCTGAATCCAAATTGGTGATGAAATGAGGTTGTTGGAGAAAAGGAAGGATTTCATATCAATTGCGATGATCGATTTCATGACCTTGCTGATGACTGGAAGATGACTGTGGTTAAGGGAATCCGTTTTTGAACCTTTTTATGTAATGCAGTGATGTTAGCTGATTTCCAAGCAGATGGAAGATGAGATATGACAAATGATTAGGTGAAAAGGGCAGAGAGAGGATGTGTAAGAGCAGGAAGGCAGGTTTTTAGGAGATGTGGGCTGATGTTGTCTGGTCCAGTAGCAGAATCAGAGTTAAGGGTTGACAGAAACTTCTCAATCTTCTCAGGTGCAAAAGACAGTGCAGGAGCAGATTGGTACGACAGGGAAGGCTGAATACAGAGGTTGAGGAGTTGGGGACACAAGCTTTGGAAGCAAACACAGAACTGAGGCATTTAGCCTTCTCACGAGCAGAGTCGGCTGTGGTGCCATTTGAAGAAAGGGAAAGGATCGAAGGGGAGCATACCCCGGAGGGGAGTTAGACTTAACAAGGTGCTAATAGGTTTGAGAGGAGGCAGACAATTTATAAAGTACAATTTTGAGGTTGGACATGTGTTGTTTTCTGGCTCTCTTGAGAGTGGACACACACTTGTGGACTTTTTGCAATGCACCGAGATTGCCTTATATCGAATTAGCCTTCCAGGAGGAGCAGGCAAGTTGTTTCAGAGCAACTGCCTCGCCACAGGATTCAGTGTACCATGGGTGGGAATAAGGGGAGGATAATTGAAGACAAGATGGGATGAATCTGTGTCAGAGAGATAGAGCGAGAGAGAGAGATAGAGCGAGAGAGAGAGATAGAGCGAGAGAGCGAGAGAGAGAGAGAGATAGAGCGAGCGAGAGATAGAG
>CM068953.1:122595834-122610834 GCA_035128595.1 Eptatretus atami | reverse complement strand
CAGAGAGAGAGAGAGAGATAGAGATAGAGATAGAGATAGAGAGCGTGTGAGAGAGATCCGTGCGAGAGAGAGCGTGCGAGAGAGAGCGTGCGAGAGAGAGCGTGCGAGAGAATCGTCTGCGAGAGAGATCGTGCGAGAGAGATCGTGCGAGAGAGATCGTGCGAGAGAGATCGTGCGAGAGAGAGCGTGCGAGAGATCGAGAGATCAAGAGAGAAGGGTTCTGTGGAAGAATTGCAAGGCTGAGTTAATTTCAGGGGCAGTACATATGGGAGACCAATCCTGAAGATAAATGGCTAATTGTTCCTGACCATCTACCTGAGTGAACTGCAAGACTTGCCGACACTGAGGCAGCTCTCTGAGAATAGCCACAGATGTTGACTCTCACAAACATAAGATCAGATGAATCAATTGGAGCAGAGGAAGAGTCAGAGACATTTTCAGGGAAGTTTGTCATCACTAAGTCCAGAAGGGAGGATTTTCAATTGACAGAAATCCAGGTTAGTCAGTCCCATGGAGTCACAGAAATCCTTTGCTGAAGTGCTATGGCTGGTTAAAGAGGTACCAACACCCAGCCAAGTTGCAGTGACAATTGAAATCGCCACATATGAGAAAGAGTGACGTGGGATGAGTGGTTAAAAGTTTGTCCATGTTGTCCGAGAAAGAGAGGTGTAGATGGAGTTGTCACTGTTAGGATGGTACAACACAGACAAACAAGAGGTGGAAGGAAGTTATAGCCAAAGGTACTGGGAGTAGAGAGGTGTAAGAGCGGTACAAGCACATTGAGAAATTGAGTTATTGATGAAAAGAGCAACTCCACCGCTAGGGCGGGAATCAGGCCTATTAGATCGGAGGAGACAATAGCCAAATAGAGACACGAAGGAGTCAGGGACATCCTGTGGGGGGAGGATTCTGTTAAACAAATGATGTCCAGGGTGTCAGCAGCAGCCTGGATTGACATATGTCAGGTTGGAGCGGAGGTTAGGGGATATGGAGGAGGTGGGACGAATACAAAGCTGAGAGCATGGGACGAGGGAAAGCTGAGAGGAGTGGGGAGAATTGGGGGAGGGGGGGTGATGGGGAAGCTGAGGGAGGAAAGCATTGTGGGGAGTGAGGAGGGAAGCTTGGTGAGGCGGATGCAGAAAGGTGGGGCATGAAGTGGAGGGATGCTGAAGAAGGTGGCAAGTATAGAAGGGGTGAGGTTGGATGGATTCGGGCTTGTAGGAGATGTGGGGGAGGTTACTGACATGGAGGGGTTCGACACTGTACAATAACATGAAGGGGAGGCCCTGTAATCGAGGATCGAGGCCCTGTAATCGCCGACAGACTTGAGTGAGGGGAGCGGTGAGATGAGGAGCTTGTGTCAACACCATTGTGTGTGTACGATGCACAATATCAGGCAGCAACCATGGTTCAGCGGTCAGGATGGTTTCACATAATTTATTGACAATCCTTACTTTGTTTACAAACTTTTTGGCGTACCATCTCTACATTCTTTTGCACTAAAAAAAAAAATTACTTGTATTTTTTGGTGTAACTGGACTGGCTCAGTCTTGTATTCTGTGGTGCAAGGCTGATTGTGTATGGTAATTTAACGATTCTAATTGCAAGGGCTAAGTTGCTTGGCCGTTAATGCGATCAGTTCCACAGTGAGCGGGACATTTGTGTCCATCTGAGTTATTGAGCATCCTTCCCAGAGATAGCCAATTTAACCTGCGGGAACACAATACACACCTGTCCCCCTTCCGCTTTCTTTCCATTCTCAATTCTAACCCAATGTCTTGCACATGAAATTGTGACTACAGCTTCTCGCAAAGTATGCCTGTTACTTCAGTGGACGAGACTAAGTGTTGCATGGTTTCTCATCACTTGTGAAGTGAGGATTTTTTTTGCACGCATGAATTGTACAATTGCCCTTGCAGTTTACCTTTCCTTTCTTACCTATTTAACTTTATTACAAGCAACGGTGGAATGTTGTTTCGTGTCTGTTCTGAACATGGGAGGTTGGAGCTTCGATTCCATGCCTGGCGAGTCACACCAGGCGAAAAATGGTACGTGCTGTTTCCTTTAAGCTCAGCATAAAGGATGGAGTATGGACAAATCGCATATCTTGGCATCTATGGGGAGGAAGAAATTCCATCTGAATAACCCTGATTAGTGTGGGAAGAAAATATGTCATAAAGATCGCATCGTCACTTATACCCCAAATGCTGGGGTCAGTAACTTCACTTCCCTCAAGTCCAGCAGCTGTGTTTGAAGTTAAGTCCAGTGTTGTCTTCTGTATTTGTTTGTGTGAGTGCAAAATATTTTGTAGCCCCCTCCACTAGCCACATAAAAAACAAATGAACAATTCTTTATGAGACAGAAACCTTTTATACAAATATATGCAGAAATGACTTAAGGAACAGTAAGTATAAAAAGCATTTAAATTAAAATTCTCAATATTAAACAGTATAATATAAAGCGTAAAATAAAGTACAAAAGTGATACACCAACAAAACAAGCATGAGCTTTGGATATAAATGCATTGTAAAGCCACCTTTTGTAATGTTTAGCATTTTCTTACATAAATCAATTGCACTATCAGGGTTTGGGGAGAAGTAAAATAAAATATTTTTCAAATGGCCGAGTGGGGTTTAGCAATGATGGTTAATTCCGGATTGGATGAGTTTTTGTTGTGCTCATTTTGCCTTTCTCTCAACTTTCACACTAAAATGCAGTTACCCATTTATTTCTAATGTGGAGTAAATTAAGAAGCAGCTGTATTTTAGATGGCAGAGTCATCACGTTTCACTGGCTGGCTGTCTGCGCTCCATCACATGGCATTGACATTAAATCCCCAAGATTGATGACAGTACTTTGGTCATTAGTGTCCCAATGAGCAAATGTACAGAAAAAAACAACAAAAAAAACATTTGCCATGCATGGGCTACATTTTTGACGTTATTTTTATTTTTGTACCAGGAGACCCTGTCATCCTATTTTGCTCAGTGCTTTGGATCTCAAAGAATTACATGTCCAAGACTGATCACTGTCAAAGCATTTGAGTTTCACATTTTTCATAATGCTGGGATTTCAGATTCCGATCCAATACAGTGTACGGAGTTGCCCTGTGTCTACAGGTGTCCTTATAACTGATGTAAAAGTCTGCTGGTATCCTTTTTACTGCATCTAATATGCTATTATATCTGAGCTCCTGCGTGAATCTCGGTGATGGGGAGGTATGGAGTAAAGTGATGTGAAAAATAAATTGGTTATTTCATCATGAAAGCACAAAAATCCTTTTGGTGATTGACATTTGTGGCTCATATGTGTTAATGGGGAAACACCACCACTAAATACCATGCTCTGTAGCAAGTCCTGTTTTTGATTTGGAAAATAAAATACAAGTCCAGCAATAGCATCTCTTTTCCCTGTTACAAACACTTCCTCGTTCCACTTTGCCATTCAATTTTTTTAAAAAATTAAATTTCACTGAAAGTCATTCAAAAATAAAAAGTTCTTGCAGTTTTTAAGATGGCTGCATTTGGGGTTGCAATATGCATCGTCGGGGGATGTGGGGTGGAGTGATCAATAATTAAAATATAGCTCATTATTTGATGAAAGAAAATAATTTTATGATGGAAATTCCCTGAACAACATTAAAAAAAAACACTTGGTCTTTTAAATTCATCAAAGCATATTACAAATTTGGATTTATACCATGTTTGATAAAATAAAGTAATAAAAAAAAACTCCCAAAAATCAAACAAATCAGTGTAATAATGTTCCAATAAACCTTATGGATAACATATTAAAATAGATTTTCATTTTTTTGATAATCAGAAGGTAATCAAGAAATAAATTGGGTTTTTTGGTTCAAGAAAAATCCGAAGCTATGTTAAATTTCACGACCTTCTTCCCCACGGGTTATTTCAATCCATTCTACCAAGCCCACGCTCTACGGAAATTACAAATGGCATTAAAGACCCGATAATAACTATGTTTTTTGGTTTTATTCAACATTTCCTGTCTTCAGTTAATATTATGCTATGTTGGTGGTACTTCCCCAAATGCTACGGTGATATAACAGGTGGGTTTACAACTTGCCAATGTCTTGTCTTTTGTAATTCTTGACAGAGATGAAAGAAACAAGGTCATGACTTGAGCATGAAACCCAGACAGACCACTGTGCTGATATTCAGTTGGCAACAAAAGGTGTAAATGTTATCAGTAAAGAACAGCAAGTTCCTTTGACATCTACAATGTTGTGACTGAGACTCAAAACAAAGTCACATCGGAAAACAAAATTCTATACGTAGCATGGGCCGTATATTATAAACAAACAGGGAGACTATTTTTTCAATACGAATGCAATTTGAAATCATGAAACAGGAAGTCAATTTAATAATGCTTTCGAACCAAAGTTTACTATAAAGTTTTTGATAAAATTTTATGTGCATTTAAAATATCCAGAAAACTTTACAATACTTCCTCATAATCATCGCCGCCTCTTTTTGGGAGGGGATATAGAGACACGGCCAGACCTTCGGCCCGAGCTTTCCTGGCTTTCAGCTGTGCGTTTAAGACCCCTGGTCTCTGCACCACTTCTTGAAGGGGTTCGTTCCTTGCTGTGCTTAACACTTGAACCTGAACGTGTGGTTGCCCTAAAATTAGAAAACAAGAACAAAAAAAGTTGTGAAAAGGCCAAGTATAACCCAACTAACCAGTCGATAAGCAGCGATGAATTACGAGATCCGATCATCAACAGATTATTTTTTTCTCTCTCTTCACGTCCTTACGTAAGGAAAAATACCATTAAACAGGTTGTGATGTCATGCCGAGGGGTTTTGGCAACATAATCATTGAAGGTTGGCGGGGGAATCAAAACCAAAAGGGAGACATGAACGGATTAGAGAGAAAAACAAAATTACTTGACAATCTGGTCACAATCAAAAACCTGAAATCGAACTCGGCTGGACATGCAGCAAAAAAAAAACAATTTCAATTTTTTTTAAAAAGGATAACCGATGGACAACAAGAATTACCAACTGGCAACCTAGAGAAGGCCCTGGAAGAACCATAAGTAGACCAAAGATCAGATGGAGAAATGAAATAGTAAAATTGACTGGCGTACATTTTTACTGACTTCAAATTACATTGAACAGAATTGGACCGTGATGAGGAAGACCTGCAGTGCACCAATAGCCTGGTCAAGTCAAATCTTCATTAAACTGTAAATACAACTTGCATAGTTTTATAATTTTTTTGTGGAGAGGTGGTCAGGACTCGACTCTGTGAGTTATTCAATGGCTTTGAAATCCACATTTAATTCACATACACTGCATGGGCAATCATTTTTTTCCCCCTGGCCAAAGTTAATCAAACGGAAGACCAAGAAGCAACCCGAAGAAGTAAAGAGCAAAGATGGAGCATCAGCAAGCATCAGGAGGAACCTAGCCAAAGAGCCTAGCCAACAGCCTAGCCTCCATCAGGAGGAACCTAGCCAAAAGGAACCAAAGAGCAAAGAGCAAGCATCAGGAGGAACCTAGCCAGGATTCGGGTTGCAGCTGCTTCTCCACAACCCTCAAAACCCATCGAGGCACAGCCAAGTGAGACTTGCAGAAAAATTTCTGCAAGAATTCACTTCTTAGGGAGATAGATTACGAAAGAGAGGAATAGAGAGTAAAAGAGATGAAAGAGAAGGAAAAGCAAGAATTAGAATGAATAAAGAGAACTGTGAAAAAGGTAGAAAGAAGTGTGAAAGGATCAAAGAACAAGGATGTCAGGAAGAACCCGGATAGACTCGAGCAGTTACTCCCCAAACTCAAACGCAGTAACATGTACAAGCTACCAGAGGTCCTAAATTAGAATAAATTGGTATTTCTGAGGAATTGACCAAATCCTATTTACTGCTTAATGAGCATATTTTCACAATTGGATGTAAAGTGAATCAAGTAGATAGCAGTTTTTGAAATTTGAATTTACCTTCCTTGTAAGCCTCATCAAAAGAAGAAAGTTAATGCTTTATCAGTTTAAAAGATTACACAATATGCGCTGTGCTGTGTTAATAATATTCCTTTTATTGAAGTAGAAAATTCATTTCAAATCAAACAAGCAAATGTAGTTGGGACATATGTTCAACATCTGTGGAGATTACAAAATTGCAAATTATGCAAAAACACAACCGAATCAAATGTTTGAGTACATGTTAGATTACCGCAGTGCGACCTACAAATGGGAAAGAGTGAGTCATGAAGTGATCCCCTCACGATTGATTATGGGTCCTAAAGGACGTGTGGATTTGTGTACAATAACTTTGATCGCACAAATTTGATGGTTATTTGACGATCTCGGCTGCAATAAGAAGTGAAACTGAACTACGGCAGAAACAGACTTAACGAGAAACGAAATTCAAAATTTTGTTTTTGGATTATACAAAGGTAAACAGGATAGTCTATAATCTAGATTATAGAGGTATACACACTCACCTCTAAGCTGTCTAGCCTGGGTTCAAATCTCGACAACTATAAATTGTCACCTTGTTATTTCACAGGTAGGGTGAGGCATCAATGTGTGCCGCCCCTCGGATGGATGTTAAACTGGGCATCCCGTCTGCCAGCACTATTTGATGGACATTAAAGATCACACAGCGTCATTTTGTGAAGAGCAGACGAGTTATCGCCAGCACCCTAGTAAAAATTCCAAATTTTTCACACTCAGTCGAGTGTCCTGTGTTGGAGAGGCGACCCATCCAGGATTGAAATGACTCTGTATAGAGTATGGTGCACAGGCAGACAGATTATACAATAACACCACAGCTGGGGATACACTGGGAGCAGGATGACTAACCTCATGCCAGTAATCTGTAATTTTAAAGCAAGCTTCCAATAGTTCATCATTCAGGCAATGGTACCCTAATGCTAAATTATTTGCCTGTTATTGCTATCACCATGCTCCAATATAAGATACATCGGCTACAAGTTTTCTTTTTTAATTATTTTAGTCAATGTGAAGCTTCCATTTTAATTGGCCAATGATGGCGAGTATTTTAGTCTGTGACGGCATGGAATTAGTGGGTTCAGGGCTGATCTAGAAGTTGCACATCATGTAATGATTCAGATGTGACTTGATAAGGTCATTGTTAATCGGTCAGATTCTGTGAGGCAATTTCCCTGTTCTTCTAAAGTAGAGAACTGTCAGAAAAACATGCCAAAAAAGAGAGAACACTTGGAGGTCACAAAAGTAGGAGGTCAATGATTTTGATGAAAAAGATAAAGGAATAGAATTTTGGCCATTCTGGTGGTCCCACCTGAACCCAGGTTTACATCTCATATGCTGCATGTAATATCTCCATTTAATTCATTAAGAACTATACTGATGTCTAATAATGACTTACAAGCTCCAACTTTAGCCGAAGACCAAAGGTAAATAAACAAACAAGCAATAAAGGGGTATCCACAATAAAAATCACAAAAGGTTAGTTGTTTTGCTAGAGGTGTCAAAAAGCACAAGAAACATGGTGGCGATTCTCGCTGCCCAAGCTTTCAGTTCATTTTGGGGAGATGGTTGCACACGGTCTTTATTTTTTTTGAAATGCTGCCCTCAGATTAATTGGAAATACAACTTACATCTACCAGAGAATTCAGGGCAACTTGCTGATCAAGAAACAAATTCGCATTGAGATGGCCATCCTGCTCCCAGTCTTTGCATACTCTAGCATGCTCCAACTCGAACGGCACTGGGAAGAGCGCTTACCTCTACCACGCTGAACAGTTTACGTTTTGTATCCCACTGATAGGCCGGATCTGGATCCGGACCAGAACCAAAATCTTATCGGCTTTTTCTTGTCACCTAACCAACTCATCCACCGAGTTTTGTTATAACTCGTCCACAAGTTTTTGAAATGTCATGCCATATATAGTTTTTGGTCCTATCTTTCTATGGTAAGAATCACTTTTAAAAAATGAAAAAAATCTATCTGATTCTTATCCACATCTTCATCAAAATCAAATCAACTCTTCCTTGTTACGCAACCAACATGTCCACCAAGTTTCATCCGAATCCGTCCGCAACTTTTTGAGATATTGTGCTAGATAACGGTTTGGGCCCCATCTCTCATTGTTGAAAAATCACTCAAAAAATTCTCGAATCCAGATCCGGATCTTCACCAAAATCAAATGAATTAGTCCTCGTCACACACTCAACCTGTCCACCAAATTTTGTCCTAATCCATCCACAACTGTTCATGAGATATCCTGCTCACAACCAAACAGGGGTGAAAACATAACCTCCGTTCACCTTCGGTAGCGGAGTTAATAAAGTCAATAAAAGGGAATGAAATTTTCACGAGAGACCTACGATGAAGGATTTAAAAGTACAATTAATCTGCAAGGACATCAACTTTGAGCCAATGGGCTCTTCTTTTCAGATTTAGTCCATGAGCCAGACCAGATTTGACTACCAAATTGAGGGACTAAAAGCCACGATGCTTTTCAGTTACCTTGATGTCTGTAGAGTATGGAATCGTGTGTTGGACGCTTCTCATGCCCAGCTAAATGGTATTTTGGCGGCAATCTTAAAAAATGGCCGCCACTTTTCAATGACCTTGATATATGTCAGTAAATTGGCCATATCTCCGCAATCCCCAGCTAAATGGTATTTTGGCGGCCATCTTTTTCAATGACCTTGTATGTCAGTAAATTGGCCATATCTCCGCAATGTTTATAAACACATGATGTCACATTCATATGATTCAGTATAAAATTCTGGCATCTTTTGTTTGTATTTTGTTCAGTAATGTAATTACTTTTTTATTTATGAACACAATGTTGTGAAAAAGTCACGTTTTTTATCATTTTTTCCACATTTTTTCACCTATTCACCTTAATATCAAAGTTTGACTTATTTCAGGGTATTTTATGTGACTTGTTATTACATAATTTATGATTAGAGTCCTATATTACCATTGTTTCACTTTATTAACTAAGAATTGGAATCAATATAACGCGCCAATTGCAGAGTGTGTTTAGTCATATTGTCCAATAATATCCAGTGTAATTTTCTTGTTCAAGATGCCTACATAAGATGTACTTTATGTAACATTTTTACACTTTTTGGATAGTTCACGGGTCAATGATTACCTTTATATTTCCTGCCTAACAGGTCTTATTCAAATATGAAAGTGCCCTATTGCTCAGTTGCTGTTATATTTTGATTATGTTTCAACATTTGTAATCTGTAATATGTATAGCTGTTTATCGTTCATAGAAGTCAATGATAATCTAATTGATTTTTAGTTATTTTTCTTGCATGAATTGTTTATTATAGGAATGTAACAGTTTGCCAAATAGGTACATGTATTAGAGATTGCTATTACTTTCATCGTTTCTGTCACACATATCTGCTGCATCCTGGTAGTGGTCTCATGTCTTCATCAACCATGTTAGCAATTCCATAAGCTTAACCTGTAGCTACTTGATTCCTTCACATGCATGTGATTTCTGTGGTCGCTATGCTCGGTGCATTGCATGATTTAGGTATATGACATTCAGGTGGTGGTGAAGTGGTCATCGTTGTCAGAGAATCCGTCCTGACATTTGGCCCAACCATACCTCATGTAGGATCTGAATGGCAGGGATTTTAAGCTCTCCTCCATATTGGCCTGTGTTGTGCGTGACGTGTGTTGCAGAGGGTTTTAGCGGCGTGGCGCAGAGTCAATTATCCCTTGTGGCATCGGAAATGTCATATCTCAGTTCAGTTACTCTGCATTTGATTATTCTGCTGTACAGCTTGCAAATGACTCATTGATGTGTATTAAAAACTTCTGAAGACCAATCCATTGGCTTCCTAGTGTGAGTAATGATACCTGTATTCTCATTTTGGTGTGTGATGATGTTTCAGTCCTTTCAACTTTCCTGTCTGCCCGTGCATCATGTGTCACAGCCATTCCAGGGGAAAGTCCACAGTGAAGTGCAACTTTCAACTCTCAAGTGCAGTGGCTAATCGTGATGATTGACAAGCTAAGACGAGTTTTGTTTCCACGCTTATAAACTTTCATGTTTGATTTGCATGCGACAGGCATGATTGAAACAATCTGTGTCATTGCTATTGTGAGTAATTAGGACTAACTCACTGAAGTTATGATTTGGATGTATAGAGCGAGTGTCTGCTCTCTTTGTTGTTTAAGAGCTTCATATTCCTCATGGTCTCATTGCGGTGAACTTGTATACATTTCCATTGACAACTGTTTTGTGCCTAGTGTCTATCTTGGGTCTTCAGCTGTATGAAACTGTATCAGGTGGCTTATTCGCAAGGCCAAATACCTTCTCCAGTTTTTTATTTTAGTCTCTGGTCGTATCTGACGGAAAGGTTTTCCTTCCTGTGGAACCCGTTGACACGTTCAGCAGATTTGTAGTGGTCTTGTACACATCAAATACATACTATCAATTCTACTACTTCCATGGCTGGTATTGGGGTATTCTGTGCTAACAAACACGATCAGACCAGCTTCAGCAAGGGTGATCTCTCATTGCATCTCTGAATTGAGCTCCCATGCATTCAATCAGGTAGCTATTTGGTTGAGGAGTTCTTCAGTGGCTTGATACTTGTTGTCTCCAGCATGCTTTGCCGATGGACAGCTTATTGGTTTTCTTCATTCTGTACCATCACAATTTGCAAGTGGCCCTGCAGAGGACCAAGAGGGTGAAACAAAACTTTGCACATTGTCTACGTTTTCTGTTCTGCGGCAATGAGGATCTGTTGCCAAACATTCTCCTATCAGCTCTCAAGATTACTTCTTTAGTTGATCCTTTTCACTGCTTCTTATTCACTGAAGAAAACGTTTCAGCCTAATTTTTTTCAGTGTGTCATAGAACCCTTCACCCTTCAAGTCTCTGCACCCTGAAATTCTGGTAGGCTTTTCTCCTTTCTCCTGTGCCTTGAAAATGTAATTAGATATTTCAGGAGTGGCCACTGCTCCAGTGGACAGGTTAATGAGATCTGATGTATCCTGATGAAAAGGATTTGACCAACTGTTCTCCAACAGATCAACCATTGATGTAACATCAGACTCATCTCGCTTGATTCTGGAATGCTGTAAAATCTGTATGACTAAGTCCTCCACATCTAGCAAGATACATATTCACGCAGTTGCCTCAATGCCATAGCTCGATGTTCACTGTAAGATAGACCTGGCAACAGTTCCTGGTTTCAGGCTGAAGCCACATGTTCCTCCTGCAGTCTGGGGTGTCCTTATTGACAGTCTCTTCAGTGTTTTGATCCACTGCTATTCGACCAAATGGATTGAAGCTGCTTAGCTGAACTGAAAATCCACCCCCAACAAAGTGAGCATACAACTCTGGGCTTGTCTTCTGAGTTGGCACATCTGGGCATAGTAGACTGGAATATACCTTGCATAATTGGTTTTGTCCATTGCCCAAACACCATGGAATCATTTTCTGATGCATGCAAGATGTGTTGCCAGTCACCTTCTCTGTCGGCAACGAAGAAGCCCAAGCAAAATTTCGATCATTTCACATATGTCATCCAAAATGCTGCCAATGGGCCTTTGTCAGTTTTCAGAACCTTTAAGTAAGCACTGAATTATCTGTAAAATTCTTGTGCATGATTCATCCTTAAACTGCAGCACTCATAAGTTTGCTACACATGTGTCATTACATAGCTTGTGGACTGCCTGGATGGTATGATTTAACTTTTCAAGATCTTCAACATGATTCTCTTCAAGCCAGTGTACAAAGCTTCTCCATATTAACCTCATCATTGCTTCCTAGGTGAGTTTGTGGAAACGCACTGCCCGGTTGTACTGCTTTCCTTCAAGGACTTTATTTGTAGATCCTTCAGCAATGACTCCTGCTTCCACAGCCAGGTCACGTAGCCCAGCATCTCCAAAGAGCTTGCCAATTATGGACAGAAAGTTGCACATCACATGAAAATTTCCGAGCACAGAACAATGCTTCCATATTTACCTGGATATTTCCAAGCCATTCTGTTGCCTTGGCATATAAAGCTTGATCCATTACTACTGCTATGTTTTTGGAGATGAAGCGACTTTTGGATATTTATGACATGCATAATTTCTTGAACAGTTGCCATTTCTGTAGCTGGGGCATTTATAGTTTTGGTCGGTAACCCACAGTGTCTTGTGAAATTACAATATCTCTTCTGGTTTGTATTATAAATCCAGTCCATGAAGCGATCGTCTGATTCAGTCTCTTGGTCCCGTGTATCATCCAAAGGTGATTCTTTTGTGAAGCTTTCAATGCTGCATTATTTTCAGGAAGTTCAGTCACTGGTAGTGATGGGTGGTCCTTTCTCGTTTTCCAGAGATATAATGAGGAAGCTGTCTCTCATTTGGATAGATTGATCTCCTTTGTCTTCTTGTTTACTGTCATAACTGCTTTTTGTGGCTGATGTTGGCCACATGATGATGATGTTGGCTGAATGATTATGCCATTCACACGATGAGAAGTTCCAGCTCCACTCATACTTCCTCCTGTCTATCTATGTTGTCAAATGACAGTTTACAGTTGGGATGAAAGAATGTATCTTGAAGGAAGAGGGAATGATCATCTTCTGCACTCTTTAGCTTTTCAATACATAGTGCAGTTTCAATCTCCTCTAAGGTGGAGTAAGAAGATGCATGTCCCAGCCGGTTCATGAATTTGATCAGTTCCACAGTTCCTTCAGGAGTCTTTATAACCCATGAATCCAAATATGCCTTTGAGGTGATTACTTTGCCTGCGATACAGCTGTGACAATGTCTTTGGGCAATGGACTTGGCATTCTTCCATTAAGTAAGAGATTCAGGAACTGCACAAGACAATCAGGAAGGATATGTATGTGATATTAAGTTCCCGAGGGTCAGGGGGCCAAGGCCTGCTCTTTTGATCTACATTACTTGTTCACGAAAAAGCTGGGCTACTTGAGTTATCATAGATTTTAGATCTTGCGGCTTCACAAAGTCATATTCTTCCTTTAACTGAACATAGTCAACTGCAATGGAGTCTACTGTCAAGTTGTCTGGCCTTCTATATACTCTGCGGCAACTGTGAAAGAGCAAAGAATCTCCAAACTCTGCATAGAGATTGCGTCGCATGTGATTTTTGGTTGCCTCTGTATCTTCAAACCCATTACTTCCATGAAAGCATACAACTTTGGCAGTGAGATCAGACAGTGCAACAATACGAGGTTTGAGAAGACATCGGTACGGATATATTCACACACCTTGTTGAATGCAGCCCTCTCCTGTTTTTGGTAAGGATTGTCTGCACCACTGCATTCAGAAGAGATCTTTCAGTTTGTCCCCTCGTATAATCCTGTAACATGTTTTGTGATAATGTGCTTCAGCAGCAACAATATCTCGAGCAGTAATAGATAAAATTCTGTCATCCTGAAGTTCAGTTGCAATATCACGAATGGTTTTGTCAGCCCTTAGCTCAACTGCTGGCTTCAATGGTTCCCGGCTATTAGTTCTTTAATGTATTTACTCTGCTTTGGCAAAAGATGCATATCTTATCGTATACTCTTTGATTTGTTGTACTAGATGCTTGCCTGTTGAATGTCTAGTCCTTAAAGAGTCTTGTTCATTTATGTACTCTTGTTTCTCACATATAAAAGTTTATTTTTATGGGTGAAATTGGATCTGCAATCCCTGTGATATTTAACATTAGAAAGTTGGTTTCACTGTTTTCAGCAGTATGGATAATTGGCTGAAAATGTTGAATCTCAGCAGCTTGGCACAGGGTTTTCCATGATTCTTCATCTCTGGGGGATGATAAATCATAAGTGGAGATTTTTCCCTGTACCGCTCTCTGTCTTCAAACGTTTCGGCTCAACTTCATCTTCTGCCATGCTGATTATGGTAAGTGGCAACAGGTTTCTGAAATATTAAAAATAAATCAGTTCCAGAAGCTTCAATGACATGTTTATCAACAATGCTATGTTATTTAGAGGGCCTTACAGGGGTTTAGCTTGGATCCCAAATATTTTTAAAAAAAAGACACATTTGACAATATTTGGATGAAACAGCAGTTTTAACAATGATAATGAAATATATTTTGTTGTATATCTGGTAATATCATAAATACCAAAATCATTTGAAATAGCACAAATCATGGCCTTGTATATACATGTATTTCTGACAATTTAGTACACGGTTTTATTGACTTAACTCATGGTTGGCACTTTGGCTCCCACAATAGTGTACTAAAGGGGTTGTACTGTGTAATACTCACATTTCAGTTGTTAGCTCATCTTGAAACATCTCACACACCCCATTTGGCTGCATCACTTCTGTGACCTAAATTCTGTTATTGGTTACATGCTGTCATCATTTCTATTTTAGCACAGCTTCACTGAGGGACTATCTCAAAGGTTACAGTGATGAGGGGACCAGATCAAATATAATTTTTATTTTGATTACTTTAATACATTTATCTATGAATTAAATATGAAAGCAGCCTAATCCATGGGTTAACATATTGAAAATAAAATTGACCCTATAAAACTGTTAGAAAGTATTAAAAATGCAAATAATATGAAAAAATAATTTATCAAAACAATGAATTTAATTGAAAGTAAGTCAAAATATTAGAAAAACCCTACTGAATAGTTGGTTAATGAATTATATAGGTACCCTGAACTGAGATTACAATGTCAGTGATAATACTGGACAAAAAAGACAACTCATGCGAGATTTGACTGTCGTGAATATGTTTCAATTCCTTGCTATATGATTTGAAAGAGTGCTATGATTAGGACTCTATATCACTATATTAATTGTCAAATAACCAAGTCATGCATTAAATACTTAAATAAGTAAACTTTGATATTATGGTGATTTACTGAACAAATATGGAAAAAAAGTTTAAAACGCCACTTTTTTCACAACATTTGTGTCATAAATAAAAAAGTAATTAACATTACTGAACAAAATACACACCAAAAGATGCAGGATTTTATACTGAATCATATGAATGTGACATCATGTGTTTATGTTAAGCA
>CM068953.1:122574440-122593571 GCA_035128595.1 Eptatretus atami | reverse complement strand
GAGCGAGGCTTAGAGGAAGATAGTGCAGAAGAGCGAAGATAGAGAGAGATAGAGCGAGAGCGAGATGATAGAGAGAGAGATAGATGGAGAGCGAGAGATAGAAATAGACAGAGTAAAGGAGATGAAGACGCGAGAGATGATAGCGAACGAGAGATAAGCGAGAGATAGACGAAGAGTAGAGCGAGAGATAGAGCGAGAAGATAGAGCGAGAAGAGAAGAGGAAGAGAGACGGGAAGAGAGGAGAGAGAGGAAGAGAGAGAGAGAGGAGAGAGAAGATCAGAGAGGGGAGAGAGAGAGAGGACGAGAGATTCGAGAGAGAGAGAGAGAGATTCAAGATAGAAGAGAGATTCAGAGAGAGAGAGAAGATTCAGATTAAGAAGAGAGAGAGAAAAGAGAGATTCAGAGAGGTGAGAGAGAGATCAGAGAGAGAGAGAGAGAGAGTTTCAGAGAGAGAGAGAGATTCAGGAGAGAGACAGAAGAGAATCGAGAGAGAATAGAAGAGTTCAGAAGAAAGGGCGAGAGAGATTCAGAGAGAGAGAGAGGAGTGAGAAAGAAGAGAGAGAGAGAGAGGAGAGAGAGAGATTCAGAGAGAGAGAAGAGAGAGAGAGAGATTTCAGAGAGAGATTCAGAGAGAGGAGAGAGAGTGATTCAGAGAGAGAGAGAGAGAGAGAGATGATTCAGAGAGAGAGAGCAGAGTGAGAGATTCAAGAGAGAGAGAGAGATTAGAAGAGAGAGAGAGAGAAGCGAGAGAGACAGGACGAAGAGAGAGAGAGAGGAGAGAGATACAGAGAGAGAGAGAGAGAGAGAAGAGAGAGAAGAATTCAGGAAGAATTCGAGATTCAGAGAAGATAGAGATAGAGATAGAGATAGAGCGAGAAGAGAGAGAGAGAGAGAGGCTAGAGCGAGAGAGAGAGATAAAGCGAGAGAGAGATGGAGCGAGAGAGAGAGAGAGGATTCAGAGAGGAGAGAGAGGAGAGATAGAGATAGAGATAGAGATAGAGAGCGTGTGAGAGGATGATGTGCGAGAAGAGAGAGCGTGCAGAGAGAGCGTGCGAGAGAGAGCGTGCGAGAGAGATCGTGCGAGAGAGATCGTGCTGAGAGAGATCGTGCGAGAGAGATCGTGCGAGAGAGATCGTGCGAGAGAGATCGTGCGAGAGAGATCGTGCGAGAGAGATCGTGCGAGAGAGATCGTGCGAGAGAGATCGTGCGGGAGAGAGCTGTGCGAGAGATCGAGAGATCAAGAGAGAAGGTTCTTGGAAGAATGCAGGCTGAGTATATTTCACGGGCAGTACATATGGGGACAATCCTGAAGTAAATGGCTAATTGTTCCTGCCATCTACCTGAGTGAACTGCAAGATTGCCGACACTGAGGCAGCTCCTGAGAGAATAGCACAGATGTGACTCTCACAAACATAAGATCAATGAATCAATTGGAGCAGAGGAAGAGTCAGAGACATTTCAGGGAGTTTGTCATCACTAAGTCCAGAAGGAGGATTTTCAATTGACAGAAATCCAGGTAGTCAGTCCCATGGAGTCACAAAATCCTTTGCTGAACGTCTATGGCTGGTTAAAGAGTACCAACACCCAGCCAAGTTGCAGTGACAATTGAAATCGCCACATATGAGAAAGAGTGACGTGGATGAGTGGTTAAAAGTTTGTCCATGTTTGTCCGAGAAAGAGAGGTGTAGATGGAGTTGTCACTGTTAGATGGTACAACACAGACAAACAAGAGGTGGAGGAAGTATAGCCAAAGGTACTGGAGTAGAGAGGTTGTAAGAGCGGTACAAGCACATTGAGAAATTGAGTTATTGATGAAAAGAGCAACTCCACCGCAGGGCGGGAATCAGGCCTATTAGATCGGAGGAGACAATAGCCAAATAGAGACACGAAGGAGTCAGGGACATCCGTGGGGGAGGATTCTGGTTAAACAAATGATGTCCAGGGTGCAGCAGCAGCCTGGATTGACATATGTCAGGTTGGAGCGGAGGTTAGGGGATATGGGGAGTGGACGAATACAAAGCTGAGAGCATGGACGAGGGAAAGCTGAGAGAGAGGGGAGAATTGGGGGAGGGGGTGATGGGGAAGCTGAGGGAGGAAAGCATTGGGGTGGAGGAGGGAAGCTTGGTGAGGCGGATGCAGAAAGGTGGGGCATGAAGTGAGAGGATGCTGAAGAAGGTGGCTAAGTATAAAGGGGTGAGGTTGGATGGATTCGGGCTTGTAGGAGATGTGGGGGAGGTTACTGACATGGAGGGGTCGACACTGTACAATAACATGAAGGGGAGGCCTGTAATCGAGGATCGAGGCCCTGTAATCGCCGACAGACTTGTGAGTGAGGGGAGCGGTGAGATGAGGAGCTTGTGTCAACACCATTGTGTGTGTAGATGCACAATATCAGGCAGCAACCATGGTTCACGCGTCAGGATGGTTTCACATAATTTATTGACATCCTACTTTGTTTAAATTTTTGCGTACCATCTCTACATTCTTTTGCACTAAAAAAAAAAATTACTTGTATTTTTGGTGTAACTGGACTGGTCAGTCTTGTATTCTGTTGGTGCAAGGCTGATTGTGTATGGTATTTAACGATTCTAATTGCAAGGCTAAGTTGCTTGGCCGTTAATGCGATCAGTTCCACAGTGAGCGGGACATTTGTGTCCATCTGAGTTTATTGAGCATCCTTCCAGAGATAGCCAATTTAACCTGCGGGAACACAATACACACCTGTCCCCCTTCCGCTTCTTTCCATTCTCAATTCTAACCCATGTCTTGCACATGAAATTGTGACTACAGCTTCTCGCAAAGTATGCCTGTTACTTCAGTGGACGAGACTAAAGTGTGCATGTTTCTCATCACTGTGAAGTGAGGATTTTTTTTGCACGCATGAATTGTACATTGCCCTTGCAGTTTACCTTCTTCTTACTATTTAACTTTATTACAACAACGGTGGAATGTTGTTTCGTGTCTGTTCTGAACATGGGAGGTTGGAGCTTCGATTCCATGCCTGGCGAGTCACACCAGGCGAAAAATGGTACGTGCTGTTTCCTTTAAGCTCAGCATAAAGGATGGAGTATGGACAAATCGCATATCTTGGCATCTATGGGAGGAAGAAATCCATCTGAATAACCCTGATTAGTTGGGAAGAAAATATGTCATAAAGATCGCATCGTCACTTATACCCCAAATGCTGGGGTCAGTAACTTCACTTCCCTCAAGTCCAAGCAGCTGTTTTGAAGTTAAGTCCAGTGTGTTCTTTCTGATTTGTTTGTGTGAGTGCAAAATATTTGTAGCCCCCTCCAAGCACATAAAAAACAAATGAACAATTCTTTATTGAGACAGAAACCTTTTATACAAATATATGCAGAAATGACTTAAGGAACAGTAAGTATAAAAAGCATTAAATTAAAAATTCTCAATATTAAACAGTATAATATAAAGCGTAAAATAAATACAAAATATACACCAACAAAACAGCATGAGCTTTGGATATAAATGCATTGTAAAGCCACCTTTTGTAATGTTTTGCTTTTCTTACATAAATCAATTGCACTATCAGGGTTTGGGAGAAGTAAAATAAAATATTTTTCAAATGGCCGAGTGGGGTTTAGCAATGATGGTTAATTCCGGATTGGATGAGTTTTTGTTGTGCTCATTTTGCCTTTCTCTCACACTTTCACACTAAAATGCAGTTTACCCATTTATTTCTAATGTGAGGTAAATTAAGAGCAGCTGTATTTTAGATGGCAGAGTCATCACGTTTCACTGGCTGGCTGTTCGCTCCATCACATGGCATTGACATTAAATCCCCAAGATTGATGACAGTACTTTGGTCATTAGTGTCCCAATGAGCAAATGTACAGAAAAAAACAACAAAAAAACATTTGCCATGCATGGCTACATTTTTGACGTTATTTTATTTTTGTACCAGGAGACCCTGTCATCCTATTTTGCTCAGTGCTTTGGATCTCAAAGAATTACATGTCCAAGACTGATCACTGTCAAAGCATTTGAGTTTCACATTTTTCATAATGCTGGGATTTCAGATTCCGATCCAATACAGTGTACGGATTGTTGCCCTGTGTCTACAGGTGTCCTTATAACTGATGTAAAAGTCTGCTGGTATCCTTTTTACTGCATCTAATATGCTATTAATCTGAGCTCCTGCGTGAATCTCGTGATGGGGAGGTATGGAGTAAAGTGATGTGAAAATAAATTGGTTATTTCATCATGAAGCACAAAAATCCTTTTGGTGATTGACATTTGTGGCTCATATGTGTTAATGGGGAAACACCACCACTAATACCATGCTCTGTAGAAGTCCTGTTTTTGATTTGGAAAATAAAATACAAGTCCAGCAATAGCATCTCTTTTCCCTGTTACAAACACTTCCTCGTTCCACTTTGCCATTCAATTTTTTAAAAAATTAATTTCACTGAAAGTCATTCAAAAATAAAAAGTTCTTGCAGTTTTTAAGATGGCTGCATTTGGGTGCAATATGATCGTCGGGGGATGTGGTGGAGTGATCAATAATTAAAATATAGCTCATTATTTGATGAAAGAAAATAATTTTATGATGGAAATTCCCTGACAACATTAAAAAAAAACACTTGGTCTTTAAATTCATCAAAAGCATATTACAAAATTTGGATTTATACCATGTTTGATAAAATAAAGTAATAAAAAAAAACTCCCAAAATCAAACAAATCAGTGTAATAATGTTCCAATAAACCTTATGGATAACATATTAAAATAGATTTTCATTTTTTGATAATCAGAAGGTAATCAAGAAATAAATTGGGTTTTTGGTTCAAGAAAAATCCGAAGCTATGTTAAATTTCACGACCTTCTTCCCCACGGGTTATTTCAATCCATTCTACCAAGCCCACGCTCTACGGAAATTACAAATGGCATTAAAGACCCATAATAACTATGTTTTTTGGTTTTATTCAACATTTCCTGTCTTCAGTTAATATTATGCTATGTTGGTGGTACTTCCCCAAATGCTACGGTGATATAACAGGTGGTTTACAACTTGCCAATGTCTTGTCTTTTTGTAATTCTTGACAGAGATGAAAGAAACAAGGTCATGACTTGAGCATGAAACCCAGACAGACCACTGTGCTGATATTCAGTTGGCAACAAAAGGTGTAAATGTTATCAGTAAAGAACAGCAAGTTCCTTTGAATCTACAATTGTTGTGACTAGACTCAAAACAAAGTCACATCGGAAAACAAAATTCTATACGTAGCATGGGCCGTATATTAAACAAACAGGGAGACATATTTTTCAATACGAATCAATTTGAATCATGAAACAGGAAGTCAATTTAATAATGCTTTCGAACCAAAGTTTTACTATAAGTTTTTGATAAATTTTATGTGCATTTAAAATATCAGAAAACTTTACAATACTTCCTCATAATCATCGCGCCTCTTTTTGGGAGGGGATATAGAGACACGGCCAGACCTTCGGCCCGAGCTTTCCTGGCTTTCAGCTGTGCGTTTAAGACCCTGGTCTCTGCACCACTTCTTGAAGGGTTCGTTCCTTGCTGTGCTTAACACTTGAACCTGAACGTGGTTGCCCTAAAATTAGAAAACAAGAACAAAAAAAGTTGTGAAAAGGCCAAGTATAACCCAACTAACCAGTCGATAAGCAGCGATGAATTACGAGATCCGATCATCAACAGATTATTTTTCTCTCTCTTCACTCCTTACGTAAGAAAAATACCATTAAAAGGTTGTGATGTCATGCCGAGGGTTTTGCACATAATCATTGAAGGTTGCGGGGGAATCAAAACCAAAGGGAGACATGAACGGATTAGAGAGAAAAACAAAATTACTTGACAATCTGGTCACAATCAAAAACCTGAAATCGAACTCGGCTGGACATGCAGCAAAAAAAAACAATTTCAATTTTTTTTAAAAAGGATAACCGATGGACAACAAGAATTACAACTGGCAACCTAGAGAAGGCCCTGGAAGAACCATAAGTAGACAAAGATCAGATGGAGAAATGAAATAGTAAAATTGACTGCGTAATTTTTACTGACTTCAAATTACATTGAACAGAATTGGACCGTGATGAGGAAGACCTGCAGTGCACCAATAGCCTGGTCAAGTCAAATCTTCATTAAACGTATAATACAACTTGCATAGTTTTATAATTTTTTGTGGAGAGGTGGTCAGGACTCGACTCTGTGAGTTATTCAATGGCTTTGAAATCCACATTTAATTCACATACACTGCATGGGCAATCATTTTTTTCCCCTCGGCCAAAGTTAATCAAACGGAAGACCAAGAAGCAACCCGAAGAAGTAAAGAGCAAAGATGGAGCATCAGCAAGCATCAGGAGGAACCTAGCCAAAGAGCCTAGCCAACAGCCTAGCCTCCATCAGGGGAACCTAGCCAAAGGAACCAAAGAGCAAAGAGCAAGCATCAGGAGGAACCTAGCCAGGATTCGGGTTGCAGCTGCTTCTCCACAACCCTCAAAACCCATCGAGGCACAGCCAAGTGAGACTTGCAGAAAAATTTCTGCAAGAATTCACTTCTTAGGAGATAGATTACGAAAGAGAGGAATAGAGAGTAAAGAGATGAAAGAGAAGGAAAAGCAAGAATTAGAATGAATAAAGAGAACTGTGAAAAGGTAAAAGAAGTGTGAAAGATCAAAGAACAAGGATGTCAGAAAGAACCGGATAGACTCGAGCAGTTACTCCCCAAACTCAAACGCAAGTACATGTACAAGCTACCAGAGGTCCTAAATTAGAAAAATTGGTATTTCTGAGGAATTGACCAAATCCTATTTACTGCTTAATGAGCATATTTTCACAATTGGATGTAAGTAATCAAGTAGATAGCAGTTTTTGAAATTTGAATTTACCTTCCTTGTAAGCCTCATCAAAGAAGAAAGTTAATGCTTTATCAGTTTAAAAGATTACACAATATGCGCTGTGCTGTGTTAATAATATTCCTTTTATTGAAGTAGAAAATTCATTTCAAATCAAACAAGCAAATGTATTGGGACATATGTTCAACATCTGTGGAGATACAAAATTGCAAATTATGCACAAAACACAACCGAATCAAATGTTTGAGTACATGTTAGATTACCCGCAGTGCGACCTACAAATGGAAAGAGTGAGTCATGAAGTGATCCTCACGATTTGTATGGGTCCTAAAGGACATGTGGATTTGTGTACAATAACTTTGATCGCACAAATTTGATGGTTATTTAACGATCTCGGCTGCAATAAGAAGTGAAAACTACGGCAGAAACAGACTAACGAGAACGAAATTCAAAATTTTGTTTTTGGATTATACAAAGGTAAACAGGATAGTCTATAATCTAGATTATAGAGGTATACACACTCACTCTAAGCTGTCTAGCCTGGGTTCAAATCTCGACAACTTAAATTGTCACCTTGTTATTTCACAGGTAGGGTGAGGCATCAATGTGTGCCGCCCCTCGGATGGATGTTAAAACTGGGCATCCCGTCTGCCAGCACTATTTGATGGACATTAAAGATCAACACAGCGTCATTTTGTGAAGAGCAGACGAGTTATCCCAGCACCCTAGTAAAATTCCAAATTTTTTCACACTCAGTCGAGTGTCCTGTGTTGGAGAGGCGACCCATCCAGGATTGAAATGACTCTGTATAGAGTATGGTGCACAGGCAGACAGATTATACATAACACCACAGCTGGGGATACACTGGGAGCAGGATGACTAACCTCATGCCATAATCTGTAATTTTAAAGCAAGCTTCCAATAGTTTATCATTCAGGCAATGGTACCCTAATGCTAAATATTTGCCTGTTATTGCTATCACCATGCTCCTATAAGATACATCGGCTACAAGTTTTCTTTTTTAATTATTTTAGTCAATGTGAAGCTTCCATTTTAATTGGCCATGATGGCGAGTATTTTAGTCTGTGACGGCATGGAATTAGTGGGTTCAGGGCTGATCTAGAAGTTGCACTCATGTAATGATTCAGATGTGACTTGATAAGGTCATTGTTAATCGGTCAGATTCTGTGAAGCAATTTCCCTGTTCTTCTAAAGTAGAGAACTGTCAGAAAAACATGCCAAGAAAGAGAGACACTTGGAGTCACAAAAGTAGGAGGTCCATGATTTTGATGAAAAGATAAAGAATTAGAATGTGGCCATTCTGGTGTCCACCTGAACCCAGGTTTACATCTCATATGCTGCATGTAATATCTCCATTTAATTCATTAAGAACTATACTGATGTCTAATAATGACTTACAAGCTCCAACTTTAGCCGAAGACCAAAGAGTAAATAAACAAACAAGCAATAAAGGGGTATCCACAATAAAAATCACAAAAGGTTAGTTGTTTTGCTAGAGGTGTCAAAAAGCACAAGAAACATGGTGGCGATTCTCGCTGCCCAGCTTTCAGTTCATTTTGGGGAGATGGTTGCACACGGTCTTTTTTTTTGAAATGCTGCCTCAGATTAATGGAAATAAACTTACATCTACCAGAGAATTCAGGGCAACTTGCTGATCAAGAAACAAATTCGCATTGAGATGGCCATCCTGCTCCCAGTCTTTGCATACTCTAGCATGCTCCAACTCGAATGGCACTCGGAAGAGCGCTTACCTCTACCACGCTGAACAGTTTACGTTTTGTATCCCACTGATAGGCCGGATCTGGATCCGGACCAGAACCAAAATCTTATCGGCTTTTCTGTCACCTAACCAACTCATCCACCGAGTTTTGTTATAACTCATCCACAAGTTTTGAAATGTCATGCCATATATAGTTTTTGTCCTATCTTTCTATGGTAAGAATCACTTTTAAAAAATGAAAAAATCTATCTGATTCTTATCCACATCTTCATCAAAATCAAATCAACTCTTCCTTGTTACGCAACCAACATGTCCACCAAGTTTCATCCGAATCCGTCCGCACTTTTTGAGATAGTGCTAGATAACGGTTTGGGCCCCATCTCTCATTGTTGAAAAATCACTCAAAAAATTCTCGAATCCAGATCCGGATCTTCACCAAAATCAAATGAATTAGTCCTCGTCACACACTCAACTGTCCACCAAATTTTTCCTAATCCATCCACAACTGTTCATGAGATATCCTGCTCACAACCAAACAGGGTGAAAACATAACCTCCGTTCACCTTCGGTAGCGGAGTTAATAAAGTCAATAAAGGGAATGAAATTTTCACGAGAGACCTACGATGAAGGATTAAAAGTACAATTAATCTGCAAGGACATCAACTTTGAGCCAATGGGCTCTTCTTTTCAGATTTAGTCCATGAGCCAGACAGATTTGACTACCAAATTGAGGGACTAAAAGCCACGATGCTTTTCAGTTACCTTGATGTCTGTAGAGTATGGAATCGTGTGTTGGACGCTCTTCATGCCCAGCTAAATGGTATTTTGGCGGCAATCTTAAAAAAATGGCCGCCACTTTTCAATGACCTTGATATATGTCAGTAAATTGGCCATATTCTCCGCAATGGCTTAACATAAAACACATGATGTCACATTCATATGATTCAGTATAAAATTCTGCATCTTTTGGTGTGTATTTTGTTCAGTAATGTTAATTACTTTTTTATTTATGAACAAAAATGTTGTGAAAAAAGTGGGCGTTTTGTAACTTTTTTTCCATATTTGTTACGTAAATCACCATAAATATCAAAGTTTACTTATTTAAGTATTTAGCATGATTGTTATTTGACATTAATATTAGTGATATAGAGTCTAATCATAGCACTCTTTCAAATCATATAGCAAGGAATTGAAACATATTCACGACAGTCAAATCTCGCATGAGTTGTCTTTTTGTCCAGTATTATCACTGACATTGTAATCTCAGTTCAGGGACCTATATAATTCATTAACACTATTCAGTAGGGTTTTTCTAATATTTTGACTTACTTTCAATTAAATTCATTGTTTTGATAAATTATTTTTTCATATTATTTGCATTTTAATACTTTCTTAACAGTTTTATAGGGTCAATTTATTTTCAATATGTTAACCATGATTAGGCTGCTTTCATATTTAATTCATAGATAAATGTATTAAAGTAATCAAAATAAAAATTATATTGATCTGGTCTTCCCCTCATCACTGTAACCTTTGAGATAGTCCCTCAGTGAAGCTGTGCTAAAATAGAAATGATGACAGCATGTAACCACTAACAGAATTTAGGTACAGAAGTGATGCAGCCAAATGGGGTGTGTGAGATGTTTCAAGATGAGCTAACAAACTGAAATGTGAGTATTACACAGTACAACCCCTTTAGTACACTATTTTGGGAGCCAAAAGTGCCAACCATGAGTTAAGTCAATAAACCGTGTACTAAATTTGCAGAAATACATGTATATACAAGGCCACATGATTTGTGCTATTTCAAATGATTTTGGTATTTATGATATTACCAGATATAAACAACAAAATATATTTCATTATCATTGTTAAAACTGCTTTTCATCCAATATTGTCATTATGGTCCTGTTTTTAAAAATATTTGGGATCCAAGCTAAAACCCCTGTAAGGCCCTCTAAAATAACATAGCATTGTTGATAAAACATGTCATTGAAGCTTCTGGAACTGATTTATTTTTAATATTTCAGAAACCTGTTGCCACTTACCATAATCAGCATGGCAGAAGATGAAGTTGAGCCGAAACGTTTGAAGACAGAGAGCGGTACATGGGAAAAATCTCCACTTTATGATTTATCATCCCCCAGAGATGAAGAATCATGGAAAACCCTGTGCCAAGCTGCTGTAGGGAGAAATTGGACTGGGTCAGTCTTGTATTCTGTGGTGCAAGGCTGATTGTGTATGGTAATTTAACGATTCTAATTGCAAGGCTAAGTTGCTTGGCCGTTAATGCGATCAGTTCCACAGTGAGCGGGACATGTGTTCCATCTGAGTTTAGAGCATCCTTCCAGAGATAGCCAATTTAACCTGCGGGAACACAATACACACCGTGCCCTTCCGCTTCTTTCCATTCTCAATTCTAACCCATGTCTTGCACATGAAATTGTGACTAAGCTTCTCGCAAAGTATGCCTGTACTTCAGTGGACGAAACTAAGTGTTGCATGTTCTCATCACTGTGAAGTGAGGATTTTTTTTGCACGCATGAATTGTACATTGCCCTTGCAGACTTTCTTTCTTACTATTTAACTTTATTACAAGCACGGTGGAATGTTGTTTCGTGTCTGTTCTGAACATGGGAGGTTGGAGTTTCGATTCCATGCCTGGCGAGTCACACCAGGCGAAAAATGGTACGTGCTGTTTCCTTTAAGCTCAGCATAAAGGATGAGATATGGACAAATCGCATATCTTGGCATCTATGGGAGGAAGAAATTCATCTGAATAACCTGATTAGTGTGGGAAGAAATATGTCATAAAGATCGCATCGTCACTTATACCCCAAATGCTGGGGTCAGTAACTTCACTTCCCTTCAAGTCAAGCAGCTGTGTTTGAAGTTAAGTCCAGTGTGTTGTCTCTGTTTTGTTTGTGTGAGTGCAAAATATTTGTAGCCCCCTCCACAGCACATAAAAAACAAATGAACAATTCTTTATGAGACAGAAACTTTTTATACAAATATATGCAGAAATGACTTAAGGAACAGTAAGTAATAAAAGCATTTAAATAAATTCTCAATATTAAACAGTATAATATAAAGCGTAAAAAAGTACAAAAGTGATACACCAACAAACAAGCATGAGCTTTGGATATAAATGCATTGTAAGCCACCTTTTGTAATGTTACATTTTTCTTACATAATCAATTGCACTATCAGGGTTTGGGGAGAAGTAAAATAAAATATTTTTCAAATGGCCGAGTGGGGTTTAGCAATGATGGTAATTCGCGGATTGGATGAGTTTTTGTTGTGCTCATTTGCCTTTCTCTCAACTTTCACACTAAAATGCAGTTTACCCATTTATTTCTAATGTGGATAATTAAGAGCAGCTGTATTTTAGAGGGCAGAGTCATCACGTTTCACTGGCTGGCTGTCTGCGTCCATCACAGGCATTGACATTAAATCCCCAAGATTGATGACAGTACTTTGGTCATTAGTGTCCCAATGAGCAAATGTACAGAAAAAAACAACAAAAAAACATTTCATGCATGGCTAACTTTGCGTTATTTTTATTTTTGTACCAGGAGACCCTGTCATCCTATTTTGCTCAGTGCTTTGGATCTCAAAGAATTACAATGTCCAAGACTGATCACTGTCAAAGCATTTGAGTTTCACATATTTTTCTATAATGCTGGGTTTCAGATTCCGATCCAATACAGTGTAGGAGTTGCCCTGTGTCTACAGGTGTCCTTATACTGATGTAAAAGTCTGCTGGTATCCTTTTACTGCATCTATTATGCTATTATATCTGAGCTCCTGCGTGAATCTCGTGATGGGGAGGTATGGAGTAAAGTGATGTGAAAATAAATTGGTTATTTCATCATGAAAGCACAAAAATCCTTTTGGTGATTGACATTTGTGGCTCATATGTGTTAATGGGGACACCACCACTAATACCATGCTCTGTAGCAAGTCCTGTTTTTGATTTGGAAATAAAATACAAGTCCCAGATAGCATCTCTTTTCCCTGTTCAAACACTTCCTCGTTCCACTTTGCCATTTCAATTTTTTAAAAAATTAATTTCACTGGAAAGTCATTCAAAAATAAAAAGTTCTTGCAGTTTTTAAGATGGCTGCATTTGGTTGCAATATCGTCGGGGGATGTGGTGGAGTGATCAATAATTAAAATATAGCTCATTATTTGATGAAAGAAAATAATTTTATGATGGAAATTCCCTGAACACAATTAAAAAAAACACTTGGTCTTTAAATTCATACAAGCATATTAACAAATTGTGGATTTATACCATGTTTGATAAAATAAAGTAATAAAAAAAAACTCCAAATCAAACACAAAAATCAGTGTAATAATGTTCCAATAAACCTTATGAATAACATATTAAATAGATTTTCATTTTTTGATAATCAGAAGGTACAAGAAATAAATTGGGTTTTTTGGTTCAAGAAAAATCCGAAGCTATGTTAAATTTCACGACTTCTTCCCACGGGTTATTTCAATCATTCTACCAAGCCACGCTCTAACGGAAATTAAAATGGCATTAAAGACCCGTAATAACTATGTTTTTTGGTTTTATTCAACATTTCCTGTCTTCAGTTAATATTATGCTATGTTGGTGGTACTTCCCCAAATGCTACGGTGATATAACAGGTGGTTTACAACTTGCCAATGTCTTGTCTTTTTGTAATTCTTGACAGAGATGAAAGAAACAAGGTCATGACTTGAGCATGAAACCCAGACAGACCACTGTGCTGATATTCAGTTGGCAACAAAAGGTGTAAATGTTATCAGTAAAGAACGCAAGTTCCTTTGACATCTACAATGTTGTGACTGAGACTCAAAACAAAGTCACATCGGAAAACAAAATTCTATACGTAGCATGGGCCGTATATTATAAACAAACAGGGAGACATTTTTTCAATACGAATGCAATTTGAAATCATGAAACAGGAAGTCAATTTAATAATGCTTTCGACCAAAGTTTATACTATAAGTTTTTGATAAAATTTTATGTGCATTTAAAATATCAGAAAACTTTACAATACTTCCTCATAATCATCGCCGCTCTTTTTGGGAGGGGATATAGAGACACGGCCAGACCTTCGGCCCGAGCTTTCCTGGTTTCAGCTGTGCGTTTAAGACCCTGGTCTCTGCACCACTTCTTGAAGGGTTTTCGTTCCTTGCTGTGCTTAACACTTGAACCTGAACGTGGTGTTGCATAAAATTAGAAAACAAGAACAAAAAAAGTTGTGAAAAGGCCAAGTATAACCAACTAACCAGTCGATAAGCAGCGATGAATTACGAGATCCGATCTCAACAGATTATTTTTTTCTCTTCTTCACTCCTTACGTAAGGAAAAATCCATTAAAAAGGTTGTGATGTCATGCCGAGGGTTTTGGCACATAATCATTGAAGGTTGGCGGGGAAATCAAACCAAAGGGAGACATGAACGGATTAGAGAGAAAACAAAAATTACTTGACAATCTGGTCCACAATCAAAAACCTGAAATCGAACTCGGCTGGACATGCAGCAAAAAAAAACAATTTATTTTTTTTAAAAAGGATAACCGATGGACAACAAGAATTACAACTGGCAACCTAGAGAAGGCCCTGGAAGAACCATAAGTAGACAAAGATCAGATGGAGAAATGAAATAGTAAAATTGACTGGTAATTTTTACTGACTTCAAATTACATTGAACAGAATTGGACCGTGATGAGGAAGACTGCATGCACCAATAGCCTGGTCAAGTCAAATCTTCATTAAACTTAAATACAACTTGCATAGTTTTATAATTTTTTGTGGAGAGGTGGTCAGGACTCGACTCTTGAGTTATTCAATGGCTTTGAAATCCACATTTAATTCACATACACTGCATGGGCAATCATTTTTTTCCCCTGGCCAAAGTTAATCAAACGGAAGACAAGAAGCAACCCGAAGAAGTAAAGAGCAAAGATGGAGCATCAGCAAGCATCAGGAGGAACCTAGCCAAAGAGCCTAGCCAACAGCCTAGCCTCCATCAGGAGGAACTAGCCAAAGGAACCAAAGAGCAAAGAGCAAGCATCAGGAGGAACCTAGCCAGGATTCGGGTTGCAGCTGCTTCTCCACAACCCTCAAAACCCATCGAGGCACAGCCAAGTGAGACTTGCAGAAAAATTTCTGCAAGAATTCACTTCTTAGGAGATAGATTACGAAAGAGAGGAATAAGAGAGTAAAAGAGATGAAAGAGAAGGAAAAGCAAGAATTAGAATGAATAAAGAGAATGTGAAAAGGTAGAAAGAAGTGTGAAAGGATCAAAGAACAAGGATGTCAGGAAGAACCGGATAGACTCGAGCAGTTACTCCCCAAACTCAAACGAAGTAACATGTACAGCTACCAGAGGTCCTAAATTAGAATAAATTGGTATTTCTGAGGAATGACCAAATCCTATTTACTGCTTAATGAGCATATTTTCACAATTGGATGTAAAGTGAATCAAGTAGATAGCAAGTTTTTGAAATTTGAATTTACCTTCCTTGTAAGCCTCATCAAAGAAGAAAGTTAATGCTTTATCAGTTTAAAAGATTACACAATATGCGTGTGCTGTGTTAATAATATTCTTTTTATTGAAGTAGAAAATTCATTTCAAATCAAACAAGCAAATGTAGTTGGGACATATGTTCAACATCTGTGGAGATTACAAAATTGCAAATATGCAAAAACACAACCGAATCAAATGTTTGAGTACATGTTAGATTACGCAGTGCGACCTACAAATGGGAAGAGTGAGTCATGAAGTGATCCCTCACGATTGATTATGGGTCCTAAAGGACTGTGGTTTGTGTACAATAACTTTGATCGCACAAATTTGATGGTTATTTACGATCTCGGCTGCAATAAGAAGTGAAACTGAACTACGGCAGAAAACGACTTAACGAGAACGAAATTCAAAATTTTGTTTTTGGATTATACAAAGGTAAACAGGATAGTCTATAATCTAGATTATAGAGGTATACACACTCACTCTAAGCTGTCTAGCCTGGGTTCAAATCTCGACACCTATTAAATTGTCACCTTGTTATTTCACAGGTAGGGTGAGGCATCAATGTGTGCCGCCCCTCGGATGGATGTTAAACTGGGCATCCCGTCTGCCAGCACTATTTGATGGACATTAAAGATCACACAGCGTCATTTTGTGAAGAGCAGACGAGTTATCGCCAGCACCCTAGTAAAATTCCAAATTTTTTCACACTCAGTCGAGTGTCCTGTGTTGGAGAGGCGACCCATCCAGGATTGAAATGACTCTGTATAGAGTATGGTGCACAGGCAGACAGATTATACATAACACCACAGCTGGGATACACTGGGAGCAGGATGACTAACCTCATGCCAGTAATCTGTAATTTTAAAGCAAGCTTCCAATAGTTTATCATTCAGGCAATGGTACCCTAATGCTAAATTATTTGCCTGTTTTTGCTATCACCATGCTCCAATATAAGATACATCGGCTACAAGTTTTCTTTTTTAATTATTTTAGTCAATGTGAACTTCCATTTTAATTGGCCATGATGGCGAGTATTTTAGTCTGTGACGGCATGGAATTAGTGGGTTCAGGGCTGATCTAGAAGTTGCACTTATGTAATGTATCAGATGTGACTTGAAGGTCATTGTTAATCGGTCAGATTCCTGTGAGGCAATTTCCCTGTTCTTCTAAAGTAGAGAACTGTCAGAAAAACATGCCAGAAAAGAAGAGAACACTTGGAGTCACAAAAGTAGGAGGTCCATGATTTTGATGAAAAAGATAAAGGAATAGAATTTGGCCATTCTGGTGTCCCACTGAACCCAGGTTTACATCTCATATGCTGCATGTAATATCTCATTTAATTCATTAAGAACTATACTGATGTCTAATAATGACTTACAAGCTCCAACTTTAGCCGAAGACAAAAGGTAAATAAACAAACAAGCAATAAAGGGGTATCCACAATAAAAATCACAAAAGGTTAGTTGTTTTGCTGAGAGTGTCAAAAAGCACAAGAAAGGTGGCGATTCTCCTGCCCAGCTTTCAGTTCATTTTGGGGAGATGGTTGCACACGGTCTTTATTTTTTTTGAAATGCTGCCTCAGATTAATTGGAAATACAATTAACATCTACCAGAGAATTCAGGGCAACTTGCTGATCAAGAAACAAATTCGCATTGAGATGGCCATCCTGCTCCCAGTCTTTGCATACTCTAGCATGCTCAACTCGAAGGCACTCGGAAGAGCGCTTACCTCTACCACGCTGAACAGTTTACGTTTTGTATCCCACTGATAGGCCGGTCTGGATCCGGACCAAACCAAAATCTTATCGGTTTTCTGTCACCTAACCAACTCATCCACCGAGTTTTGTTATAACTCTCCACAAGTTTTTGAAATGTCATGCCATATATAGTTTTTGCCTATCTTTCTATGGTAAGAATCACTTTTAAAAATGAAAAAAATCTATCTGATTCTTATCCACATCTTCATCAAATCAAATCAACTCTTCCTTGTTACGCAACCAACATGTCCACAAGTTTCATCCGAATCCGTCCGCAATTTTTGAGATAGTGCTAGATAACGGTTTGGGCCCCATCTCTCATTGTTGAAAAATCACTCAAAAAATTCTCGAATCCAGATCCGGATCTTCACCAAAATCAAATGAATTAGTCCTCGTACACAACTCAACTGTCCACCAAATTTTGTCCTAATCCATCCACAACTGTTCATGAGATATCCTGCCTCAACAACAGGGGTGAAAACATAACTCCGTTCACCTTCGGTAGCGGAGTTAATAAAGTCAATAAAGGGAATGAAATTTCACGAGAGACCTACGATGAAGGATTAAAAGTACAATTAATCTGCAAGGACATCACACTTGAGCCAATGGGCTCTTCTTTTCAGATTTAGTCCATGAGCCAGACAGATTTGACTACCAAATTGAGGGACTAAAAGCCACGTGCTTTTCAGTTACCTTGATGTCTGTAGAGTATGGAATCGTGTGTTGGACGCTTTCATGCCCAGCTAAATGGTATTTTGGCGGCAATCTTAAAAAAATGGCCGCACTTTTCAATGACCTTGATATATGTCAGTAAATTGGCCATATTCTCCGCAATGGCTTAACATAAACACATGATGTCACATTCATATGATTCAGTATAAAATTCTGCATCTTTTGGTGTGTATTTTGTTCAGTAATGTTAATTACTTTTTTATTTATGAAACAAATGTTGTGAAAAAAGTGGCGTTTTGTAAACTTTTTTTCCATATTTGTTACAGTAAATAACCATAAATATCAAAGTTTACTTATTTAAGTATTTATGCATGACTTGGTTATTTGACATTAATATAGTGATATAGAGTCCTAATCATAGCACTCTTTCAAATCATTAGCAGGAATTGAAACATATTCACGACAGTCAAATCTCGCATGAGTTGTCTTTTTTGTCCAGTATTATCACTGACATTGTAATCTCAGTTCAGGGTACCTATATAATTCATTAACACATATTCAGTAGGGTTTTTCTAATATTTTGACTTACTTTCAATTAAATTCATTGTTTTGATAAATTATTTTTTCATATTATTTGGCATTTTAATACTTTTCTAACAGTTTTATAGGGTCAATTTTATTTTCAATATGTTAACCCATGGATTAGGCTGCTTTCATATTTAATTCATAGATAAATGTATTAAAGTAATCAAAATAAATTATATTTGATCTGGTCCCCTCATCACTGTAACCTTTGAGATAGTCCCTCAGTGAAGCTGTGCTAAAATAGAAATGATGACAGCATGTAACACTAACAGAATTTAGGTCACAGAAGTGATGCAGCCAAATGGGGTGTGTGAGATGTTTCAAGATGAGCTAACAACTGAAATGTGAGTATTACACAGTACAACCCTTTAGACAACATATTGTTGGGAGCCAAAAGTGCCAACCATGAGTTTAAGTCAATAAAACCGGTAACTAAATTTGCAGAAATACATGTATATACAAGGCCACATGATTTGTGCTATTTCAAATGATTTTGGTATTTATGATATTACCAGATATAAACAACAAATATATTTTCATTATCATTGTTAAAACTGCTTGTTTCATCCAAATATTTGTCATATGTGTCTGTTTTATAAAATATTTGGGATCCAAGCTAAAACCCTGTAAGGCCCTCTAAATAACATAGCATTGTTGATAAAACATGTCATTGAAGCTTCTGGCTGATTTATTTTTAATATTTCAGAAACTGTTGCCACTTACCATAATCAGCATGGCAGAAGATGAAGTTAGAGCCGAAACGTTTGAAGACAGAGAGCGGTACATGGAAAAATCTCCACTTTATGATTTATCATCCCCAGAGATGAAGAATCATGGAAAACCCTGTGCCAAGCTGCTGAGATTCAACATTTTCAGCCAATTTATCCATACTGCTGAAAACAGTGAAACCAACTTTTCTAATGTTAAATATCACAGGGATTGCAGATCCAATTTCACCCTAAAAATAAACTTTTAATTGTGAAGAAACAAGAGTACATAAATG
>CM068953.1:122551695-122573045 GCA_035128595.1 Eptatretus atami | reverse complement strand
AAAAGCAGAGATGATATTTTTCTCAAAAGGAGAGATGGGGGCTTGGAGGCTTTTCAGTAATGTGTTAAGTTTTAGGTTGCAGTGCAGTGATGAGGTTCGAAGGAGCCAATATAGTAGCGGCAGCTTTTATTCTTTAGGTGCGCCAGGTTAGAAATAGGATATGCGCAACGTGTTGGTAAAAGCACTACAATTGGAGTTGCTCGCATATGGGGCTTGACATGAAAGGCTCATAAAAGGTTGGTTCATCTAGGTATAGTGAGGCTGACCCCGATTTGCATGGATGAAGATGTGCGGTTGCCTAGAGCTCCCTGAAGGGTGATGTACGAATCGCCACGAAAGGGATGATAGGAGAGTAGTGTTATGATGAGTGGGATAGTGAGTGGGTAGGGGAGAACCAGTCGTGTCAAAAGAATCGCTTAGCTGGCTTAGCGGCTTTTGGAGGGATACTGTATATGGAGCAGGGATTCGTGTTCGTCGGGACGGGGCCTTTCTGATTCATTGCGTTCGAGAAGAAAGAAAATTGGAGATAGGACTGAAAGGCGAGAGGGAACTCAGGTTTATTTGGATCCTCTGACCATAAACAGCACAAAAGGTGAACGCTCCGTACTAGCTATAATTTAGGTTGTTATAGAGACAGTGAACGCCGGGTTGGGTTCGTTGTGACGTGTTGTTTTAATAGAATGCAATTGTTCAAAAAACAAAAAATGATGTCCAGCGAACTATTACCGTGAGGGTTGTTTGCAGTTGATTATATCTCCGAAGGAGTACTTTGACTGAATCGGGAATTGATTTTTTAAATAATTTTTTTTTGTTTGCCCGACGATTGGAAGAAAACTTGATACGTGGCAACTCGAGGGAGACACGTGTGAGTTAAAGGTGACGAAAACTTTTTGTGATGTGTATCGTTTTGGCTGTATTTGGGGACACCTATACATAATTAATACTTAATATTATATGTAAAGTTTGAGAGTTTTTGGTAATATATAATGTAGATCATGATCGGCTGTTTACCATGACAGGGTATAAAGCGAGGAGAGAATACCGGCCTGAAATTGCCAAATAGCAATGATAATTAGTTGGACGTGGAGATGCATTGAGGTTTAAAACTATTTCGTGGGGTGATATTTAGTTCGATTGATTTGTTCGATGAGTATGGCGTGGTGTTTTTCGAGGGGCCAAAATGAGAGTAAGTTGACCATGAAATTGAAGGCTTGATGATGGACGCTAGAGAGATTTAAGCTTTTCAGTGGTGAGGGAAGGCCGAATGAGACTGGCTGTTGTAGGTGAGAGGAGGGATTCTTAGATGAAGGAAGAAGGGTTGTTGTTTTAGTACGGCGGGGAGCAAGTCACGGTAGGGTCCTTTGCATGAATTAATGTAACCTGTCATGGGCAGGTGGGAGAGAGTGCGTAGTCTATTTACTTTATGATTTGTCTTTTGCTGTCAATCGAGTGAACCAGGTCAGTGAAAGCCAGAGGCGACCTCAGTGTTGCCAATTGATTTAAACACCGTTGCTGATCATTTCAGTGTAGTATACATTTTAACATCGGCTGTGGTATACAGTACTCCGCGGAAAACCGAATCGTTACGGCATCTAAGAGGTCCACTAGAAATCTTTAAGTCGTATACGGCACTGAAGGCAGTTTGATGTGAAGGTGGCAGGAGGGTTGCACTAAGGAGGACTGCTTACATTGCCATGAAATGTTATCTAAAATCAACTGATCGACGTTGATAGATAGGGTGCATACATGCTTGGGTGAGAAGTAATATGATTGGCTTTCGCTTATAACTTCATGTCAGAACAATTCACGCATGGGTGAGTTTCGATGGATCACTGCAATCAAAGACGGTATGTGGCCTTGACCTTAAGTCGAACGGGCTCATGGGCGCAATGCCACAAAATCGGGACCACGGCGTACATTGCACAGCTCATGAGTTGACATTGGAGGCAGGATCGATACTGTATTCTTCCGTTTGCTGTGAATGCATCTGCCACAGAAGGGTGTGCTTGTGTAGTCGTGTCTTGACCACACGGTACTTAAGAGATGGTTGCGGTGATGTGAAGGGCAATAGGTAATAGCTTTGAGGAAGAGACCGCGGCCCTATAGCAAATTAGCCAGATGACTCCCAGAGACTGGCTTAAGGACTCATGATTCTCAGCACGTTAGCTTGGTGATACTACACAACAGGCCGGGTTCAACATGGTGAGTGAAGAAAGGATTCTGCGGACTTTATACGCGAAAAATAATTGTGAATGTTTGAAGCGCGCAGGTGGAATCCAAGGTATGGAAACACGAGCCAATGAGCATGTGCGCAGCCCTCTGCGTGCAATGGAAAAGTGTCATTTACGAGGTTCGGTGCAACCCACGATGGGATCTCGGTCTTGACAGTATGGTTTCCCCAATGAGTAGCCTTGGCAGAATACCTGGATGAGTGTATCTTACTCATGATACTCATCAACAGGTAGAATGAGCAAGTCGCTACATGGGGTGTTTCTAAATCAGAAACATGACATATGATGGTTAGACGTGCGTAGGGGAGCAATCTAGCGGAACATGATATGTACTACCACACCAGAATTGGCATGGTGTAAAGAGCAACCTTTTGCTGGAGAGACAACTGTAGAGGTGTATATAGGCTGTTGGATGTGAAGGGGAAAATAAAGTTCCATGGAGAGGGATCTAGGCATAGCTTGTTGGCAAAGGGTGCTCGGGAGGACATAGTCAAGGTATTTTTTGAGGACGAAGAATAGAAGACTGATAAATGTCAACGCTCTGTGAAGAAGCAGAGAGAGCTTTCTTATTTTGAAAAGGTACAGGGCAGCCAATAATCCAATATGGGAAGAAAAGGTGAGACATCAGTGTACCGCCATCCGGGCCTTATTGTGGGGGTACACTATCATAGGTCTGAAGGATGTTATGGCGCATTCCACAGAATGAAATGCTATTGCATACTGCAGGGCATTACACCGTTGGCCCTCCTGGCATGCTGAATGATTGTCGAGGAGCAGCCCATGTACGGGCAGTGGCTCACAAAATCAGGGTGTGAAATGGTGCGGAAGACCTGGAAATGGAAACTTGGCATGCGGAAGCCGTCATACTGCTGCAATGATCGATTTTCGATCAATCACGGCATAAGGCTGACTTGCACGCATACGGGCGGCGAATGTACCTCACGGGCAGGGTGGCTTTGGTAAACAAGTGGGCATAATAATTTTGTGGCGGAGAATGTCAGTATTGACCCTCGGAGATTGATCTATGAGAATATCAAAAACCAATACCGGGGTTGGCAGCACATGATGTGGCAAGTGTACACCCAACTATGTGCCAACCCTGTTGAATAAACTATTGGCAAATTTGGACCTGTTGCACTGGTGTCATCGTGATGATGAGTGCTGCAAATTCCGACCTAGTTGCGCACGATCCTGGATTACCTCGGCCTGTAAGGACTGCCTCAGGTGATTTGCAGCGATGTGCCTGTTGCAGTTGCACAATGGAGTGATAAGTGTAGGGACGCCACACATACATCTAAAGAATGGGCAGCAACAAATGTGTGCCGTTGGTTTCAGACAGATTAATTTTCGTGTGCGAAAAAGTGTGAGCAGCCATACAGTGTTTGCTTGCAAACGCCATGTCCATATGCAATGCTCTAGTGACTTAGACATTTTAAAAAAAAAGCAAGTGTGGTGTACACCCGACCCTGTGCAGCTCGACTCTTTGCAATGCCTATAGGAGGGCATTGGGCTTGAACAAAGCAAACTTATAAGGCACTTCAAATGACCTGCATGGGTTTGCTCCAACATCTAGGGCTAAGGTACAACCCAGCTTGAATGGGGGCATCACAAGAAAAACCTGTTGACTGCCTGAGGTGGTTTGCTGGATGCGGGGTTCCGTCGTAAATGTGTATCAAATTTGGTAGGATTTGGATGGTGTGTTTGGGAGAAAGGATTATTGAAGGAATTTAGGCGATTTCTCACAAAAAAATTGAAATGTCGCGCCATTTTGTACGACATTTCATGTCCATAGTATCAGCTATGGTCTGCTAATTTAAACATTATTTTGACCATGGTCTATATGTTTTAACTAAATTTGGTAGCTTCTGACTGGTGGTGTCTGAGAAGAAGATTTTTGATGGAATTTATGGATTTTTTCCAAAATTGAGAAGCAGACCATGTTTGAATCTACTTCTCGGTATGTTATCCGACCATTTGTACAGGCATTTAACTTCCCTACCTCTGCGTAATGGTAACAACTTTGGTAGTCATTCGATGGTGGATCAAGGGGAAGTCAATTTTTGGGGAAGGAATTTGCGGAGGGCAGATTCCGCGGATATTTGACAACTACTTGGTCAGTGATGGCTGGCTCGACAATTTTCGGATGTCTACGTTGTAACTAAATTGGTTAGCTATTCTGACTAGTGAGTCCTGAGAAGTAGATTTGGAAGGCATTTATATGATTTCCCAAAATTGAAGTTGGTATTTTGACCACTTCCGGTCAATGATCGGGAATGATCCGCAATTTAAATCTATCCTGGGGAATGTTGAAAATAAATTTGGTAGATTTTGACTGTGGTGGGTCTTGGAGAGGAAGATTGTGAAAATTTAAAAACGTGGACCAGCTTTTTTGGACTAGACTTAGTCGTGTGTACGGCTTTGAATTCCTGTAGCGCTACGAGAGGGAACGTTTCTGCCTAATTTAGCCGATCGGCTCGGAGTTTGGTCCTGGAGAATGGGATAAAGGAAGAAGACGGGGGAGTGTACGATGAAATCATTACTGGAATGTAATTCAAGATAAGCTAATAACTACATAGGAGCTATTGCTCAAAATCTATTTTGGTGCTGGGGGCTCAATCGGGTGAAGCAAATTGGGTAAGACCTGGAACTTCCCCCACTCCCCATCTATTTTTCGCTCTACATACAACCAAGTGGGTTGACAGCGTCATCCCTCGAGGTCGGAAAATGAGTAACAGCTTGCTGGAAACAGGGGGCATGCATCAGTGTAGGGCGAGATCCCAGCATCTATATACATGTGAGGCCGCTGTCTGTGGTAGGGTGAGTCAGGACCACAGTCGGCTCTCTCTAATATGCTCACTTTCTAATCTGCTTCCCGGATGATTGATGGTCTGTTCTGTGTTGTTCATCCCTCGATAGGTAAAATATAAGTGGACTCATAAGCCGTTAAGGTTTTACTTTACTTTTGTGTTTTAAAAGTGATTCTGGTTGTGGATTGTATGACATGCATCTTTTGATCGTTGTTTTGTGATCTTTGTACATGATCCTGTTTTGATTACCTTAGTACTTGTGAAATGATTATTGCGTTGTGTGCCGTGTAATAAATGCTTGCTGATTAAATGTTAATGTTTCAGACTGCTCATTTTTGTCTTTTCTTAATTGGTTTTGATGTGTGTCTAACGTCTTAGATAGACGGGAATATTTGCCCAATGTTGGCCTCAGGTGATTTTGAGCCAACTCTGGTTCGCTCTGGCATAAATTCACAAGTAGATAAAGGAGAAGGGATTGGGGTTGAGGGTGTGGTGCAATTCGATCAACAAACGGTAGGTAATGTGGTTTTTTGGACGCAAGGACTTGCCGGTTTGGTGGTGTCAGTTCGCGTCCGTGGATTACTAAAACCGCCGGAATAGTGGAGTATTATATGTGGCTGGTCAGGTCGGAGGTTAGGGAGTAGTCGAGGACCCTGTGGTAACCGACACAGAACCCGGTTTTTGTCACAATCGATATAAGCATATGACTTGTAGCCGAGAATTGCTTTAGCGTTTAGAATGTTAAAGTTGAAATGCTGTCATCAATCAGATGAAAACGAGCTACTGGCTAGTTTTGCCGCTTATTTGGGTTTCATACAGGGGAAACATCGCTGTTTTCATTCACTAGTGACTTTGAGGACTGTACGTGCCATAAAACGTTTATTCTCTGAACGATTGTGGCAGAAATTCATTCAAACTTTGGTTGTTTTATTGTCACACTGACAAGAAGGTACTAAGAGCAGTACATGATTTGGCAAACACCTGGGCTTGGGGCCCTGGAGCCTGGAGCAGGGTCAAACGTCATAACTGTTATAGACAACAATGCATTAACAGGATATTTTTAAACATTTTAAAATTAAACTTTTGTTATGCAATCAACATTGGGGGACACTGAATAATGTAACGATTTTTTGGATTTCACCCAGATTCATGCCCCATGGGGTGGGATACTTTGGGGACATGCGGGGTTTTCAAAACAGATTTGTTTAAACTCATGTTGGTTTTAAGACGTCAGATGGTAGCCTTTTGCATTTTCAACTTTGCTTTGGATGGGAAGCGCAAGAGATTTGTACACCGTTGAACTTTGGCCCTGATTTATTTTGTACATATTACAAGCAGCCTCTTTTTCAGAGAATGACAATAAGTCATGTTCCTGGGACCTTACTGAGGCATGCACATTGGTTTATGAGCTTACTGGCAGGTAGCTGTGGATTTGCCTTGATTCTAATGCGTCGTTTGGAGTGATAAGGCGAAGCCGAGTTTCTCTGAAACCTTTTTTTTTTTAGGGCCACATTTGGTCCACTGGAGTTCCTCCAGGGATTGTAGCAGGTAGGGATTGGCAGGATTGAGTCCATGTTTGAAACTGAAGAACAACAAGGCCTACGGCAGGTTGAAATGTACTGCAGGCGGCCATAATGAATGACATATTATATTGGAAGAAAAAAAACTTGTGCATGCCTTATATTATTTACTATATATTATTATTTTTTAGGCTCACATGGACTTTAGTCGGTGAGCTTATGCGATATGCAGTGTCCGTAGGTGAAGTGAATGAGTCAGTCAGTCAGTTCCGTAAAACACTGCGGTATTTATGCTTGAACTAAACACTAATTTGGTGAAACTTGGCCTACAAACTTCATATCTGATGGAATGAGTTTTGTATTGACCGGCATAAATCTGGGTCCATTAAGGGGGTCTACGGGTGGGATATACAGGGTGTGAATGCGTGTGGGTATGTGTTTTCGTAACGCCTCTCAGAAAACTACACATCGCATTTGATGGAAACCAAAATAGGTATTGTCTCTTTTCGAAACTACGCACAAGGCCAATTTTATGAATTTTGACCACGACTTTTCATCACCGTCAGTGTTACCGACAGGTTGTTTAGGGGGCAAAAAAAACTTTAGTTGTCGAATGGGGTTGTGGGGCGGGGGGGGCTTGAGAGATGCCCTGCTCGAATCAGGTGACTTCGACCGCCGGTCTATTGTTATAACCTGGAAAGTAGTTCGCTGGGAGATTATGGAATGGCGTGTCATCGTCCGTCCAATACTTCAACTCTTCTGAAACTCGCAATCGGATTCGATAACTTTTGGACAACGTTCATCATCACGTATGTAGCAAAGCTTACTGTTCAATGCATTAAAATAGTCCATAGGTATTTATTTTTCTTTGCATTCATATTTGTGGGTCTCACGCCTACATTGGTTCCCTGGTTATTATCCAGCGCACTTCCAGGTGAGGCACCCAGGGGTTTGCCACTGTTTATGTTGTATTAATAAAGAGGAGGGATATAAACTCAAGTCAAAAGTGCAGGTGTAAGTGAGTACAACAGTTGATGGAAAATCTTGTGGCGATAAGTAAAATATTTATAATGAACAATTACAATTAAACTTCCCATTTAAGTTTGGAGGGATGTTTGCTCGTGCTTGTGCGAGCTTGGAGTTTTGAGCCACTGAGGTGCCAAATATCTATTTGGATTATAATTGTGCTTCGGATGATTCGGCGATAAGGTGTGATAAAGATTTGTGAGATAAAGATTGGTCGTAAACCCTTACAATCTTTTCTCAGTCCCCAACGACTCTGTTAATGTGGTGTTTTGCAGATGAAATAGCATGCTGGTGCACGATATCCCGGATGAAGGCGTTTGAGGCTGAATCTTGTCCAAAAAACTTCAGATTGAAGAGCAGGTTTTTCTCGGTGTATTTAGGGTTTGAGTTCAGGAAGCTGTTGGCTGTTGAATTAAACAGGCTGTTGGCCGTTTAGTCTGAGGTTGGCAAAATGAGATGCAAGTGTGTGTTCAGGGGATGCTATGGGGACAGGCTGTGCCCGCACAATGTTGCATAATGATAATATAATAAATAAAATTACTACTTTCTTGGGCATGCAACTGCATGGATGTAATGGAATGTGGCTGGTCTATTTTGGACGACACGTTGAGAAGGATTGCAGGTGGGAGACGAATTGGACAGGTGTGCAAGGAGAATTGGCGTCATGCGGAGTAGTGGAGTGTAGGTGTGTTATTTTTTGTCCGTTTTGTCGTCCTGCAAGGATGATCGTGAAGCAAGGAGAACGTCCCCAGTGTGTAAAAAGTAAATGCGGGAAACTTTTCAATTGATATGGATGGTGAAGCCGATCGGATATATGATCCATCCGATATATCGATCGTCCGATATATCGATCCGATTCGATGATTCAAGCTGCTCCCGTTGCTTATTAGGCAGTAACAGTAAAATAATATAATTAAAATTAAAAATAGTAATTGCGTTCACGTCGCAACCTTCTACTCATCGATTGTGGCAGGGTGGAGTGGAAAGATCTCAAGAGGGTTTGATATGATTTCCAAAAAATAAAAACTGAACAGGTTTTCACTGGTTTCGCCTTCAAGTGATCCGAGAAACTGGATCGACGATCATGATGTGGGGGGGGAAATGAGCTTCAAATACGATATACATCGGCGAATTTGTCATATATATATCTTACAATCTATAATAATGCACAGGTAAAGGTGTATAAATTACCATGCTTATGTATAAACCCTAGGCCTCAGCTGGCACGTAGGTGTACAAGACAAAGAGTACCTGGAGCCTCAGCTGGCACGTGAAGGTGCAAGAAAGAGTAGCCTGAGCTCAGTGCGTGTCGGTTACAGAAGAGTACCCTGGGTCTAGCTGGCACGTACAGGTGTACAGACAAAGATACCTGGAGCTCAGGTGGCAGTCAGGTGTTAACAAGACAAGAGTATGGAGTCAGGCACGTACAGGTGTACAAGAAAGAGTACCTGGAGCTCAAGCTGGCAACGTTACAGTGTACCAACAAAGAGTACTGGAGACAGCTGGCACGTACAGGTGTACAAGACAAAGATACCCTGGAGCTGCAGCTGTGCGTAAGGTGACAGACAAGGAATACCTGGGAGCTAGCTGGACGTAAGGTCGTACAAGACAAGATACCTGGAGCTAGTGGCACGTACAGGTGTAAAGAAAGAGTACCCTGGAGCTAGTGGACGTCAGGTGTACAAGAAAAGAGTACCTGGAGCTCAGTGGCACGTACAAGGTGTAAAGACAAAGGTACTGAGCTCGCTGGGCAGTACAGGTGTCAGAGAAAGAAATATCCCTGGAGCTCAGCTGGAGTACAGGTGTACAAGAAAGAGTCCTGGAGTCTCAGGTGGCACGTACAAGGTGTAAAGAAAGAGTTACTGGAGCTCACTGGGGGCGACGGTGTACAAGAAAAGAGTACTGGCGGTGCTGGCGTTAAGGTGTACAGACACAAGTACTTGGGGGAAGCTCCTCGCTTGGGGGCCCCCCACGGTAAGACAGGTTTGGTTACAGAACAAGGAGTAACCTTGGAGCCTAGCTGGAAGTACAGGTGTAAAAGCAAAGAGTACCTGGACATAGCTGGAGTAAGGTGTACGAAAAGAGTACCTGGAGCCTCGCTGGCACGTAAAGTGTACAGGACAAGAATACCCTGGAGCTCAAGTGGCACGTACAGGTGTACAAGACAAAGAGGTACATGGAGCCCTCAGCTGGCAGTACAGGTGTACAAGAAAAGAGTACACTGGAGCTAGTTGGCCGTACAGGTTGTACAAGACAAAGAGTACCTGGAGCTCAGCTGGCACGTACCGGTGTACAAGAAAAAGATCCTGGAGCCATCAGCTGGCACGTACAGGTGTTACAAGACAAAGAGTACTGGAGCCTCAGCTGGAGTCAGGTGTACAAGAAAAGATACCCTGGAGCCTCAGCTGGCCAGTACAGGTGTATCAAGACAAAGAGTAACTGGAGCTCAGGTTCGTGGCGAAGTTACAGACAGAGTTAATCTGGAGCATCAGCTGGCCAGTACAGGTTGTAATAGACAAGAATACCTCGAGCTCAGCTTGGAGTTACAGGTGTACAAGAAAAATACTGGAGCCTAAGTGGCAGTACAGGTGTACCAAGACAAAGAATACTAGGAGCTAGCTGGACGTACAGGTTGTAAAGCAAAGAATACACTGGAGCTTCAGCTGGCACGTACAGGTGTACAAGAAAAGAATACCTGGAGGCCATCAGTGGCCACATACAGGTGTAAAGACAAGAATACCTGGAGCCTCAGCTGGCCGGTAACGGTGTACAAAGACAAGGTACACTCTGGGAGCTAGCTGGCACGTAAGGTGTAAAGACAAAGAATACCTGGGCAGCTGTGCAGTACAGTGTTAAGACAAGAGTACCTGGAGCTAAGCTGGGGTTACAGGTGTCAGAAAAGGAATACCTGGAGCCTCAGTGCGTTACAGGTGTCAAGAAAGAGTATGGACTCAGCTGCGCATACGGTGTCAGAAAGAATACTGGAGCATCAGCGGCACGTCAGGTGTGAGACAAGAATCCTGGAGTCAGATGGAGTACAGGTGTCAGAAAAGAGAAAGGAGAGAAAAATTTCAGGTGTTGCGCAAACTTGTCCCTTGGGTCAACGTGCTATATCGTTCGTTGTACCCTGAGTTTCCTCGAATGAGAAAGGAAACGTACGGAACCGCAGCATGTTATGAATGAATGTGGTGAATGATACAACATGAATTTATAACCTGGATTGGGGAGAGTCCTATTTTACGGATGGTTTAAAACAGAAGAGTTTGTAGGAGTACACAGAAGCTCTGGTTATTCATGCCTCGAGTGTTGAGATCGCAAACGGAGTGGCCTCGCTGTGGCTCAAGGTGTGAAACGTGCGTGTGCACAAACAAGGTCCGGTCTGCACACGGCAACGGACTGACAGCGATGGGTCCCCGACATGGGAATGTCAAAAGGTGAATGGGGGAACATGTCAGTGATCGTGAGTATTCTCATAGTCCCCGCTCCTTTTCTTCTTCTCCGGTCATTCTTTTCCTCGTCTCACTCCTCTTTTGTTTCTTTTTCCATCCTTCTCTGGTATTCTGAAGTGAGTGGTTTTTCTTTTCATTCATAACTAGTATGTGTGGTGTGGTGTGTGTGTGTTTGTGTGTGTGTGTGTGTGTGTGTGGTGTGTCGTGTGTGTGTGTGTGTTGTGTTTGATTGTATATTATGTGGGTTCAGAATGTGAATGGAGTCGATCCAGGGTGGACTCAAATCTATCCCTTCATTTCAGTAAGCGGTCCGATTCACAGACCAAGTGTGAAGTTTTTCCTGTTCAAAGTTTTGTGTGAGGGTCTCTTCAGGATGTTCGCTGACCGGAAGTTCCAACATGTAGTTTGTTTGTAGTAATATTCCGGATGGTTTTGTAATATATCTTGTGAGGTTCTTTGTATGCAATACTGATTGGTCAATATCATGTTACAACTTTGGCATTCTTTTCAGTTTCAGGATCTTTTACTACATTCTTGAAGTCTGGTAATTTGGAATATTTTGATTTTGGCATACGTTTAGTAAAATCATCTGCAATTACACTCAATCGACAATGCTTCTTATCTTTTTTTTTGTACTAGTAACATGATAATTGGTCGGCAGCTTAGTTTTGATGTTCGGCTCGATGGATTTAGGTCGTACGTGACGGTCGGTACTGATCTGTTTTAGTGAATTGTTTTGGTTAATGTTCACACTGGAACTGGGAATATAAAGATTTTGATGATGTGCCGTGGTTAATTAAGATCTGTTGTGTATCGCGTGTAGTGTTTGATACGAGTTGTTTTTTGAATGTTTTTTTGTGTTCGTATGAGATAATACTACATGGGCAAAAGGTATGTGAATGCTCGTCAACATCTCATTCCAATTTTGGGCATTAATATGGGCTGGTTCCCTTTGGCTGTGTAAGCTCAATCTCTGGCAAGGCTTTCCACTAGATGTTGGAACATTGGGCCGTGCGGATTTGCTTCCAATTCTAAACAAGAGGCATTTGTTGAGGTGGGGCACTGCGTTGGGTGATTGGGTCTGGGTGCAGTCGGCGTTCAATTCATCTAAAGGTGTTTTTGGGGTTTGAGGTCAGGGATTGTGAGGTAATCAAGTTCTTACACGATTTGAAAACCATTTCTGTATGGACTTCGCTTTGTGCAGGGGGGGCATTGTCACGCTGACAGGAAAGGGCTTCCCCAAACTGTTACCACAAAGTTTTGGAAGTAGAATGTAGAATGTATTGTAATGCTGTAGCGTTTGACTTCTTTCAACTTTAAATTAAGGGGCCAGAGCCGAACATGAACATCCGGCAGACCATTATTCCTCTCCAAAAACAATACAGTTGGCACTTGCATCGGGGCGGTAGCGTTACTCCTGCATCGCAGAACAAATTTGTCCATCGACTGCAGAGTAAAGGTGCTTTTCATCACTCAGAGAATGCATTATCGTGGTCCGTCTAATGGCGTGAGCTTCACACACTCCAGCGGCATTGTCGTTTGCTCATGGTGATCTTAGGCTTGGTTGTGCTGTGCTGGCAGGACGCATTTCCTGAAGCTCTTGAAACAGTGGTTGGTGCTGAGGTTTCTTCCAGAGTCAGTTGGAAGACTCGTGGTGAGTGATAAACGACGGACAGACCGTTTTAGCATGTAACGCGCTTGAGCATCGGCGGTCTGTTCTGTGAGCAGTGTGGCGCTTATCTCGGCTGAGCTGTGTTGCTCCTAAACTTTCACGTTTACAATACAGATTACGTACAGTTGACCGGCGGCAGCTCCATCAGGGCAGAATTTGAGCGAAGCTTGATTGTTGGAAAGGTGAAGGTTGAAAGTACTGATTTAGTAGACACATTCTCCTGGCAATGTTTGTCTATGAGATTGGTGTGGTGTGTGCTTGATTTTATACACATGTCAGCAATGGGTTTTGGCTGAAATAGCCGAATCATCGAAATTTAGAGGGGTGTCCATACTTTATGCATTGTGGTGTACTTTACTCCTTTGCTAATGCCAATTCACTCACGTTTCTTATTTTTATTTTTCTTCTCCCCACAACTTAACTTTTTTCTCTCACCTCTCTGCGTGAAAAGACATTAGGTGAGGCATAGCTCTTTCCCCCTTTGAGCTTCCTCTTCTCCTGCTCTCTCTCTCCTCTCTCTCTAACCCGTCCCCTTAATCCGTAGGCAGCGATATCGACATTTATTGTTTTTTTGGGGGGACTAAGTGTAATGTGTTTTGTTGGTGTTAGATTTCAACCTTGTAAGTTGATGCAGTTCAAACCATAATTGAGTGAACTAAGGCTGTATGCTGTGTTGGCTTAATGGTTAGGGTGGTGGGTTTGGATCCAAAGGTTGAGTTCAATCCGCTAAGTGTTTTGATTAATCAGTTGGGGTTTAACTCGACTGTCATCCTTCGAGCTGGCAATGAGTGAGCCTCTGGATCTGTTGTTGGAGTGAAGACCGTCCAGGATGTGTCAATCGAAGGTGACTGGCTTAGCGAAAGTTGCGAAGAGTATCGGTTATTCCTCCTCTCCAGAATGTCTTGATGCTGTTTTTCGTCCTGATTATTCTGAAAACATGGAACAGTCAGAGTTCTTTCGCGACAAGAGTAGGGCCAGATGGGAGAAAACGAGGTGATACGTGTATATAGGTCCCTGCATTTGGGTGGTATGAGGAATGATCTGTGTAATATGAGGAAAATCTTGAACGATTTTTGAAATATTGTGTGCATAACCAAAGTTTATAGAGATGAGTGCAAGGAACTATTAGCCAATCAAGCGTGATCTTGAGGTTGAGATAAGAAGAGTTATAGTATATGCAATAATGAAACTAAATGTTAACGGTTTTGAATATCAGTACACAAAGTCATGAGGATTGATCGTTTGGCTGAGCCATTTTAATGTCACTGTGTTCGACCCTTGGCAGAGGAAGAGGTACAAAGGGGGAGGGGCTGCTTGGCTTTCCTCCTGCTTGTCATGACTGAACTTGGTGAGTAGCTGTGAACTTAGCTCCAGACATGATTAAACGTGTTTTTCAGATCGACATCGATTTTTAAATACGTTGTGGTTGTTCTAGGGATAATTTGCTATATTCTCGTGGTAATCCAGAATCACAGCTCACATCATACATCATTCTTTTTCCCCTCTGTGAACACTTAACATTCTTTCAATCTCATTCTTTCCAGTGTTCACACAAATCTATATCATCCCCTTTCCAAAACATGAATTTTTATTACCCTCGTTAAACTCCCAAGCATCTGCTTAATTTTCAGTTTTTTCTTGGAAGAGTGTTTTTGGGTATTTTTGTCACGCATGCATTTTTTGCCCACTTCTCCCACCATGTGCTTTCGCAAGTTCTATCTGTCCATTCATACTGTGGATCACCCTCTCCAGATGTTAATGTTTGTTATGTTTGTGTCTGAATCATGTCATTGTTCTAGTTTTCACAGATTGAACAAGTATAAAAAAACATAGCTTTATTTTCAATGGTGATGTTTAGAATAGCAGGAGGTAATTTAAATTTGATATCAATATGCATCGTTTTAATGTAAGTAAGCTGTATGTATTATTCCTTCCCATGTGTGTGTGTCTGACGCATTCCTTCTACCGATTTTTACCTACCTGAAAATTGGTTCAGGTGAGGTTTAGCATGGACGTGTCCGGTCGTCAGTCAATATGTAAACAGTCGAATCTTCTTCTCGAAACTACCATGAATTTCGATAGAAACTTGACTCCCAACATCATTACATGATGTACGGCAAGTTTGTTTTGGATTAAAAAATCAAGGTTAGTGATCTAAGGGGGTCAAGTGGGGCAGGTTTTGAACGCCCTAAAATATGGTATTTGCTTTCTTCTGAACGTCACAATTTGATGAAATTGCACAGCTTATCATAGGATTTGGAAAAATGCATTAAAACTATGTTCGATTTTTAACCTTTGTAGAATGAGGATCAAGATCAATTAAAGGTGAAAGGTTATTATGATTCGGGATCGTACTTTTGATTTAAAAAGTATTCACCCAATATTAGATACAGTGTGGTTGGGGAATCATCACTGGCCAATGGGTCATCGGCATACCTGTGGTTCCTGGTTCTATCAGGTAGCCAAAGGCATGCCCTATTTTTTTAATGTTTAATTCCTCCGTAACCTGTCTTTTAATGTTTTCAAAGTTGTTCCAACGCCATCAGGTGCCTAGTTTTTAAGGCAGGAATGCCACAACTGGAGAGTAAGTGACCATACTTTGGGTGAAAGGTCGGGGGTGGTTTTCCTGGCAAGGAATGAGCATATGGATAATGCAGCTGAGGGGGAGGGCTATGGTGTCACAGATGCAGTTGGGAACAGATGACGAAAGAGAGCATGGACAGAAGTGCTTGGTGGCCGATGCAAGAGATTGCAACGAAAGCCTGTGCACAACTCTTGGGGATTCAAGCACAAAATTGTTGTGGAGCCTCCCAACGCCCTGTCCGGCTGCGCACACTTCCCCTCATGAGTTCATGCGTGGCATGACTGTCATGAGGATTTGCTCCTGAAATGAATCTGGCGTTGTGGAGGCACAGTCAGCAGTATTTCATCTTGTTCATCTTCTTGTCTATAGGGGTGTTGAAAGGGGCCCATAAGTGCTTACATTAATTAAGGATACTATTGTTATTGACTCAGGGAGTTTAATGGGTTTTGGGTTATTAAATAACTGTATTACTATTATATTTGTATTTCCCACCTTTTTGTTTCAATACATTTATAATCACTTGCGCTCTGGGTGAATTTGTGTGTTTGATATTAATTAGGAGTTAACATTATCCGTTAAAGCAATGATTGGGTCAGAGATTTAGCGCCCGTAGAAAACGTGCTTGGTCCCGAAGATTTCACTGGATGTAATTAGTTTTAATATGAACTTGGCACTGATTAGTGTTCGTCCGCCTGATTGACTTTGGGAGTTCCATGGCAAGTCGTATGCGGCACCAGGCCCGATACTGGCTAGAGCCGGATAGTTTGCGGACGAGTTTGATCGGTTAATTGGGGTTCAGCTAGGCAACTACGTTGGACTTGAATACAATATTTATTGGCAATCCAGTTGTCACTGTGTGTCCTGTATTTATATGGTAACAGCTGTTAATCGGCTCCACTATACGCATGAGCTTAGCAGCGCTCTCGTCCCTACATATCTGTAGGATTTTAAATGCAGCATACTGGGAATAATTAATTCCAATTTTATGAGACAGTCCCGAGAGGGAACTCTAGACCAGTATTTTGGTCAAGGAGAGTAGAGAAATAAGGGATCTGGGGAAGAATGAGGGCATGGTGGTGGCCGCTGCAAATTTATCAAAATGTTTGTAAAAGTAAACTTTCACCTTGATTTTATTTATCTTTAGTCTTGGAGGTTAAAAAAAAAAATAAAACAAAATAGACTACAATCCAAGAATGGACCAGCATTTAAATGGACTTCTTATGGAAGAGTTGGCATTAAACGCAAGTTGTAGTGCTGGTTGTGAATTTGTTATTATTGTAGCGACACGATAACCTATTGTTAAAGCTGTTGTGGTGGGAGGTTTATATTCGTGACAAAGAACAGTTTAAACTCTCTGGAGATCTTCTGGGATTGTGGGGACTACGAGTACACGGTTCGTGAGGAGAAAATGAGAACTTGAAGCTTTTGTTTTAAACAACCGGGTTTATTTCCGAACAAAGAGATGACCAGGGGTGGTGATCAACGGAGGAAACATGGAAAGCGTAGGGAAGGAAGGAAGGAAGGGGAATACAATCAGATCACGATTATATACAGTAGGTAAACTAAATAAAGACATAGTACTTATCCGACTCAAATACAGACGGGAAAAGGAAAAAAGGGAGACTCAGCTTGGTGGTAGGTGAAGGGTGGGGGGGGGGGAGGAGGGAAACGGGTGCTCTCCTTAAGCTCTTTTTCATCCAGTTTCATAAAACATTCTTCCTCACGTTCTTATTTTCCATCAACTTTTTTCCTCTGTCATGTTCTCTGTTCTCAACCTGGTCTCCTCAGACTCTTTTCCTCCTTCTCTTGGTTCTTCTAGACTCCATGATCTCTTCTCCTCTTTCATCGCTGGGACGCCCGCCCGAAGGATCAATCACTCGCTTGAAGGGCATTCGGGTAGTCTTCGCTCCTTCCATCTCTTGCAAGTCTCCTGGTGCTTCCAGTAGAGGTTTTTAACACATTATTTCATAACATAATCCAACTAATTTTTACAGCACCAACTTGTATGGTGCACTCAAACAGAATGTTCCTTCGGCTGAATGTAATTATTACATCCAAGTTGGCCACTACGTAGGACTATTGTACTCTACTACAATTCCTATTGCCTAAAGGTGATGTTACCCACACATAACATTGTGTTGTACATATTCATAACGAAGATACTAAACAAAGATATTCAAGGTAGGCGACTATATGACAGCCATTTTTGATAAAAAAATGCCAACGTCGTTGAAAATGTAAGTAGATGTATGCAAAAGGAATGATGCTAATTCATCATACAATTTGAGAGGAAAAAGCAACGCGAATTATTCAATTGATATTTTTCAAAAATGAACAAACGTAGAGATATGGCAACAAGTGTTTTTACTGTTTTTTTACTCGCCGAAGGAGCTGTTTTGCATTTTAATCCATGAGCTCAGCCAGATTGACTACCAAATTGAGGGACTAAAACTGTTTTTCAGTTACCTTGATGTCGTAGATAGAGTATGGAATCGTGTGTGGACGCTTTCATGCCAGCTAAATGGTATTTTGGGGGCAATCTTAAAAAATGGCGCCACTTTTCAATGACCTTGATAATATGCAGTAAATTGGCCATATCTCCGCAAGGCTTAACATAAACACATGATGTCACATTCATATGATTCAGTATAAAATTCTGCATTTTTTGGTGTGTATTTTGTTCAGTAATGTTAATTACTTTTTTATTTATGAACAAAATGTTGTGAAAAAAGTGGCGTTTTGTAAACTTTTTTTCCATATTTGTTACGTAAATCACCATAAATATCAAAGTTTACTATATTTAAGTTATTTATGCATGACTTGGTTATTTGACATTATATTAGTGATATAGAGTCCTAATCATAGACTCTTTCAAATCATATAGCAAGGAATTGAAACATATCACGACAGTCAAATCTCGCATGAGTTGTCTTTTTTGTCCAGTATTATCACTGACATTGTAATCTCAGTTCAGGGTACCTATATAATTCATTAACAACTATTCAGTAGGGTTTTTCTATATTTTGACTTACTTTCAATTAAATTACTGTTTTGATAATTATTTTTTCATATTATTTTGCATTTTTAATACTTTTCTACAGTTTTATAGGGTCAATTTTATTTTCAATATGTTAAGTACCTGGATTAGGCTGCTTTCATATTTAATTCATAGATAAATGTATTAAAGTAATCAAATAAATTATATTTGATCTGGTCCCCTCATCACTGTACACCTTTGAGATAGTCCCAGTGAAGCTGTGCTAAAATAGAAATGATGACAGCATGTAACCACTAAAGAATTTAGGTCACAGAAGTGATGCAGCCAAATGGGGTGTGTGAGATGTTTCAAGATGAGCTACAACTGAAATGTAAGTATTACACAGTACAACCCCTTTAGTACACTATTGTTGGAGCCAAAAGTGCCAACCATGAGTTAAGTCAATAAACCGTGTACTAAATTTGCAGAAATACATGTATATACAGGCCACATGATTTGTGCTATTTCAAATGATTTGGTATTTTGATATTACCAGATATACACAAAAATATATTTCATTATCATTGTTAAAACTGCTGTTTCATCCAAATATTGTCATATGTGTCCTGTTTTAAATATTTGGGATCCAAGCTAAAACCCCTGTAAGGCCCTCTAAAATAACATAGCATTGTTGATAAAACATGTATATGCAGTTTCTGGAACTGATTTATTTTTAATATTTTCAGAACCTGTTGCCACTTACCATAATCAGCATGGCAGAAGATGAAGTTGAGCCGAAACGTTTGAAGACAGAGAGCGGTACATTGGGAAATCTCCACTTATGATTTATCATCCCCCAGAGATGAAGAATCATGGAAAACCCTGGTGCCAAGCTGCTGAGATTCAACATTTTCAGCCAATTATCCATACTGCTGAAAACAGTGAAACAACTTTCTTAATTTAAATATCACAGGGATTGCAGATCCAATTTCACCCATAAAAATAAATTTAAATTGTGAGAAACAAGAGTACATAAATGAACAAGACTCTTTAAGGACTAGACATTCAACAAGGCAAGCATCTAGTACACAATCAAGAGTATACGATAAGATATGCATCTTTTGCCAAAGCAAGAGAAATAATTAAGGAACTAATAGCCGGGAACCATTGAAGCCAGCAGTTGAGCTAAAGGCATAGATCACATTGACGTTTTAGCCAACGTATGCCGGATTTTTGAAAAAATTGTTAAAACGCTGTAAACGGTCGAATAAGTTATGGGTAAGTTTTGATAATTGAGAGCCGCTGGAAAAACACTGCATTAGTAGTGCGCTGGTTTAACAACGTTGTACTTTTGAATTGTCTCAAAGCTTTCATGCTTGAAATTTTTACGACTAATGGCCAGCGTATATCAACACGTTCCACATAACGCTTCGCAAAAGTTGTAGCAGTCAGCGATTGTTTGACACGTTACTTGTAAGTTTAACTCATAGTCGAAACACCGTGAGAGTAATGTTTTAGCGTCAGAACTTATTTCTAAGCTATGAGTACGTGTTTGTACTACGTTACGCGATGTTGACACATCGACACATTTAGTTGTAAGGTGCTCATCGGTGAAACACGTCAAGTGATAATGGTTAGCGTCAGTGTTCAGACTCCTGGTTTTATTTTTTTTTAATTTTTTCTTCTTCCTTCCTTCGTATGATGGTGATGTTGACATTCGATTTCTAGTGCGGTTGTATATAATAAATTAATAGACTGCGCTCAACGTTTAAATCATAACGCATGTAAATGAACACGTCATACGAGAAAAAAAAACGGGAGTCTGGAAACTGACGGAACCATTAGCGTGAGTGTTTCGCTATGAGCACTTTCAAGTAAGTGGTGATTGTGTGTCAACGATCGCATATTGGCGTAAACTTATTTCGCTGATCGGAGCGTGTTATAGGAAGTCGTCGTAAAATTTTTCAAACTGCTTTAAATTACATAGACGTACTCCTTAATAGACGTATGAAAGCGTACTTTAGCGTTCTATTCAGCATCCAAACTTTACCTACGTATTCGACGTGCGCCAAGCGTTGTATTAGACGCATTTTTCAAGAGGTGGCATACGCTGCAAGACGCCAAGGTTGACTGGATGTTGACACTTCCATTTAATGCGGCGGTTATGATTTGAATCGTTGTCAGCGCCTTTTCATAACCTAGCAGTCATGTCGGCGATGACGTGAGCGCGCTATGCATGAGTTAGACTATCGTTGGGATAGGTTTTGTGAACGCCGACAAAGAGTTCATGCATTCGTTGGTATATAGTTATTATAACAAAGAAACGTTCTGTGTCCAGTTTTCCTATACGTTATGCATAAGACCAAGTTGTTATGATAGCTCCGAATATTTTAAAAAACATCAAAAGTTCCCGTAAGCCAGAGTTTTACTATTTTAATACGTTGCCTGTGGCTAAAAAGTCAGTGTGGACTGCGCTTAAGGCTGAAAAACCATTCGTGATATTGCAACTGAACTTCAGGAGACAGAATTATATTTTGTGCTCGAAGATTATTGTTGCTGTGCGAAGCATTATGCACAAAACATGATTACAGAATAAACGAGACATAACTGAAAGAATTTTCGAAATGCAGTGGTGCAGACAATCTTTACCAAAAACAGGAGAGGGCTTGCATTCAACAAGTTGTGTGAATATAATGCGTCAACAGATGTCGTTCTCCAAACCTGTATTGTTGGCCATACTGTCTATCTCATCGCAAAGTTTGTATGCCTTCATGGAAATAATGGGTTTTGAAAGTTCAGGGCACCAAAAAAAAATAAAAATGCGCGCATCTCTGCAGAGTTTGGAAGATTCTTTGATTTCTTCACAGTTTGCCGCAGAGTATAATATATAAGGCAAGACAACTTGACAGTAGACTCCATTGCAGTTGACTATGTTCAGTTAAAGGAAGAATATGACATTCTTGTGAAGCCGCAAGATCTAAAATCTATGATAACTCAAGTAGCCCAGCTTTTACGTGAACAAGTAAAATGTAGAATCAAAGAGCAGCCTTGGCCCCCTGACCCTCGGGAACTTAATATCACATA
>CM068953.1:122530336-122544182 GCA_035128595.1 Eptatretus atami | reverse complement strand
AAGCTGCCAGAGGTTAAAAAAAAAATTTAGGTTACCAAAAACTGAAAAATAATGTAAATTTCAGAGTTGTTAAAAAAGGCCCTTTTCAGGAACAAGTAATGGGTTAGCAACGCAGCTGTTCTGCAACAATGGAAGTAAATTAAGCCTTGAAAGTTGATGCAAACAATTCTTACAGGTGTCCCAACTTTTGTTGATTAGTTACAAACCCCCTGTCTGTATAAAAGCAGTGTGGAACAGACTGTGTTGCTACACCCTCTGAAGCATTATTTGGATAATATTGCACTGCAGGAAGTAGTATATTGCTATCATAATGGTGAGAAAAGACAATTAACAGACCATTATAACCCTTAAAAGTGTAGGTCTTTCCTTTGGAGAAAATTGCAAAGAGCCAAGGTGTCAGTAAGTACAGTTTCCTACACCATCAAAAGGCACTTGGAAACTGGAGGAAACACTGACAGGAAGAAGTCTGGCAGACCCAAAGCCACAACACAATCAGAAGACAAGTTTCTGAGAGTTAACAGCTTGCATGATAGGTGGCTCACAGGACAGCAGCTTCAAGCACAGCACAGCTTAACACTGGTCGAAGTAAGGAAGTCTCAGTTTAAAACTGTGAAGAGAAAACTTCGAGCTGCAGGTTTGACAGGTCGAGTGACAGTAAGAAAGCCAAGATTGCAAAATAAGAAAAACGAGGCTTACCTGGGCCATGAAGCACCGTCAGTGGACTACTGAAAACTGGAAGAAGGTCTTATGGACCGATGAATCAAAATTAGAAATCTTCGGTTCATCACGCAGGGTTTTTGTACGCCATCGAGTAGGCAAAAGGATGGTTCCTCAGTGTGTGACACAAACTGTCAAACATGGAGGAGGAAGCGTGATGATCTGGGGCTCTTTAGCTGAATCCAGAGTCAGCGACTTGCACAGAGTGACTGGCACCCTGAACCAAAAGGCTACCACAGCATTTTGCAGCTCCATGCAATACCCTCTGGTCTATGCCTGGTTGGTCAGGGGTTCATCCTACAGCAAGATAACGATCCAAAACATACCTCCAGGCTACGTCAGAACTACCTTAGAAGAAAAGAACAAGACGGTAGGCTTAAATCATGGAATGGCCAGCACAGTCTCCAGACTTAAACCCCATCGAGCTGGTTTGGGATGAACTGGACAGAAGGGTGAAAGCAAAGTAACCTACAAGTGCAACACATTTGTGGGAACTTCTGCAACAGTGTTGGAAGAACTTTCCGAACAATATTTGATTTCCATTGCAGAAAGAATGCCACGAGTATGTTCGGCTGTTATATCTGCAAAAGGTGGCTACTTTGATGAGTCAAAAATTTAGATTAAATTTTGTTCAACAAAACGATTCCATGATTTATTTTTTATCTGCAATTGCTTATTTGTTCTCTGCTTTCCTTTCAGAGTACATTGAAACTTTAAACTGCTTAAATTCAGTAAAAACTGGAAAAATGTGGGTGTTCTAAAACTTGACTGGGAGTATATATATATATATATATATATATATATATATATATATATATATATACCTGTCAAAGATCACGTGAATCGCGATATGACCTGCGGGCCCGTGTGGAAGTATCTATATTGTATGGCGGCAAAATTGTTCAGCCATTTCCTGAAATGTGATCTTGGACGACTTAGGGGGAGGTGCTAGCATCTGTATGACTGCATGTTCATCAAAATATGGCATCATATCCATCTATCTGACTGATCTTCTCACCTGGTATACTTAAGATGGCAGTTTTTGGATAGGTGACATCAGGCTTCGATGGCAACAAGGTCATCATTGTGAATGCCATTAAGCCTAGCCAGCATCTCCTGGTCACTACATTTTCAGCTGCTTCCAGGATCTTTGTGGGCATGTCACCTGCTATAGATTTTACTACCGATGGCAGACTGGATCATTGACTATATAGACCTATGCTTGTGGTTACAGACTGAACCACACAAAAAGCAGTTCTTTTTCCAGTCAAAAATGGAGCTGAAAATTTGAGATCTTATAAGGCGGGCACCAGTTCTGTCACCACTTGTGTGGGGTTTCTTCAGTTTGCCGACGTTTACTCAATAATTTTGAGATCTGATGAACTGGTGCATGTTATTTCGACAATTTCTGTGATACTGGAACGAAACTTCGGCATTCAAAATTGCTGCTCGTTTCTGGTGGTGAACAGAGACTGGATTCTTGTCAGATCAGGAGAAAAACCAGGAGACTTTTCATTGAATGATTTCAAACAAAATACACATTTCCACTGCCAAATATTAACAATCAAATATTTTTAGATGCCAATACATAAAATTCTACAACCGTCTCAAACAATAGTTCTGGATTCTCTATTCTTTACATATCTGAAAAAAAACAAGAATAGTTCCTGTTGAAGTAACTTGTATAATCAAAATGTAGTTCTTCAGCATGGTAAGGGCATATGTATAGAGCAGTTGGTGTGTTATATTTGGTCACCACATTGCCATATACCATGATGGAACATGAATAACTATTTATTTGACATTTTTTCGCATTTCTATTGAACTCCTTGACCCATAACACACAGGGTTAAACAACAAAATTGTTGTCCTACGTGCTTGACTTTGTGAGTTAAGGCATTTGCATTAATGAATGGTGGCCATTTTGGAAAATGGAGCATATGCAAATGGTCATTACCTTTCAGCTTGTCATGAGACGTTTTCATGAACTCCACAACCCCGGGGCCATAGATGGATACTATGATGACAAATGTATTATTCTGGCCCGAGTGCCGTGCTGCAGGACTATTTGGCTTATCAGTGACAGTGTAGCGTGGTCTCTTGAGAAAAACGAATCACAAAATATGGTGGAATTATAGATAGATGACACAAGATTATTGTATAATGACAAATGACAATCGTGAAATTTTTTGAATGTAAGCTACAGAGCTAAACCTCAAACGAGCTTCTCACGTCAGATGTCCAAAGGTGCGCATAAACCAAGTATTTTTATGATGGTTAAGAGTTTGGTGCTGACTACAAAAGTTTGGGATAAAATCGTTACAATTATAAAGGTAGTTGAAAGGTAACTCAAGGTCAAGATCAAAAATGAAGACGGTCAGTATAAGCTTTAGAGTTTAGATCATCATAAACGACCCAACAAATATCAAAACTGTAGCTATCATTTCTACTCGACAGATGACAAATAAATTCACCAAATCCTGGAATACAGATGAAACATAAAAGGACATGTTGAAAGTGAACACTGTTGGGATCAACATCAGGTGAACATCTATTGATGTAGCACATATCGTATTCATTATATGGACACAAAATTCCATAAAAGGTCAAGGTTAGCCACTAAAAGTCAGAGACAAAAATTAAGACATTATGGTCAACTTCAGACCATTATCTATGCACTATGTTTTATAACTGTACCATTAGCTGTTTTCACACTACGGACAATACAAAATTGGTTGGAATCATCATAATGACAACCATAATAATGATAAAAATCAGAAGATTAACAATAGGACTTTTCAATTCAAAAAGGAAATTCCAATAACAACAACAACAACAACAATAGTAATACACCAGCAAGAAACAATAGGCTTCCAGTCATACTGGCTTGGAAGCCAAACATCAACCATCATCATCATCAACATCATCATCATCATCATCAAACCTGTCAAGGCTGCTGGCTGTGGTAAACGTGTTTCTCTCGCTGTCTTTGCCAATTCATTGGCTTTAATGGATGCAGAGCGTGTCTGTCGTCCTGAAGCAGCAGCATCGGAGGGAGCAGGACATGACATTCGCCTTTGCTTGCTTCTCAGAGTGCAGGAATCACAGGTGTTGTTTCCTGTGAAGACCTGGTGTGTCTCTTCACTGGCATAACCTCAAGAGGAAAGCTCACATCATCAGCAATTTCTGCCCAGATTCTGTGTGTGTATATGACATTGGAGAGACGGAGGTGAGATCTTTTTCCAAATGTGTCACCCCATCATCGTCAACTTCTTTGGTGTTGCGAGACTTTGGGTTTGTTATCGCGTGGAATCTGACAATTCATGTTCAACCTGGGCAACATCCGAAGACTGGTTCGGGAAACCCATTCTTGCTCTGCACTCAGGTTCAGCATTGGCAACCTCTGTTTGAGAAGAAATACTTTTTTGGATTGTTCACCAGTTGATGATGCAACTGGTTGAAATTTATGTTCATTCTCAGGAACGTCATATTGTCTGTATCAGCAACGTGTGCCAAATTGGTGATTTCTGTGAGATCAATATCACCCACAGGTGCCAAAGCTTGTTCCTGGGACTCATCAAATGGTTTTAACAAGGTTCCAGATCCAAACTCACTTTTATCCTCAGAATGGCCCTCAGTTTTTTCAACAGTTGCTGATACTGTGAATGGAAGCATTTCGTGATAATCTGGTACAATGGACAACGTTTTCCTTTTATCTTCATCCACTGGTTTATTCAAGCTGGGGTACTTTTGGACCCCATTGTCAAATGATTCATCATTAATCACATCGATACTACAGGTGACCTCACTCTGAATGTCACCCTTTGCCTGTAACTTCAGCTGTTCAGAGCAATCAGGCCCGGCAGATGATGCCACTATCTCAGAGCTACTGTAATTTTCTTTCAACTCCAATGTATCTTGGGATTCAGCAGATGAACAATTCGATTTACAAACCGGCTCCGTTTCATCAATTTTACTCAAGCATGATCGTTTCCTCGTGCAATACTGGGTGACTGATTGAAGAGAAATTAATTGCTTGTCAAGATGACCGGCTGTGGACACTGGCAGTTGTTGTGCTGAATCTACTGCCACCTGTCCTTTTCCACTTTGTGTTGACAATGAACCATGATGAAGTCCAAAAGTAAGACGACTGTTTTTACTTGTTGCAAATTGAAAAGAAGCAGTCTGGTGCATGCAGCAGTCAGTAGGCACAGCTGTGTGGGAGGAATCGAGCATCTGGCCTGCTTTCACCGGCACATCTTTCGCGTCTACAGCTCCCTTTCTCATGGATTGCCTTGCACTCGGTCTGGCCAAGAGAAATGAAAGGTTTATAAATTAACTGTATTTCGTCCAATCCACAATCACCATATATTAATCACATCAGCAATAATGAAAGCATCATTTTGGCAAAATTAACATAACAGCATATAGGAGGTAAAATGAGATTATTGGTACTTTATAGTGCACATTTAAGTGTATTTTCTCACCATAGTCTTTTTTCCACGTAGCAAGTATACAAGAGGATTCAAACATAATTCTCCAAAACATTCAGAAAAAGAAAGAAATTATTATAGACGATCAAACCTTATCTGATATTCATCCTGGCTGGTAGGGATGTCAGTCGAAATGTTTTAACTCTGGAGTATCAAATCCATAATCTGAAACAAGATAAAGAGCAATCAGAGATGACAGACCCTCGCCAGGACTTGTTTTGTGTGTGTGTTCATGTAGTTTGTGTGGCGTTTGTGTACTGGTGTGTTACGTAATTAATAATAGACATAATTAGAACTGCCACTTTATAATTGCGGGCAGTGATGACCGGGTACCAAGACGTCCTGCTTGAATGCAACCCCACTTTGATTGGACACCTGACCCTGACCCATGACTGTTTTTATTATTATTTAAGTGAATTTAGAATGGGATTAAAATAAATTCAATTTTTTCTGTGGACCATTTTATCCCTAGATGACCCTCAAGAATTTTCATACTGATCGGATGTAGCGTTCTATATATGCAATTATGACATCATAATGACAGCACCTATGACATCATTAAATAAAAAAACAATCACACTTCTTCCCCATGAGGAGTACTTGCCATGTGCCAAGTTTCAATTATTTCCTTTGTGCGGTTACAGAGTTTTTGTGGAGGTCCAAAGCTTTTTGGTTTTTCCAACATGTGCCACACCACATGACCTATGACATCATAATTATCATTTAAACATTCTACATGAGTAGTTGCTCCTATGGGGAAAATTTCATCTCAATCGACAAGCGGTTGTGGTGAAAAACACTAAAGTTCTGTGCGGATAAACAAACAAACAAAGACAGTCAAATGACCCAAATGCAATACCATCTCCATTGGCAAGGGTAATAAAACATGACAAACACTTTACACCAGCATAACAATACAAAGCATGTTTGACACGACTTGTTGATATTTGACACTATTTACATTTCTCACAAGATTGGCTGCCTATATACAAGGTTGGAGGTTAAACTGAATCTGACCACTTTAGAAAATGAGAATGCATCACATTTGCCATTGTAAAAGATTGCACAACAGATATGAATCTGAATGGCTGTTTAAGCCTCTTGCATACCAGACTCAGAGTATGTCTTTTGCTGGTTCACTCCATGCTGTGTAAGCCCCTCCTGGAGTTTGACTCCTGTAGTCTTTGCCTCCTCACTGAAAGTTTGCTGAAATACAAATAGTAAACCAAATGAAATACAAATTACAAACAAGCACCTACTGTAGATCAGATCATCATTTGCTGGAATTATTTTTTTCAGCTAGTGCTGGCACAAGATCAGCTGTTCTTCTAAACCTCTCAACACTCTCTGTCCCATCCTACTACCTTAAGCCTAAATCACATTTGCTCTACGGCTAGGATACGGCGGCCGTACCCTCCCCCCCCCCCCGAATTGACAGAAACGTGCGGCGGCCGCAGAGTTTCTGAGGTGGCCTCAGGGTGGCCCTTCGGCGTATGGCTATGTTTTACAGGCTGTAGCGGTCGCGCGTGGAATTATAGCGCGGAGTTATAACTTTTTCATTTCTACGTTGGCCATAGCAATTCGACAAGCCAAGCTCTGACGTAGATGTGTTCCACGTCGACCGTACGTAAGGCGAACGGTGGGCTTGCACTATTCGTGCGGCTGCCATAGGCTCTTATCAATGAAAATGAATTTTGCCAACCCCAAAAATTACGGCGGCCGCCTATTTCCACGGTCGCCGTAGGGTAGTCCTAAGGCGTCCCTGTGTTCAACGTACGGTGGCCTTGCGGTCTGTGTGACTACCTGCGGGCAATGCAGGGTCGACGCATGGTTCCTCTACGCCCGCCGTGCGTCCTACGTATGGCCTCCGTGGCAGTCTGCGTCGACCGTACGTCCACGTGCGCTACCGCTAGAGATCGGAGTATAGGTGTTGCCTATACTCCGAACTGGTATATTCAGTTATATATATACAGTTATAGTATATTCAGTTATATATACTGGTATATTCCGAACTGTTATATTTTTATTTCAGTAAAAAAAGAACTGGTATATATACCCACTCGTTAACCGTCAGTCTGTCGCACGTTCGCCTTAGGCCCCCCTGCGGTTGCCTTGCGGGCACCTTGAGGCTACCTTGCGTCTGCCTTGAAAATTCTATGGCGCCGCAGGGACGCCCTAAGGTCACTGTGCGACATAAATCAAAGACCGTACGGCACCCCCACGTTTTCGGTCTCCACAATTTCTAAATACGCCGTGCGGCTCCCCGAAAAAAAAAACATATGTGACTGCTACATTGTGTGACCGTGGAAATACTGCGGCCACCCTATATTGCTAGTGGCTGTAGATTTTGTAGACCCTACGGCCGCCGTGCCAAATGTGACTTAGGCCTTAGCAACAAGTGCTGTAATCCAGGCTGACTGCAGACCTCAACTCATTTGTTCCTCACTTCTCAATCAATGGAACACTTTCAAGGTTGGCTGGTGTTGATGCAAATTTCTCCAAAATTAGCATAGTGGGTTTGAGGTGATAAAATAATAGTAATAATAAATGTTGCCAATTAAACTTGATTGAAAAGTAAATCTATTGTTGTAAACCTGTAATGGAAAATGTACTCAAATAAGACATGATTATTACAATTATATGTGCTTGAACATGTATCTATTTTAATAATAATTAATCTCTTTTCTGTATTGAAAGATGATCAATCAGCCCAGTTAAGTGTCCAAAGCAGATTGACCTTTCAAGTAATTTTTAATCATTATTCAGTATAATAAAATTGCCTATTGTTTAAATATATTCTGCTTATTAAGGGATTAAAAAAAAAATTATATAAGGTGCCAGAAAATCTGGTTGGAGATATTACTTTATCTCAAATGGAATGTTAGTTTAAGGAGATATCCAGATGTGTTTTTACACTTTTTTCAGCTTCAGAATATATATCACTCCCTTGCCTTTTCAATGTGGGCTGACCTTCTGACCTCCATACCATGGAACCATGTGTACTCCATCAAAGTACCCAAAGGGCTGCAGTCTTGACATCATTCTGAGCTGAGAGTAACTCACCCTGAATATTATATTCCTTAGCCCTTCAAATTAAGCTGACGCTGCACAAAAGCTGTAAATGATTTCTTCCATGAACCCTCAACCTGTCGACTGTGGTGCCAGCATATGGGAAGAAAAACATACTTCATCTCACTAAACTATATAGGATTCAAAGTTTGTATGTATTGCAGAATTGAGAGGAAGACTGTGTTGCTTATGGAAGCACCTCTGAAATTTTTGATAAATGACTCGTGTACAGAAGGAATTGAGAATTTTCTTCGACAATGGGCACCTTCATACTTTAATCTTAGAGGCACTGTACAGGTTGCTGCTGAAGTATTATTATCAAACTAAAATATCCAATTTGGTGTCGTTTGTCTGTCTGGATTTTTGACCGCGATACATCTGGTCGTTACTTATCCAATCTCAACTAAACTTGACAGGAGGACTAAAGGTCACACGATGGAGGATGTAGTGACTTCATTTGCCCCCTCCCCAAGGGATTTTCTGCCTTGGGTGAAATCTGTGTTAATGTGTACATCTATGTTAAGAAAGCTAATTGTGGCATTTTTCTAAGAGCGCTTTAATAACAAAAGTGACAACACCACCAATAATAATACCATATATTAACGTTATTACAAAACAATATTAATACTGGACGAAGATATTCCCCCTCCAAAGGGGTTTTTTCCTCCTCGGACAAAGCCGTGTTAACGTGTAAACTAGCTTTATTGTCAATTTGTGGGGTACCCCCACGAGAAATGTTTTTCTTTTTTTATAAATCACAAACACGCATGATTTGCCTTTTAAACAGTCGCTACTGCTGTTTAACCACAAAATTGAAAGGAAGAAAACCCAACGTTCTTGAGGCATTATATGCTTATCGCGTCCCACACAGACGAACGGACATGAGCCTAGATTTAACTGTAATCTCTATATTCCAGAGAGGATAATAACATGACCCTTCCTGCCGCTCCTGTTGGGAGTGGGTGAACGAGCCGTTATACAATTGGAATTCAAGTAACAGCTGCTGAACAACGAATAATATGTGATAGCCGGCAACAACTTTTTAGATTACATAATGTGTCAGTCACATGGCAAAGTGCAACTTTCGCAATAACTGCTTGTGAACATTGGTGCAAATAACATTGCACAATTAAGGACTCGTGGATGACGTGCAAGAACTCATACACACAGACAAATTAATGTTGTACAATGGTAGCCTCGTACATGTGGTAATGTGAATAACTGAAAGATAAACTGGACAGTATTGATCAATACTCGGCAATTTTATCTGCAATCTGATTTACCGTCTGTGTATTATTCAATCCACCATTCAATTCAATTTCCCCCAGGTCTTCAAGATAGCTGTTCACACCATCTCAGTTAGTCCCCAATCCAAAACCATGATCTTTTCTACCCTCGTTAATCCCACCCAAATCCCTTCTCCTTCCAATTTTCCCTCCATGGAGTTTCCTTCTGTTTCCATCTTGTCCACCCCATGGCATGCTTTGGTTCCTACTTTGTCTGTTACATCCTGATCTGTTCAGTGCACTATCTTTTCCACGAGCTTTGACTATATACAAAAAAAATGCTTGAACGCTTAATAATAAGTTTAAAGATTTAAAGTTACCTTTTGTTCACAGTATAGAGATGTTCATTTAATAGCTGTTACTGAAACTTGGTTATCATCTGGAAATCCTGTGCTGCATGTCATCACACGCTATTTAAACATTTCGTGTTACTGCAGCGACCGTTTTGGTGGAGACGTTGCCTGCATGTTCATGAGAACATTAATGTGAAAGAAACGTTTTTTAGAGACTTTATTCCACACATTTTTGATGTATGTGGGCACATCTAAGCTCTGTTTGAGTGTTGAGAAACATCTACATTTTTGTTCTTTATGATTATTAGGTGGTGGAGATGATGCAGAGAAAGAGTGGAAGTGTTGCTGTGCAGGAGATCAGATTAAAACTAGAGGGGGAGCACTCGGGAGAGTGCAAAACCTCCGCGCCAATACTGCGGGTCACTCAAGTGAACCTTATATCTTATTCATTAAATATGATGTCAACAGTGCTCACAGATTATAGTTCTTTTCTCCAACATTTTTTTTGGGGGGGCGGGGGGGGGGTTGGAAATCACTTAAAACATGTAGAAATGCAAAAAAAAAAGAAATCGAAATTTTGTTGAAAAAAAAGTTCCAAAAAATTTTTTCTCTAACAAATTTTTTGGGGGGGGGGGGGTTGCAAATCACTTAAAACATGTAGAAATGCAAAAAAAATATTTTTTTTTCTCTACATTTTTGGTGGAGGTTGGAAATCACTTAAACATGTAGAAATGCAAAAAAAAAAAAATTCTCTAACAACTTTTTTTTGGGGGGGTAACAATTTTTTTTTTGGGGGGGGGGGGGGTTGGAAATCACTTAAACATGTAGAAATGCAAAAAAAAAATATTTTTTTCTCTACATTTTTTTTGGGGAGGTTGGAAATCATTAAAACATGTAGTTTGCAAAAAAAAAAAAAAATTCTCTAACTTTTTTTTGGGGTAACAATTTTTTTGGCGGGGGGGGTTGGAAATCACTTAAAAACATGTAAAGAAATCAAAAAAAAAAAAATATTTTCCTATCATTTTTTTTTGGGGAGGTTGGAAATCACTTAAAACATGTAGAATGCAAAAAATAATATTCTAACAACCTTTTTTGGGTAACAATTTTTTTTTGGGGGGGGTGGAAAATCACTTTAAAACATGTTAAAAAGCAAAAAAAAAATTTTTTTTTTCTCTAACAATTTTTTTCGGGGGAGGGGGGCCAAGTCCAAAATCTAATGCATGATCCTTGGACCATACCTACCCCCACCAAGTTTCGTCGAAATCCGTCCAGGAGTTTTTTCCGTAATACTGTTCACAAAAACAAACAAACAGAAAGGGGTTGAAAACAGTAACCTCCGATCTTCGATGGCGGAGGTTAATTTAGACAGGGTAAGGGGTTGGGCGGGGAGGGAGGATACAAGCAAGGGTGGTATGGAAGGAGTAATGGCATGGGAATAATAGTATCGGAGAGATCAGCAAGCAGGTAATCAGAGTGGAAAGATGGAAGAAGATGGATGGTTTTGGCATGGTGATGATAGAGGCAAATGGTGTGTTATGCTAGTATATGGGCCACAAACGGGAAGGACTGCGGCAGGAAGCAGGAATTCAGGGATGCACTGGAGAGGATGGTGGGGAATGGTTGAGCTGGACATGATGCTGTGCATTGATGGTGGACTTCAATGCGCATGTGGGAATAGCGGAGCTGGGTGAAAAGAAATGTGTTAGTAAATTTGGTTGGAGAACAAGGAAGAGGGGTCAGAGTTGGTGGAGCTGATGCGAGGAATGGGATGGCCATAGCTGGTTCCTTCTTTTCAAAAGCGGGGAAGCAGCAAGATTACTGATTATGAGGGACAGCATAGAACAGAAACTGGATTTGGATTTGGTGGTGCTAGAAAAGCGACGTTGTGGAGAGTTAAGCAATTACCACCAGCACAGCCTGTGGTGCTTTGATGGATGAAATAATAAATAGGAGGTTAAGAGCTGGGGTCGAACATTATTAGGTGAGGGAAGTGTAGGGGCAATGTCGCCGTTGAGTACAAGGAAAGGATTAGGGCAGGTATGAGCAATGTAGCAAAGAAGTGGAAGGTTTGGGAGGAGGAGTGAAAAAAGTACAGAGAGGTGTTTAGGGAATTGCAGGAGTTTTATGTGGGAGGATATCAAAAAAGGGTGCACTGTTGATGGATAGAAAACCAGGTATGGTGGACTGAGGAAGTAGCAAAGGCAGTTGGTGAAAAGGAGGAGGTTTGGAAGAGGATAGAGGGAGTCAACCAGATGTAGGTTGCTGCACCTGTTTGGGCAAAAGAAGAAACAGCAAGGGGCAGTGGATAAGGTGAGGAATGATATGGAAGAGGAGGTGTACAACAAGTTTGAGGAGAATGGTGAGAAGAAGATGATCTATAAATTGGTTCATGACAGGGATGAGAATAAGTAAGGACAGAAGTGGAGAGGGGGGATGATTATGCTGGTGTTGGCTTTGGATCCTTGGATCCTGAGTTCAAATCCCACTAGGCTGTTGAATTAACTCCAGGTGGGGTTGACTCTGCTGTCATCCTGCCGAGGTCAGCAAAATGAGTGCCAGCTTGCTGGTATCCGTGTCGGAGTGGCGACCCATCCAGGATTGTTCCCAATAGCCAAAGAGATGCCTTAGGCAGCACCACGCTCTGCACAGAGTATGGTCCCAATGGATGGATTGGGGGTGATTATGAATGGTGGTGGGAGTGAGTGACAGAAGGGGGCAGTAATGAGGTGTGGGAAGGATATTCAATTTCTCATCAAGTGACAGATTAACTCAATTTGATCGCACTCAACATCCTTAGTTTGTCGGACAAAAGGGAGGATTCTCTCGAGGATGTCACTTAAGTAATAATAATTTTATATCCTTTCAGGTTTGAAGGAAAAAAGCACTTTACTTTTGGTCGATCAAAGAGATTAATTTTCAATAGATTGCATTTTTCATTGGAAAAACTCATCAAAATAGAAACTTAATATGTAGGATTAACCAATTTTGTGAATGCAATCAGAACTAGAATGGCATCAGTGGAGACACTACTCAGTCAGGCTTATGTTTTCGATCCCATTGATAGGCCGGATCTGCATCCATACCTGAACGAAAATCTAATCAGCTTGTTCTCGTTTACCGACCCAACTCATCATCCTAGTTTTGTCATAACCCATCAAAAACGTTTTGAAATATTGTGCTAAACAGAAAATCGATTTTGACCTTACCTCTCATTATGATGAATGACTGAAAATTAAAAGAATTCTCGTATTCGGATCCAGATCTTACCAAACTTGAATGAATTTGTCCTTGTCACACACCCAACCTGTCCATCAAGTTTTGTCTAAATTCGTCCACAACTTTTTGAGATGTCCTACTAATATATGTTTTGGCCCTAACTCTCATAATGGTGAAGTATTCATTGAAAAATTCTCGGATTCCGATATCTCACCGTAAAAGTCGAATCAATTGTCCTCTTTGCCAGAACCCCCAACACCATCTCTCGCTTGTATTTGGATAATATTGCACTGCAGGAAGTAGTATATTGCTATCATAATGGTGAGAAAAAGACAATTAACAGACCATTATAACCCTTAAAAGTGTAGGTCTTTCCTTTGGAGAAATTGCAAAGAGCCAAGGTGTCAGTAAGTACAGTTTCCTACACCATCAAAAGGCACTTGGAAACTGGAGGAAACACTGACAGGAAGAAGTCTGGCAGACCCAAAGCCACAACACAATCAGAAGACAAGTTTCTGAGAGTTAACAGCTTGCATGATAGGTGGCTCACAGGACAGCAGCTTCAAGCACAGCACAGCTTAACACTGGTCGAAGTAAGGAAGTCTCAGTTTAAACTGTGAAGAGAAAACTTCGAGCTGCAGGTTTGACAGGTCGAGTGACAGTAAGAAAGCCAAGATTGCAAAATAAGAAAAACGAGGCTTACCTGGGCCATGAAGCACCGTCAGTGGACTACTGAAAACTGGAAGAAGGTCTTATGGACCGATGAATCAAA
>CM068953.1:122484152-122530311 GCA_035128595.1 Eptatretus atami | reverse complement strand
ATTAGAAATCTTCGGTTCATCACGCAGGGTTTTTGTACGCCATCGAGTAGGCAAAAGGATGGTTCCTCAGTGTGTGACACAAACTGTCAAACATGGAGGAGGAAGCGTGATGATCTGGGGCTCTTTAGCTGAATCCAGAGTCAGCGACTTGCACAGAGTGACTGGCACCCTGAACCAAAAGGGCTACCACAGCATTTTGCAGCTCCATGCAATACCCTCTGGTCTATGCCTGGTTGGTCAGGGGTTCATCCTACAGCAAGATAACGATCCAAAACATACCTCCAGGCTACGTCAGAACTACCTTAGAAGAAAAGAACAAGACGGTAGGCTTAAATCATGGAATGGCCAGCACAGTCTCCAGACTTAAACCCCATCGAGCTGGTTTGGGATGAACTGGACAGAAGGGTGAAAGCAAAGTAACCTACAAGTGCAACACATTTGTGGAACTTCTGCAACAGTGTTGGAAGAACTTTCCGAACAATATTTGATTTCCATTGCAGAAAGAATGCCACGAGTATGTTCGGCTGTTATATCTGCAAAAGGTGGCTACTTTGATGAGTCAAAAATTTAGATTAAATTTTGTTCAACAAAACGATTCCATGATTTATTTTTTATCTGCAATTGCTTATTTGTTCTCTGCTTTCCTTTCAGAGTACATTGAAACTTTAAACTGCTTAAATTCAGTAAAAACTGGAAAAATGTGGGTGTTCTAAAACTTGACTGGGGATATATATATATATATATATATATATATATATATATATATATATATACCTGTCAAAGATCACGTGAATCGCGATATGACCTGCGGGCCCGTGTGGAAGTATCTATATTGTATGGCGGCAAAATTGTTCAGCCATTTCCTGAAATGTGATCTTGGACGACTTAGGGGGAGGTGCTAGCATCTGTATGACTGCATGTTCATCAAAATATGGCATCATATCCATCTATCTGACTGATCTTCTCACCTGGTATACTTAAGATGGCAGTTTTTGGATAGGTGACATCAGGCTTCGATGGCAACAAGGTCATCATTGTGAATGCCATTAAGCCTAGCCAGCATCTCCTGGTCACTACATTTTCAGCTGCTTCCAGGATCTTTGTGGGCATGTCACTGCTATAGATTTTACTACCGATGGCAGACTGGATCATTGACTATATAGACCTATGCTTGTGGTTACAGACTGAACCACACAAAAAGCAGTTCTTTTTCCAGTCAAAAATGGAGCTGAAAATTTGAGATCTTATAAGGCGGGCACCAGTTCTGTCACCACTTGTGTGGGGTTTCTTCAGTTTGCCGACGTTTACTCAATAATTTTGAGATCTGATGAACTGGTGCATGTTATTTCGACAATTTCTGTGATACTGGAACGAAACTTCGGCATTCAAAATTGCTGCTCGTTTCTGGTGGTGAACAGAGACTGGATTCTTGTCAGATCAGGAGAAAAACCAGGAGACTTTTCATTGAATGATTTCAAACAAAATACACATTTCCACTGCCAAATATTAACAATCAAATATTTTTAGATGCCAATACATAAAATTCTACAACCGTCTCAAACAATAGTTCTGGATTCTCTATTCTTTACATATCTGAAAAAAAACAAGAATAGTTCCTGTTGAAGTAACTTGTATAATCAAAATGTAGTTCTTCAGCATGGTAAGGGCATATGTATAGAGCAGTTGGTGTGTTATATTTGGTCACCACATTGCCATATACCATGATGGAACATGAATAACTATTTATTTGACATTTTTTCGCATTTCTATTGAACTCCTTGACCCATAACACACAGGGTTAAACAACAAAATTGTTGTCCTACGTGCTTGACTTTGTGAGTTAAGGCATTTGCATTAATGAATGGTGGCCATTTTGGAAAATGGGCATATGCAAATGGTCATTACCTTTCAGCTTGTCATGAGACGTTTTCATGAACTCCACAACCCCGGGGCCATAGATGGATACTATGATGACAAATGTATTATTCTGGCCCGAGTGCCGTGCTGCAGGACTATTTGGCTTATCAGTGACAGTGTAGCGTGGTCTCTTGAGAAAAACGAATCACAAAATATGGTGGAATTATAGATAGATGACACAAGATTATTGTATAATGACAAATGACAATCGTGAATTTTTTTGAATGTAAGCTACAGAGCTAAACCTCAAACGAGCTTCTCACGTCAGATGTCCAAAGGTGCGCATAAACCAAGTATTTTTTATGATGGTTAAGAGTTTGGTGCTGACTACAAAAGTTTGGGATAAAATCGTTACAATTATAAAGGTAGTTGAAAGGTAACTCAAGGTCAAGATCAAAAATGAAGACGGTCAGTATAAGCTTTAGAGTTTAGATCATCATAAACGACCCAACAAATATCAAAACTGTAGCTATCATTTCTACTCGACAGATGACAAATAAATTCACCAAATCCTGGAATACAGATGAAACATAAAAGGACATGTTGAAAGTGAACACTGTTGGATCAACATCAGGTGAACATCTATTGATGTAGCACATATCGTATTCATTATATGGACACAAAATTCCATAAAAGGTCAAGGTTAGCCACTAAAAGTCAGAGACAAAAATTAAGACATTATGGTCAACTTCAGACCATTATCTATGCACTATGTTTTATAACTGTACCATTAGCTGTTTTCACACTACGGACAATACAAAATTGGTTGGAATCATCATAATGACAACCATAATAATGATAAAAATCAGAAGATTAACAATAGGACTTTTCAATTCAAAAAGGAAATTCCAATAACAACAACAACAACAACAATAGTAATACACCAGCAAGAAACAATAGGCTTCCAGTCATACTGGCTTGGAAGCCAAACATCAACCATCATCATCATCAACATCATCATCATCATCATCAAACCTGTCAAGGCTGCTGGCTGTGGTAAACGTGTTTCTCTCGCTGTCTTTGCCAATTCATTGGCTTTAATGGATGCAGAGCGTGTCTGTCGTCCTGAAGCAGCAGCATCGGAGGAGCAGGACATGACATTCGCCTTTGCTTGCTTCTCAGAGTGCAGGAATCACAGGTGTTGTTTCCTGTGAAGACCTGGTGTGTCTCTTCACTGGCATAACCTCAAGAGGAAAGCTCACATCATCAGCAATTTTCTGCCCAGATTCTGTGTGTGTATATGACATTGGAGAGACGGAGGTGAGATCTTTTTCCAAATGTGTCACCCCATCATCGTCAACTTCTTTGGTGTTGCGAGACTTTGGGTTTGTTATCGCGTGGAATCTGACAATTCATGTTCAACCTGGGCAACATCCGAAGACTGGTTCGGGAAACCCATTCTTGCTCTGCACTCAGGTTCAGCATTGGCAACCTCTGTTTGAGAAGAAATACTTTTTTGGATTGTTCACCAGTTGATGATGCAACTGGTTGAAATTTATGTTCATTCTCAGGAACGTCATATTTGTCTGTATCAGCAACGTGTGCCAAATTGGTGATTTCTGTGAGATCAATATCACCCACAGGTGCCAAAGCTTGTTCCTGGGACTCATCAAATGGTTTTAACAAGGTTCCAGATCCAAACTCACTTTTATCCTCAGAATGGCCCTCAGTTTTTTCAACAGTTGCTGATACTGTGAATGGAAGCATTTCGTGATAATCTGGTACAATGGACAACGTTTTCCTTTATCTTCATCCACTGGTTTATTCAAGCTGGGGTACTTTTGGACCCCATTGTCAAATGATTCATCATTAATCACATCGATACTACAGGTGACCTCACTCTGAATGTCACCCTTTGCCTGTAACTTCAGCTGTTCAGAGCAATCAGGCCCGGCAGATGATGCCACTATCTCAGAGCTACTGTAATTTTCTTTCAACTCCAATGTATCTTGGGATTCAGCAGATGAACAATTCGATTTACAAACCGGCTCCGTTTCATCAATTTTACTCAAGCATGATCGTTTCCTCGTGCAATACTGGGTGACTGATTGAAGAGAAATTAATTGCTTGTCAAGATGACCGGCTGTGGACACTGGCAGTTGTTGTGCTGAATCTACTGCCACCTGTCCTTTTCCACTTTGTGTTGACAATGAACCATGATGAAGTCCAAAAGTAAGACGACTGTTTTTACTTGTTGCAAATTGAAAAGAAGCAGTCTGGTGCATGCAGCAGTCAGTAGGCACAGCTGTGTGGGAGGAATCGAGCATCTGGCTGCTTTCACCGGCACATCTTTCGCGTCTACAGCTCCCTTTCTCATGGATTGCCTTGCACTCGGTCTGGCCAAGAGAAATGAAAGGTTTATAAATTAACTGTATTTCGTCCAATCCACAATCACCATATATTAATCACATCAGCAATAATGAAAGCATCATTTTGGCAAAATTAACATAACAGCATATAGGAGGTAAAATGAGATTATTGGTACTTTATAGTGCACATTTAAGTGTATTTTCTCACCATAGTCTTTTTTCCACGTAGCAAGTATACAAGAGGATTCAAACATAATTCTCCAAAACATTCAGAAAAAGAAAGAAATTATTATAGACGATCAAACCTTATCTGATATTCATCCTGGCTGGTAGGGATGTCAGTCGAAATGTTTTAACTCTGGAGTATCAAATCCATAATCTGAAACAAGATAAAGAGCAATCAGAGATGACAGACCCTCGCCAGGACTTGTTTTGTGTGTGTGTTCATTGTAGTTTGTGTGGCGTTTGTGTACTGGTGTGTTACGTAATTAAATAATAGACATAATTAGAACTGCCACTTTATAATTGCGGGCAGTGATGACCGGGTACCAAGACGTCCTGCTTGAATGCAACCCCACTTTGATTGGACACCTGACCCTGACCCATGACTGTTTTTTTATTATTTAAGTGAATTTAGAATGGGATTAAAATAAATTCAATTTTTTCTGTGGACCATTTTATCCCTAGATGACCCTCAAGAATTTTCATACTGATCGGATGTAGCGTTCTATATATGCAATTATGACATCATAATGACAGCACCTATGACATCATTAAATAAAAAAACAATCACACTTCTTCCCCATGAGGAGTACTTGCCATGTGCCAAGTTTCAATTATTTCCTTTGTGCGGTTACAGAGTTTTTGTGGAGGTCCAAAGCTTTTTGGTTTTTCCAACATGTGCCACACCACATGACCTATGACATCATAATTATCATTTAAACATTCTACATGAGTAGTTGCTCCTATGGGGAAAATTTCATCTCAATCCGACAAGCGGTTGTGGTGAAAAACACTAAAGTTCTGTGCGGATAAACAAACAAACAAAGACAGTCAAATGACCCAATGCAATACCATCTCCATTGGCAAGGGTAATAAAACATGACAAACACTTTACACCAGCATAACAATACAAAGCATGTTTGACACGACTTGTGATATTTGACACTATTTACATTTTCTCACAAGATTGGCTGCCTATATACAAGGTTGGAGGTTAAACTGAATCTGACCACTTTAGAAAATGAGAATGCATCACATTTGCCATTGTAAAAGATTGCACAACAGATATGAATCTGAATGGCTGTTTAAGCCTCTTGCATACCAGACTCAGAGTATGTCTTTTGCTGGTTCACTCCATGCTGTGTAAGCCCCTCCTGGAGTTTGACTCCTGTAGTCTTTGCCTCCTCACTGAAAGTTTGCTGAAATACAAATAGTAAACCAAATGAAATACAAATTACAAACAAGCACCTACTGTAGATCAGATCATCATTTGCTGGAATTATTTTTTCAGCTAGTGCTGGCACAAGATCAGCTGTTCTTCTAAACCTCTCAACACTCTCTGTCCCATCCTACTACCTTAAGCCTAAATCACATTTGCTCTACGGCTAGGATACGGCGGCCGTACCTCCCCCCCCCCCCGAATTGACAGAAACGTGCGGCGGCCGCAGAGTTTCTGAGGTGGCCTCAGGGTGGCCCTTCGGCGTATGGCTATGTTTTACAGGCTGTAGCGGTCGCGCGTGGAATTATAGCGCGGAGTTATAACTTTTTCATTTCTACGTTGGCCATAGCAATTCGACAAGCCAAGCTCTGACGTAGATGTGTTCCACGTCGACCGTACGTAAGGCGAACGGTGGGCTTGCACTATTCGTGCGGCTGCCATAGGCTCTTATCAATGAAAATGAATTTTGCCAACCCCAAAAATTACGGCGGCCGCACTATTTCCACGGTCGCCGTAGGGTAGTCCTAAGGCGTCCCTGTGTTCAACGTACGGTGGCCTTGCGGTCTGTGTGACTACCTGCGGGCAATGCAGGGTCGACGCATGGTTCCTCTACGCCCGCCGTGCGTCCTACGTATGGCCTCCGTGGCAGTCTGCGTCGACCGTACGTCCACGTGCGCTACCGCTAGAGATCGGAGTATAGGTGTTTGCCTATACTCCGAACTGGTATATTCAGTTATATATATACAGTTATAGTATATTCAGTTATATATACTGGTATATCCGAACTGTTATATTTTTATTTCAGTAAAAAAAGAACTGGTATATATACCCACTCGTTACCGTCAGTCTGTCGCACGTTCGCCTTAGGGCCCCCCTGCGGTTGCCTTGCGGGCACCTTGAGGCTACCTTGCGTCTGCCTTGAAAATTCTATGGCGCCGCAGGGACGCCCTAAGGTCACTGTGCGACATAAATCAAAGACCGTACGGCACCCCCACGTTTTCGGTCTCCACAATTTCTAAATACGCCGTGCGGCTCCCCGAAAAAAAAAAAACATATGTGACTGCTACATTGTGTGACCGTGGAAATACTGCGGCCACCCTATAATTGCTAGTGGCTGTAGATTTTGTAGACCCTACGGCCGCCGTGCCAAATGTGACTTAGGCCTTAGCAACAAGTGCTGTAATCCAGGCTGACTGCAGACCTCAACTCATTTGTTCCTCACTTCTCAATCAATGGAACCACTTTCAAGGTTGGCTTGGTGTTGATGCAAATTTCTCCAAAATTAGCATAGTGGGTTTGAGGTGATAAAATAATAGTAATAATAAAATGTTGCCAATTAAACTTGATTGAAAAGTAAATCTATTGTTGTAAACCTGTAATGGAAAATGTACTCAAATAAGACATGATTATTACAATTATATGTGCTTGAACATGTATCTATTTTAATAATAATTAATCTCTTTTCTGTATTGAAAGATGATCAATCAGCCCAGTTAAGTGTCCAAAGCAGATTGACCTTTCAAGTAATTTTTAATCATTATTCAGTATAATAAAATTGCCTATTGTTTAAATATATTCTGCTTATTAAGGGATTAAAAAAAAAATTATATAAGGTGCCAGAAAATCTGGTTGGAGATATTACTTTATCTCAAATGGAATGTTAGTTTAAGGAGATATCCAGATGTGTTTTTACACTTTTTTCAGCTTCAGAATATATATCACTCCCTTGCCTTTTCAATGTGGGCTGACCTTCTGACCTCCATACCATGGAACCATGTGTACTCCATCAAAGTACCCAAAGGGCTGCAGTCTTGACATCATTCTGAGCTGAGAGTAACTCACCCTGAATATTATATTCCTTAGCCCTTCAAATTAAGCTGACGCTGCACAAAAGCTGTAAATGATTTTCTTCCATGAACCCTCAACCTGTCGACTGTGGTGCCAGCATATGGGAAGAAAAACATACTTCATCTCACTAATACTATATAGGATTCAAAGTTTGTATGTATTGCAGAATTGAGAGGAAGACTGTGTTGCTTATGGAAGCACCTCTGAAATTTTTGATAAATGACTCGTGTACAGAAGGAATTGAGAATTTTCTTCGACAATGGGCACCTTCATACTTTAATCTTAGAGGCACTGTACAGGTTGCTGCTGAAGTATTATTATCAAACTAAAATATCCAATTTGGTGTCGTTTGTCTGTCTGGATTTTTGACCGCGATACATCTGGTCGTTACTTATCCAATCTCAACTAAACTTGACAGGAGGACTAAAGGTCACACGATGGAGGATGTAGTGACTTCATTTGCCCCCTCCCCAAGGGATTTTCTGCCTTGGGTGAAATCTGTGTTAATGTGTACATCTATGTTAAGAAAGCTAATTGTGGCATTTTTCTAAGAGCGCTTTTAATAACAAAAAGTGACAACCACCACCAATAATAATACCATATATTAACGTTATTACAAAACAATATTAATACTGGACAAGATATTCCCCCTCCAAAGGGGTTTTTCCTCCTCGGACAAAGCCGTGTTAACGTGTAAAACTAGCTTATTGTGGCATTTGTGGGGTACCCCCACGAGAAATGTTTTTCTTTTTTTATAAATCACAAACACGCATGATTGCCTTTTAAACAGTCGCTACTGCTGTTTAACCAAAAAATTGAAAGGAAGAAACCCAACGTTCTTGAGGCATTATATGCTTATCGCGTCCCACACAGACGAACGGACATGAGCCTAGATTTAACTGTAATCTCTATATTCCAGAGAGGATAATAACATGACCCTTCCTGCCGCTCCTGTTGGGAGTGGGTGAACGAGCCGTTATAAATTGGAATTCAAGTAACAGCTGCTGAACAACGAATAATATGTGATAGCCGGCAACAACTTTTTAGATTACATAATGTGTCAGTCACATGGCAAAGTGCAACTTTCGCAATAACTGCTTGTGAACATTGGTGCAAATTAACATTGCACAATTAAGGACTCGTGGATGACGTGCAAGAACTCATACACACAGACAAATTAATGTTGTACAATGGTAGCCTCGTACATGTGGTAATGTGAATAACTGAAAGATAAACTGGACAGTATTGATCAATACTCGCAATTTTATCTGCAATCTGATTTACCGTCTGTGTATTATTCAATCCACCATTCAATTCAATTTCCCCCAGGTCTTCAAGATAGCTGTTCACCACCATCTCAGTTAGTCCCCAATCCAAAACCATGATCTTTTCTACCCTCGTTAATCCCACCCAAATCCCTTCTCCTTCCAATTTTCCCTCCATGGAGTTTCCTTCTGTTTCCATCTTGTCCACCCCATGCATGCTTTGGTTCCTACTTTGTCTGTTACATCCTGATCTGTTCAGGTGCACTATCTTTTCCACGAGCTTTGACTATATACAAAAAAAATGCTTGAACGCTTAATAATAAGTTTAAAGATTTTAAAGTTACTTTTTGTTCACAGTATAGAGATGTTCATTTAATAGCTGTTACTGAAACTTGGTTATTCATCTGGAAATCCTGTGCCTGCATGTCATCACACGCTATTTAAACAATTTCGTGTTACTGCAGCGACCGTTTTGGTGGAGACGTTGCTCTGCATGTTCATGAGAACATTAATGTGAAAGAACGTTTTTTAGAGACTTTATTCCACACATTTTGATGTATTGTGGGCACATCTAAGCTCTGTTTGAGTGTTGAGAAACATCTACATTTTTGTTCTTTATGATTATTAGGTGGTGGAGATGATGCAGAGAAAGAGTGGAAGTGTTGCGTGTGCAGGAGATCAGATTAAAACTAGAGGGGGAGCACTCGGGAGAGTGCAAAACCTCCGCGCCAATACTGCGGGTCACTCAAGTGAACCTTATATCTTATTCATTAAATATGATGTCAACAGTGCTCACAGTTATAGTTCTTTTCTCCAACATTTTTTTTGGGGGGGCGGGGGGGGGTTGGAAATCACTTAAAACATGTAGAAATGCAAAAAAAAAAGAAATCGAAATTTTGTTGAAAAAAAAGTTCCAAAAAATTTTTTCTCTAACAAATTTTTTGGGGGGGGGGGGTTGCAAATCACTAAAAACATGTAGAAATGCAAAAAAAATATTTTTTTTTCTCTACATTTTTTGTGGAGGTTGGAAATCACTTAAAACATGTAGAAATGCAAAAAAAAAAAAATTCTCTACAACTTTTTTTGGGGGGTAACAATTTTTTTTTTGGGGGGGGGGGGGTTGGAAATCACTTAAACATGTAGAAATGCAAAAAAAAAATATTTTTTTCTCTACATTTTTTTTGGGGAGGTTGGAAATCACTTAAAACATGTAGTTTTGCAAAAAAAAAAAAAATTCTCTACTTTTTTTTGGGGGGATAACAATTTTTTTTGGGGGGGGGGGTTGGAAATCACTTAAAAACATGTAAAGAAATGCAAAAAAAAAAAAATATTTTCTCTACATTTTTTTTGGGGAGGTTGGAAATCACTTAAAACATGTAGAAATGCCAAAAAATAATATTCTACACCTTTTTTAGGGTAACAATTTTTTTTTGGGGGGGGTGGAAAATCACTTAAAACATGTAAAAAGCAAAAAAAAAATTTTTTTTTTCTCTAACAATTTTTTTCGGGGGAGGGGGGCCAAGTCCAAAATCTAATGCATGATCCTTGACCATACCTAACCCCCCCACCAAGTTTCGTCGAAATCCGTCCAGGAGTTTTTCCGTAATACTGTTCACAACAAACAAACAAACAGAAAGGGGTTGAAAACAGTAACCTCCGATTCTTCGATGGCGGAGGTTAATTTAGACAGGGTAAGGAGGTTGGGCGGGAGGGAGGATACAAGCAGGGTGGTATGGAAGGAGTAATGGCATGGGAATAATAGTATCGGAGAGATCAGCAAGCAGGTAATCAGAGTGGGAAAGATGGAAGGATGGATGGTTTTGGCATGGTGATGATAGAGGCAAAATGGTGTGTTATGCTAGTATATGGGCCACAAACGGGAAGGACTGCGGCAGGGAAGCAGGAATTCAGGGATGCACTGGAGAGGATGGTGGGGAATGGTTGAGCTGGACATGATGCTGTGCATTGTGGTGGACTTCAATGCGCATGTGGGAATAGCGGAGCTGGGTGAAAAGAAATGTGTTAGTAAATTTGGTTGGAGAACAAGGAATAGAGGGGTCAGAGTTGTGGAGCTGATGCGAGGAATGGATGGCCATAGCTGGTTCCTTCTTTTCAAAAGCGGGGAAGCAGCAATGATTACTGATATGAGTGGACAGCATAGAACAGAAACTGGATTTGGATTTGGTGGTGCTAGAAAAGCGACGTTGTGGAGAGTTAAGCAATTACCACCCAGCACAAGCCTGTGGTGCTTTGTATGGATGAAATAATAAATAGGAGGTTAAGAGCTGGGGTCGAACATTATTAGGTGAGGGAAGTGTAGGGGCAATGTCGCCGTTGAGTACAAGGAAAGGATTAGGGCCAGGTATGAGCAATGTAGCAAAGAAGTGGAAGGTTTTGGGAGGAGGAGTGAAAAAAGTACAGAGAGGTGTTAGGGAATTGCAGGAGTTTTATGTGGGAGGATATCAAAAAAGGGTGCACTGTTGATGATAGAAACCAGTATGGTGGACTGAGGAAGTAGCAAAGGCAGTTGGTGAAAAGGAGGAGGTTTGGAAGAGGATAGAGGGAGTCAACCAGATGTAGGGTTGCTGCACCTGTTTGGGCAAAAGAAGAAAGCAGCAAGAGGGCAGTGGATAAGGTGAGGAATGATATGGAAGAGAGGTGTACAACAAGTTTGAGGAGAATGGTGAGAAGAAGATGATCTATAAATTGGTTCATGACAGGGATGAGAATAGTAAGGACAGAAGTGGGAGAGGGGGGATGATTATGCTGGTGTTGGCTTTGGATCCTTGGATCCTGAGTTCAAATCCCACTAGGCTGTTGAATTAACTCCAGGTGGGGTTGACTCTGCTGTCATCCTGCCGAGGTCAGCAAAATGAGTGCCAGCTTGCTGGTATCCTGTGTCGGAGTGGCGACCCATCCAGGATTGTTCCCAATAGCCAAAGAGATGCCTTAGGCAGCACCACGCTCTGCACAGAGTATGGTCCCAATGGATGGATTGGGGGTGATTATGAATGGTGGTGGGAGTGAGTGACAGAAGGGGGCAGTAATGAGGTGTGGGAATGATATTCAATTTCTCATCAAGTGACAGATTAACTCAATTTGATCGCACTCAACATCCTTAGTTTGTCGGACAAAAGGGAGGATTCTCTGCGAGGATGTCACTTAAGTAATAATAATTTTATATCCTTTCAGGCTTGAAGGAAAAAAGCACTTTACTTTTGGTCGATCAAAGAGATTAATTTTCAATAGATTGCATTTTTCATTGGAAAAACTCATCAAAATAGAAACTTAATATGTAGGATTAACCAATTTTGTGAATGCAATCAGAACTAGAATGGCATCAGTGGAGACACTACTCAGTCAGGCTTATGTTTTCGATCCCATTGATAGGCCGGATCTGCATCCATACCTTGAACGAAAATCTAATCAGCTTGTTCTCGTTTACCGACCCAACTCATCATCCTAGTTTTGTCATAACCCATCAAAAACGTTTTGAAATATTGTGCTAAACAGAAAATCGATTTTGACCTTACCTCTCATTATGATGAATGACTGAAAATTAAAAGAATTCTCGTATTCGGATCCAGATCTTACCAAACTTGAATGAATTTGTCCTTGTCACACACCCAACCTGTCCATCAAGTTTTGTCTAAATTCGTCCACAACTTTTTGAGATGTCCTACTAATATATGTTTTGGCCCTAACTCTCATAATGGTGAAGATATTCACTAAGAAATTCTCGGATTCCAATATTTCACCGTAAAAGCATATCAATTGGATCCTTGCCAGAACCCCCAACACCATCTCTCGCTTGGGATGGTTCCTCAGTGTGTGACACAAACTGTCAAACATGGAGGAGGAAGCGTGATGATCTGGGGCTCTTTAGCTGAATCCAGAGTCAGCGACTTGCACAGAGTGACTGGCACCCTGAACCAAAAGGGCTACCACAGCATTTTGCAGCTCATGCAATACCTCTGGTCTATGCCTGGTTGGTCAGGGGTTCATCCTACAGCAAGATAACGATCCAAACATACCTCCAGGCTACGTCAGAACTACCTTAGAAGAAAAGAACAAGACGGTAGGCTTCAAATCATGGAATGGCCAGCACAGTCTCCAGACTTAACCCCTCGAGCTGGTTTGGGATGAACTGGACAGAAGGGTGAAAGCAAAGTAACCTACAAGTGCAACACATTTGTGGGAACTTCGCCTGCCAACAGTGTTGGGAAAAGAACTTTTCCGAAAACATATTTTGATTCTGATTTCCCCCATTGGCAGAAAGAATGCCACGAGTATGTTCGGCTGTTATATCTGCAAAAGGTGGCTACTTTGATGAGTCAAAAATTTAGATTAAATTTGTTCAACAAAACGATTCCATGATTTATTTTTTATCTGCAATTGCTTTATTGTCTCTGCTTTCCTTTCAGAGTACATTGAAACTTTAAACTGCTTAAATTTCAGTAAAAACTGGAAAAATGTGGGTGTTCTAAAACTTGACTGGGTAGTATATATATATATATATATATATATATATATATTATATATATATATATATATATATATATATATATTATATATATAACCTGTCAAAGATCACGTGAATCGCGATATGACCTGCGGGCCCGTGTGGAAGTATCTATATTGTATGGCGGCAAAATTGTTCAGCCATTTCCTGAAATGTGATCTTGGACGACTTAGGGGGGAGGTGCTAGCATCTGTATGACTGCATGTTCATCAAAATTATGGCATCATATCCATCTATCTGACTGATCTTCTCACCTGGTATACTTAAGATGGCAGTTTTTGGATAGGTGACATCAGGCTTCGATGGCAACAAGGTCATCATTGTGAATGCCATTAAGCCTAGCCAGCATCTCCTGGTCACTACATTTTTCAGCTGCTTCCAGGATCTTTGTGTGCATGTCACTGCTATAGATTTTACTACCGATGGCAGACTGGATCATTGACTATATAGACCTATGCTTGTGGTTACAGACTGAACCACACAAAAAGCAGTTCTTTTTCCAGTCAAAAATGGAGCTGAAAATTTGAGATCTTATAAGGCGGGCACCAGTTCTGTCACCACTTGTGTGGGGTTTCTTCAGTTTGCCGACGTTTACTCAATAATTTTGAGATCTGATGAACTGGTGCATGTTATTTCGACAATTTCTGTGATACTGGAACGAAACTTCGGCATTCAAAATTGCTGCTCGTTTCTGGTGGTGAACAGAGACTGGATTCTTGTCAGATCAGGAGAAAAACCAGGAGACTTTTCATTGAATGATTTCAAACAAAATACACATTTCCACTGCCAAATATTAACAATCGAAATATTTTAGATGCCAATACATAAAATTCTACAACCGTCTCAAACAATAGTTCTGGATTCTCTATTCTTTACATATCTGAAAAAAACAAGAATAGTTCCTGTTGAAGTAACTTGTATAATCAAAATGTAGTTCTTCAGCATGGTAAGGGCATATGTATAGAGCAGTTGGTGTGTTATATTTGGTCACCACATTGCCATATACCATGATGGAACATGAATAACTATTTATTTGACATTTTTTCGCATTTCTATTGAACTCCTTGACCCATAACACACAGGGTTAAACAACAAAATTGTTGTCCTACGTGCTTGACTTTGTGAGTTAAGGCATTTGCATTAATGAATGGTGGCCATTTTGGAAAATGGCAGCATATGCAAATGGTCATTACCTTTCAGCTTGTCATGAGACGTTTTCATGAACTCCACAACCCCGGGGCCATAGATGGATACTATGATGACAAATGTTATTATTCTGGCCCGAGTGCCGGTGCTGCAGGACTATTTGGCTTATCAGTGACAGTGTAGCGTGGTCTCTTGAGAAAAAACGAATCACAAAATATGGTGGAATTATAGATAGATGACAACAAGATTATTGTATTAATGACAAATTGACAATCGTGAAGTTTTTTGAATGTAAGCTACAGAGCTAAACCTCAAACGAGCTTCTCACGTCAGATGTCCAAAGGTGCGCATAAACCCAGTATTTTTATGATGGGTTAAGAGGTTTGGTGCTGACTACAAAAGTTTGGGATAAAATCGTTACAATTATAAAGGTAGTTGAAAGGTAACTCAAGGTCAAGATCAAAAATGAAGACGGTCAGTATAAGCTTTAGAGTTTAGATCATCATAAACGACCCAACAAATATCAAAACTGTAGCTATCATTTCTACTCGACAGATGACAAATAAATTCACCAAATCCTGGAATACAGATGAAACATAAAAGGACATGTTGAAAGTGAACACTGTTGGGATCAACATCAGGTGAACATCTATTGATGTAGCACATATCGTATTCATTATATGGACACAAAATTCCATAAAAGGTCAAGGTTAGCCACTAAAAGTCAGAGACAAAAATTAAGACATTATGGTCAACTTCAGACCATTATCTATGCACTATGTTTTATAACTGTACCATTAGCTGTTTTCACACTACGGACAATACAAAATTGGTTGGAATCATCATAATGACAACCATAATAATGATAAAAATCAGAAGATTAACAATAGGACTTTTCAATTCAAAAAGGAAATTCCAATAACAACAACAACAACAACAATAGTAATAACACCAGCAAGAAACAATAGGCTTCCAGTCATACTGGCTTGGAAGCCAAACATCAACCATCATCATCATCAACATCATCATCATCATCATCAAACCTGTCAAGGCTGCTGGCTGTGGTAGAACGTGTTTCTCTCGCTGTCTTTGCCAATTCATTGGCTTTAATGGATGCAGAGCGTGTCTGTCGTCCTGAAGCAGCAGCATCGGAGGGAGCAGGACATGACATTCGCCTTTGCTTGCTTCTCAGAGTGCAGGGAATCACAGGTGTTGTTTCCTGTGAAGACCTGGTGTGTCTCTTCACTGGCATAACCTCAAGAGGAAAGCTCACATCATCAGCAATTTTCTGCCCAGATTCTGTGTGTGTATATGACATTGGAGAGACGGAGGTGAGATCTTTTTCCAAATGTGTCACCCCATCATCGTCAACTTCTTTGGTGTTGCGAGACTTTGGGTTTGTTATCCGCGTGGAATCTGACAATTCATGTTCAACCTGGGCAACATCCGAAGACTGGTTCGGGAAACCCATTCTTGCTCTGCACTCAGGTTCAGCATTGGCAACCTCTGTTTGAGAAGAAATTACTTTTTTGGATTGTTCACCAGTTGATGATGCAACTGGTTGAAATTTATGTTCATTCTCAGGAACGTCATATTTGTCTGTATCAGCAACGTGTGCCAAATTGGTGATTTCTGTGAGATCAATATCACCCACAGGTGCCAAAGCTTGTTCCTGGGACTCATCAAATGGTTTTAACAAGGTTCCAGATCCAAACTCACTTTTATCCTCAGAATGGCCCTCAGTTTTTTCAACAGTTGCTGATACTGTGAATGGAAGCATTTCGTGATAATCTGGTACAATGGACAACGTTTTCCTTTTATCTTCATCCACTGGTTTATTCAAGCTGGGGTACTTTTGGACCCCATTGTCAAATGATTCATCATTAATCACATCGATACTACAGGTGACCTCACTCTGAATGTCACCCTTTGCCTGTAACTTCAGCTGTTCAGAGCAATCAGGCCCGGCAGATGATGCCACTATCTCAGAGCTACTGTAATTTTCTTTCAACTCCAATGTATCTTGGGATTCAGCAGATGAACAATTCGATTTACAAACCGGCTCCGTTTCATCAATTTTACTCAAGCATGATCGTTTCCTCGTGCAATACTGGGTGACTGATTGAAGAGAAATTAATTGCTTGTCAAGATGACCGGCTGTGGACACTGGCAGTTGTTGTGCTGAATCTACTGCCACCTGTCCTTTTCCACTTTGTGTTGACAATGAACCATGATGAAGTCCAAAAGTAAGACGACTGTTTTTACTTGTTGCAAATTGAAAAGAAGCAGTCTGGTGCATGCAGCAGTCAGTAGGCACAGCTGTGTGGGAGGAATCGAGCATCTGGCCTGCTTTCACCGGCACATCTTTCGCGTCTACAGCTCCCTTTCTCATGGATTGCCTTGCACTCGGTCTGGCCAAGAGAAATGAAAGGTTTATAAATTAACTGTATTTCGTCCAATCCACAATCACCATATATTAATCACATCAGCAATAATGAAAGCATCATTTTGGCAAAATTAACATAACAGCATATAGGAGGTAAAATGAGATTATTGGTACTTTATAGTGCACATTTAAGTGTATTTTCTCACCATAGTCTTTTTTCCACGTAGCAAGTATACAAGAGGATTCAAACATAATTCTCCAAAACATTCAGAAAAAGAAAGAAATTATTATAGACGATCAAACCTTATCTGATATTCATCCTGGCTGGTAGGGATGTCAGTCGAAATGTTTAACTCTGGAGTATCAAATCCATAATCTGAAACAAGATAAAGAGCAATCAGAGATGACAGACCCTCGCCAGGACTTGTTTTGTGTGGTGTTCATGTAGTTTGTGTGGCGTTTGTGTACTGGTGTGTTACGTAATTAATAATAGACATAATTAGAACTGCCACTTTATAATTGCGGGCAGTGATGACCGGGTACCAAGACGTCCTGCTTGAATGCAACCCCACTTTGATTGGACACCTGACCCTGACCCATGACTGTTTTTATTATTATTTAAGTGAATTTAGAATGGGATTAAAATAAATTCAATTTTTTCTGTGGACCATTTTATCCCTAGATGACCCTCAAGAATTTTCATACTGATCGGATGTAGCGTTCTATATATGCAATTATGACATCATAATGACAGCACCTATGACATCATTAAAAAAAAAAATCACACTTCTTCCCCATGAGGAGTACTTGCCATGTGCCAAGTTTCAATTATTTCCTTTGTGCGGTTACAGAGTTTTTGTGGAGGTCCAAAGCTTTTTGGTTTTTCCAACATGGCTGCCACACCACATGACCTATGACATCATAATTATCATTTAAACATTCTACATGAGTAGTTGCTCCTATGGGGAAAATTTCATCTCAATCCGACAAGCGGTTGTGGTGAAAAACACTAAAGTTCTGTGCGGATAAACAAACAAACAAAGACAGTCAAATGGACCCAAATGCAATACCATCTCCATTGGCAAGGGTAATAAAACATGACAACACTTTACACCAGCATAACAATACAAAGCATGTTTGACACGACTTGTGATATTTGACACTATTTACATTTTCTCACAAGATTGGCTGCCTATATACAAGGTTGGAGGTTAAACTGAATCTGACCACTTTAGAAAATGAGATGCATCACATTTGCCATTGTAAAAGATTGCACAACAGATATGAATCTGAATGGCTGTTTAAGCCTCTTGCATACCAGACTCAGAGTATGTCTTTTGCTGGTTCACTCCATGCTGTGTAAGCCCCTCCTGGAGTTTGACTCCTGTAGTCTTTGCCTCCTCACTGAAAGTTTGCTGAAATACAAATAGTAAACCAAATGAGAAATACAAATTACAAACAAGCATCCTACTGTAGATCAGATCATCATTTGCTGGAATTATTTTTTCAGCTAGTGCTGGCACAAGATCAGCTGTTCTTCTAAAACTTCTCAACACTCTCTGTCCCATCCTACTACCTTAAGCCTAAATCACATTTGCTCTACGGCTAGGATACGCGGCCGTACCCCCCCCCCCCCGAATTGACAGAAACGTGCGGCGGCCGCAGAGTTTCTGAGGTGGCCTCAGGGTGGCCCTTCGGCGTATGGCTATGTTTTACAGGCTGTAGGGTCGCCGTGGAATTATAGCGCGGAGTTATAACTTTTTTCATTTCTACGTTGGCCATAGCAATTCGACAAGCCAAGCTCTGACGTAGATGTGTTCCACGTCGACCGTACGTAAGGCGAACGGTGGGCTTGCCTATTCGTGCGGCTGCCTAGGCTCTTATCAATGAAAAATGAATTTTGCCAACCCCCAAAAATTACGGCGGCCGCACTATTTCAACGGTCGCCGTAGGGTAGTCCTAAGGCGTCCCTGTGTTCAACGTACGGTGGCCTTGCGGTCTGTGTGACTACCTGGGGCAAGCAGGGTCGACGCATGGTTCCTCTACGCCGCCGTGCGTCCTACGTATGGCCTCCGTGGCAGTCTGCGTCGACCGTACGTCCACCGTGCGCTACCGCTAGAGATCGGAGTATAGGTGTTTGCCTATACTCCGAACTGGTATATTCAGTTATATATATTATAGTTATAGTATATTCAGTTATATATACTGGTATATTCCGAACTGTTATATTTTTATTTCAGTAAAAAAAGAACTGGTATATATACCCACTCGTTACCGTCGTCTGGCCGCACGTTCGCCTTAGGGCCCCCCTGCGGTTGCCTTGCGGGCACCTTGAGGCTACCTTGCGTCTGCCTTGAAAATTCTATGGCCGCCGCAGGGACGCCCTAAGGTCACTGTGCGACATAAAATCAAAGACCGTACGGCACCCCCACGTTTTCGGTCTCCACAATTTCTAAATACGCCGTGCGGCTCCCCGAAAAATAAAAACATATGTGACTGCTACATGTGTGACCGTGGAAATACTGCGGCCACCCTATAATTGCTAGTGGCGTAGATTTTGTAGACCTACGGCCACCGTGCCAATGTGACTTAGGCCTTAGCAACAAGTGCTGTAATCCAGGCTGACTGCAGACCTAACTCATTTGTTCCTCACTTCTCAATCTATGGAACACTTTCCAGGGTTGGCTGGTGTTGATGCAAATTTCTCCAAAATTAGCATAGTGGGTTTGAGGGTGATAAAATAATAGTAATAATAAAATGTTGCCAATTAAACTTGATTGAAAAGTAAATCTATTGTTGTAAACCTGTAATGGAAAATGTACTCAAATAAGACATGATTATTACAATTATATGTGCTTGAACATGTATCTATTTTAATAATAATTAATCTCTTTTCTGTATTGAAAGATGATCAATCAGCCCAGTTAAGGTGTCCAAAGCAGATTGACCTTTCAAGTAATTTTTAATCATTATTCAGTATAATAAAATTGCCTATTGTTTAAATATATTCTGCTTATTAAGGGATTAAAAAAAAAATTATATAAGGTGCCAGAAAATCTGGTTGGAGATATTACTTTATCTCAAATGGAATGTTAGTTTAAGGAGATATCCAGATGTGTTTTTACACTTTTTTCAGCTTCAGAATATATATCACTCCCTTGCCTTTTCAATGTGGGCTGACCTTCTGACCTCCATACCATGGAACCATGTGTACTCCATCAAAGTACCCAAAGGGCTGCAGTCTTGACATCATTCTGAGCTGAGAGTGAACTCACCCTGAATATTATATTCCTTAGCCCTTCAAAATTAAGCTGACTGCTGCACAAAAGCTGTAAATGATTTCTTCCATGAACCCTCAACCTGTCGACTGTGGTGCCAGCATATGGGGAAGAAAAACATACTTCATCTCACTAAATACTATATAGGATTCAAAGTTTGTATGTATTGCAGAATTGAGAGGAAGACTGTGTTGCTTATGGAAGCACCTCTGAAATTTTTGATAAATGACTCGTGTACAGAAGGAATTGAGAATTTCTTCGACAATGGGCACCTTCCATACTTTAATCTTAGAGGCACTGTACAGGTTGCTGCTGAAGTATTATTATCAAACTAAAATATCCAATTTGGTGTCGTTTGTCTGTCTGGATTTTTGACCGCGATACATCTGGTCGTTACTTATCCAATCTCAACTAAACTTGACAGGAGGACTAAAGGTCACACGATGGAGGATGTAGTGACTTCATTTGCCCCCCTCCCCAAGGGGATTTTCTGCCTTGGGTGAAATCTGTGTTAATGTGTACATCTATGTTAAGAAAGCTAATTGTGGCATTTTTCTAAGAGCGCTTTTAATAACAAAAGTGACAACACCACCAATAATAATACCATAATATTAACGTTATTACAAAACAATATTAATACTGGACGAAGAATATTCCCCCTCCAAAAGGGGTTTTTCCTCCTCGGACAAAGCCGTGTTAACGTGTATAACTAGCTTATTGTGGCATTTTGTGGGGTACCCCCACGAGAAATGTTTTCTTTTTTTATAAATCACAAACACGCATGATTGCCTTTTTAAACAGTCGCTACTGCTGTTTAACACAAAATTGAAAGGAAGGAAACCCAACGTTCTTGAGGCATTATATGCTTATCGCGTCCCACACAGACGAACGGACATGAGCCTAGATTTAACTGTAATCTCTATATTCCAGAGAGGATAATAACATGACCCTTCCTGCCGCTCCTGTTGGGAGTGGGTGAACGAGCCGTTATAAAATTGGAATTCAAGTAACAGCTGCTGAACAACGAATAATATGTGATAGCCGGCAACAACTTTTTAGATTACATAATGTGTCAGTCACATGGCAAAGTGCAACTTTCGCAATAACTGCTTGTGAACATTGGTGCAAATAACATTGCACAATTAAGGACTCGTGGATGACGTGCAAGAACTCATACACACAGACAAATTAATGTTGTACAATGGTAGCCTCGTACATGTGGTAATGTGAATAACTGAAAGATAAACTGGACAGTATTGATCAATACTCGGCAATTTTATCTGCAATCTGATTTACCGTCTGTGTTATTATTCAATCCACCATTCAATTCAATTTCCCCCAGGTCTTCAAGATAGCTGTTCACCACCATCTCAGTTAGTCCCCAATCCAAAACCATGATCTTTTCTACCCTCGTTAATCCCACCCAAATCCCTTCTCCTTCCAATTTTCCCTCCATGGAGTTTCCTTCTGTTTCCATCTTGTCCACCCCATGCATGCTTTGTGTCCTACTTTTGTCTGTTACATCCTGATCTGTTCAGTGCACTATCTTTTCCACGAGCTTTGACTATATACAAAAAAAATGCTTGAACGCTTAATAATAAGTTTAAAGATTTTAAAGTTACTTTTTGTTCACAGTATAGAGATGTTCATTTAATAGCTGTTACTGAAACTTGGTTATCATCTGGAAATCCTGTGCCTGCATGTCATCACACGCTATTTAAACAATTTCGTTGTTACTGCAGCGACCGTTTTGGTGGAGACGTTGCTCTGCATGTTCATGAGAACATTAATGTGAAAGAACGTTTTTTAGAGACTTTATTTCCACACATTTTGATGTATTGTGGGCACATCTAAGCTCTGTTTGAGTGTTGAGAAACATCTACATTTTTGTTCTTTATGATTATTAGGTGGTGGAGATGATGCAGAGAAAGAGGTGGTTAATGTTGGCGGTGCAGAGATCAGATTAAAACTAGAGGGGAGCACTCGGGAGAGTGCAAAACCTCCGCCGCCAATACTGCTGGGTCACTCAAGTGAACCTTATATCTTATTCATTAAATATGATGTCAACAGTGCTCACAGAGTTATAGTTCTTTTCTCCAACATTTTTTTTTTGGGGGGGGGGGGGGGGGGTTGGAAATCACTTAAAACATGTAGAAATGCAAAAAAAAGAAATCGAAATTTTGTTGAAAAAAAGTTCCAAAAAATTTTTTTTCTCTAACAATTTTTTTTTGGGGGGGGGGGGGTTGCAAATCACTAAAAACATGTAGAAATGCAAAAAAATATTTTTTTTTCTCTACATTTTTTTGGGAGGTTGGAAATCACTTAAAACATGTAGAAATGCAAAAAAAAAAAAATTCTCTAACAACTTTTTTTGGGGGGGGTAACAATTTTTTTGGGGGGGGGGGGGTTGGAAATCACTTAAAACATGTAGAAATGCAAAAAAAATATTTTTTTTTCTCTACATTTTTTTTGGGGAGGTTGGAAATCACTTAAAACATGTAGTTTTGCAAAAAAAAAAAAAATTCTCTAACTTTTTTTTGGGGGGGTAACAATTTTTTTTTGGGGGGGGGTTGGAAATCACTTAAAACATGTAGAAAATGCAAAAAAAAAAAAAATATTTCTCTACATTTTTTTTGGGGAGGTTGGAAATCACTTAAAACATGTAGAAATGCAAAAAAAATAATTTCTCTAACAACTTTTTTTGGGGGGTAACAATTTTTTTTGGGGGGGGGTTGGAAATCACTTAAAACATGTAAAAATGCAAAAAAAAAATTTTTTTTTTCTCTAACAATTTTTTTCGGGGGAGGGGACCAAGTCCAAAATCTAATGGCATGATCCTTGGACCATACCTAACCCCCACCAAGTTTCGTCGAAATCCGTCCAGGAGTTTTTCCGTAATACTGTTCACAAAAAAAACAAACAAACAGAAAGGGGTGAAACAGTAACCTCCGATCTTCGATGGCGGAGGTTAATTAGACAGGGTAAGGAGGTTGGCGGAGGAGGATACAAGCACGGGTGGGTATGGAAGGAGTAATGGCATGGGAATAATAGTATCGGAAGAGATCAGCAAGCAGGTAATCAGAGTGGAAAGATGGGAAGGATGGATGGTTATGGCATGGGTGATGATAGAGGCAAATGGTGTGTTATGCTAGTATATGGGCCACAAACGGGAAGGACTGCGGCAGGGAAGCAGGAATTCAGGGATGCACTGGAGAGGATGGTGGGAATGGTTGAGCTGGACATGATGCTGTGCATTGTGGTGGACTTCAATGCGCATGTGGGAATAGCGGAGCTGGGTGAAAAGAAATGTGTTAGTAAATTTGGTTGGAGAACAAGGAATAGAGGGGGTCAAGAGTTGGTGGAGCTGATGGCGAGGAATGGGATGGCCATAGCTGGTTCCTTCTTTCAAAAGCGGGAAAGCAGCAAGATTACTGATATGAGTGGACAGCATAGAACAGAACTGGATTTGGATTTGGTGGTGCTAAGAAAGCGACAGTTGTGGAGAGTTAAGCAAGTTACCACCCAGCACAAGCCTGTGGTGCTTGTGGTATGGATGAAATAATAAATAGGAGGTTAAGAGCTGGGGTCGGAACATTATTAGGTGAGGGAAGTGTAGGGGCAATGTCGCCGTTGAGTACAAGGAAAGGATTAGGGCCAGGTATGAGCAATGTAGCAAAGAAGTGGAAGGTTTGGAGGAGGAGTGAAAAAAGTACAGAGAGGTGTTTAGGGGAATTGCAGGAGTTTTATGTGGGAGGATATCAAAAAAGGGTGCACTGTTGATGGATAGAAACCAGGTATGGTGGACTGAGGAAGTAGCAAAGGCAGTTGGTGAAAAGGAGGAGGTTTGGAAGAGGATAGAGGGAGTCAACCAGATGTAGGGTTGCTGCACCTGTTTGGGCAAAAGAAGAAAGCAGCAAGGAGGGCAGTGGATAAGGTGAGGAATGATATGGAAGAGGAGGTGTACAACAAGTTTGAGGAGAATGGTGAGAAGAAGATGATCTATAAATTGGTTCATGACAGGGATGAGAATAAGTAAGGACATGAAGTGGGGAGGGGGGGATGATTATGCCTGGTGTTGGCTTGGGATCCTTGGATCCTGAGTTCAAATCCCACTAGGCTGTTGAATTAACTCCAGGTGGGGTTGACTCTGCCTGTCATCCTGCCGAGGTCAGCAAAATGAGTGCCAGCTTGCTGGTATCCTGTGTCGGAGTGGCGACCCATCCAGGATTGTTCCCAATAGCCAAAGAGACTGCTTAGGCAGCACCAACGCTCTGCACAGAGTATGGTCCCAATGGATGGATGGGGGGTGATTATGAATGGTGGTGGGAGGTGAGTGACAGAGAGGGGGGCAGTAATGAAGGTGTGGGAAGGATATTTCAATTTCTCATCAAGTGACAGATTAACTCAATTTGATCGCACTCAACATCCTTAGTTTGTCGGACAAAAGGGAGGATTCTTGCTGCGAGGATGTCACTTAAGTAAATTAATAATTTTATATCCTTTCAGGTTGAAGAAAAAAGCACTTTACTTTTGGTCGATCAAAGAGATTAATTTTCAATAGATTTGCATTTTTCATTGGAATAACTCATCAAAATAGAAACTTAATATGTAGGATTAACCCAATTTTGTGAATGCAATCAGAACTAGAATGGCACTCAGTGGAGCACATACCTCAGTCAGGCTTATGTTTTGGATCCCATTGATAGGCCGGATCTGCATCCATACCTGAACGAAAATCTAATCAGCTTGTTCTCGTTACCGACCCAACTCATCATCCTAGTTTTGTCATAACCCATCAAAAACGTTTTGAAATATTGTGCTAAACAGAAAATCGATTTTGACCTTACCTCTCAATTATGATGAATGACTGAAAATTAAAAAGAATTCTCGTATTCGGATCCAGATCTTCACCAAACTTGAATGAATTTGTCCTTGTCACACACCCAACCTGTCCACCAAGTTTTGTCTAAATTCGTCCACAACTTTTTGAGATGTCCTACTATATATTGTTTTTGGCCCTAACTCTCAATAATGGTGAAGATTCATTGAAGAAATTCTCGGATCCGGATATTCACCAAAATCGAATCAATTGGTCCTTGCCAGACCCCCAACCCGTCCTTGTCGCACACCCAACCTGTCCACCAAGTTTCGTCCGAATATGTCCACAACGTTTTGAGATATCCTGCTCACAGACAGACAGATGGGGTGAAAACATAACCTACGTCCACCTTCAGTGGCAGAGGTAATAAATATCAAATCCTTACTCGAGTTTAACATGCCCTTTTTCCTCAATAGTCAAAAAACAATTCAAATTCTGCTGGACATAATGGCACCATAAATGTTAGTCATTATGTCCAGTACAAATACGTGAGCTTGACTGTGAATATCAGTAATATTTGCCAAAGTCTTGGAGTCAGTGATAGTTACCTTAACCCAGCTGCTAAATTGATGAACAGATAAAATGGAGTTTGACAACTTGACAAAGTGTACCTCATTTCTTTCTTGAATACTCATCCATTGACCATCGTTTTCCACATCACTGGCATCTGCTTCTGAATTTGTGGCTGTAGTGAAAATGAAAATTGCAATGGGACAAAGAGATTAAAAGCATTCAACAATATTTTCAATGACAAATGCATGACTGCAAGTTGAAAGTGGCAATCGTATTAAATGCATATAACAATTTTTTTAAACAAAATAATACATTAAACACAAAAATGAAGGTGGCAATCATATTAAATGCATTTAATAATCAGCGGGAAAGACATCATCAGCAAGGGGCAATAGTGGACGGAAGCACATACTCCAGGATTGTGATAGCCAATGTTTTAATTTGAAGTGCAAGGCAAAGCAGGCGAGCAACTGCAGATCAAAAGACTCTAAATTTCAACCTGGGGCACGAGGAGCCAGTTTCATCAAAAACGGTTCACCGAGAAATCCACAGAGCGGGATACCATAGTTAAAGTAGGGTTGCAGTGCACAAACCGCTCATCACACCTGGCAATGCACATTTGCGAGTCCAGTGGTGCAAAGAGCACATGCAATGAACTACGAGCAGTGGAGAAATACAATATGGTCAGATGAATCATTCTTCACCATGTTCTCGACAAATGGACGAGTACACGTGTGGCACCAACTTAAAGAACTAAACAACCCTGAGTGTTTGGTTCCAACAGTCAAGGATTCTGGTGATTCTGTAATGTTGTGGGCACATTTTCCTGGCATGGTTTGGGTGCAGTCATTCCTTTAGAAGGCAAGGTCAATGCCAATCATTACTTAATGGTACTGAGTGATCATCTTCACCCCATGTTGCAGCATTTCTTTCCTGCTGGGAGAGGTGTCTTCCAGGATGGCAATGCCCCCATCCAAAGAGCACGTGTGGCCACCCATTGGTTTGATTGGCATGACACTGATGTTATCCATATGCCGTGGCCTTCTAGGTCACCATATCTGAACCCAAACGAGCATTTATGGGATATTCTGGAATGATGCCTGAAACAGCATTTTCAAACTCCATCAAACAGGTGTGAGTTGATTGACTTTCTCGTGGAAGAATGGTGCCGCATCCCTCTGGCAGAATTCCTGACGCTGGTGGACTCTATGCCACGGCGCATATGGGCCATACATGGTAGCCCAAAGTGACTTTACATTGGCGTTCACATTTTTTTTGTCCACTACCTGTATGTATGTATGTAAATTTACACATACATATATACATGTACATATATACAGGTAGATATATTGAATATATAAAGCTCATTCTAACCACTGGCTCACTGACTGATATTAAAGATCGGAACCTTCCGTGTGATGTAGTGTGTTGAAATTTTGCGTGCCGATGGACATCGAAGCTGATACACCGGGGAAAAAAATAAATCACAGAACCATCGGAAAACATCTGTAAACGAAAATATAAATAAATGACAAAAAAAACAAACCACAGGTGAACGACCCGAGACAATGGGGAAGCACGGTAATTTTGTGTGCTGACGGACATTGAAGCTGATACACCAGGAAAATATTTACATATATATGTATATGTATGTATATATATATATATATATGTATATATATATATAATCACAAAACTGTTGGAAAGCATCCATATATGAAAATATAAATAAATGAAAAATCAAATGTAGGTGAGCGACCCGAGACAATGGGGAAGTACAGTTCAATCCATTTGTGTAAGCTTACAATGTGTAAGCATACTCCGCTAGTGTACATATATTTTTACCTGCAGCTGGTCCATCAGGTTCATCAACATCTTTCTGAGCCTGGATATGTAGACATCCAGGTTCCTCAGCAGGTACATCCATAGGTAAAACAATGCTCCCTTTGGATGCACTTTTTTGTCCAATTTCTTTGGAAACAGCAGGAATGCATTTGGTGTCATTCAAAAATTCTTGTGTACTTCTTTTTTCATTGGGAACAAAATATTCCTCTTTGATCTCAGTAACTGCAGAAAAAGCAGTTGACATTACTTCTGAAACACTATGGTCTTCTAAAAATGATCTATCCACCTTCTTTTCGATTGAATCCAAAGCACCTGACGCAAACTGCTTAGCTTCTTTAACGACCTCTCTTTTTAGGCAAAGTTTTTTGGAAGTAGCGTCTGCTATGCCAGGCATTCGCAAAGAAAGCAACTGCTTTTCATCATCTGAAATACCTCGATAACTTTCTGATAAAGCAGTAGTCGCTACACTTGTATCCGGATTCAGTGAAGAATCACTTCCTTCTGTATCTGGAGATTCTTCAATGGTTTTCATTCTAGCTTGAGAAGAAGATAGTGGAATTTCTTGTTGGTGTGGATTTACATGATGAGAAAATTCTTTATCCAACTTTGTTAAAACAACTGAATCTATTTCATTTTCCACTTTATCAATGTCATTACAGGGTTTACTTGTGAGAAGAGAGACACCATCATTTTCACCTGTTGATTTTACAGTGACATTTGATTTTGAAGAATCAAGCTTACACAACTGAGTTCTCTCTTGCTTATCACTAAAGGAGCTGGTTTCATAAAGCACCTGACATTCTTTACCTTCTGGTTTCACATTCTCATCATTAGCGGTCTTCAGCTGACATGTCCTGGGATTTGGTTCTTCCAAATGGTGACTCATTTCCTTTGGATTAACAAAGTCTCTCCTTTCATCTCCCACCTCAATACGTTTAGTATCAACTTGTTTCTTACCATCGGTACTTGGATATTCAATATTTTTCGAGGACAATGAAGCATGTTTGATTTTTTCAACATTAGCACCAACACAAGAATGGCAGCTATCTGTCTCAGTGAATTTAAAATCACGTTTGTTTTCAAAAGCTTTAGAGCTGGGCTCTTTTTGGCATTTCTCAAAAACAGAAAATGCATTATCACTTTCCCTGGTGAGGAAAATATTACTTTCTTCAGTACTCTCAGTAATGCTACATGAGTTAGGCAGCACACGATAAATATTTGAAAGATCATCAGTTGCAACGGGATGAGACTCATCGACAACCATTTTTTCACATATCTTTCTACATGCTGTTTCTTCCCCTTTGGTGATGCTCAGGACATCTGCAGCATCTATGTCATCCTCACTGTCTGTTTTAGTCTCATTTTGAGTGCCATTCCCATGATCTTTATGTCTCTGCTCTTTGCTTTCTTGCTGAAGATGTCCCGAGTTGTGTTTCTTAGAAATCTCCTTTGGGTATCTGGTAAAGTCAGTCGCTATCTGCTTTAATTCTCCCAATTTGGTGGAAACCACTTCTTCAGCATCATATGATGAATCTGATTTTCGCATGGTTTCTGATTGTTTCTTAGCAAATTTGGTGATAACCTTTTCGTCTTTCAAAGAGAGCTGGCCAGCACATGCAGCAGGTATATCACGACTGCTTTCATTTTTCTTGAATGTTCTCTTATCTTCTCCTTCATCTCTTTTACCAGAATCTCTTATTATATCTCTTTCTGGAGTTTCTTTCTTCAGGTGTTCTTCGATTTTCCTTCCTTTGGTGATATCTTTCTTATCATTATCCCTGCTCGTTTCCTTTTTGGATTCTGTGTGGCACTCCTTCTGGCTTGAGCAGGATACAAGACCCTTTGTTTCATAATTGCCTTCCTTTTGGTTTATAGATCTTTTGCGACTTTTATACTTCTGATCAGAGCTCAATGATGCACTACTTTCAGACTTGGAGGATTGCATTTTCCTCTCCTTATCACTCCTTTTCTTTACAACTTTCTCCACCTTCACCCTTGTCTCCTCATGTTTACCAACTAGAGATGATGTCGTACAAGGTTCTAGAGAAGACTTTTGCCTGTTCTTAACTTGAGCATGTCCTCCTTTTTTCACTGTTATGTCAGATTTTTCTTCAGTTGATGATGAGAAGGATGTGTAAGGTGGATAAGAAAAGCACTTTGACTTCTTGATATTTCTCTCTTTGTGCTTTATTGGCTCAGGTTGAGCTTCCTTCTTGGTGTCAGATGATGTGGGCGGTTCCTCCAAACGGCTTCTTTTGGTGTTTTTCTGAAATAAAACATTGAGGATAAACATAGTGCTTTGAGATACATCCCTATGTTTGACAATAAACACCAAAAAAAATCCAGATTAATAATATTCAGAGTAATAATTTTAATCTTGTATAGCATTTAAGAATTTCATAAAATGTCTAAATGCACTTTAAATAAAAATTAATCAAAAGACAAAAACACAATTTGCAAGAATGCAAAAACAAATACATAATCTACAATAGAAAAAAAAACATTAAAAGGCATGCAATACACATGTTCAGAAGCCTTGTTAATCCACTGTATGAGGTTCAGTCTCTTGAACTTCCAGGCATCACCATCAGCCATGACCTTTCCTGGGCTGAGCATATAGCAAAGCTAGCCTCCAAAGCCAGCCACAGACGCACTGGCATCCTCCGTCGATCCAAGTCTTCTTGGAAAATCATAGCTCCTCACAGGAGCTCCATAGAGTACTGCTTTCCCTTATGGGCTGGCACCCAAGCATCACATCAGTCTCTCCTGAATTCTGTGGAATCTAAAGCTCTCAAAACTATTGAAATCTACCATGTTGAGATCCAAGCACAATGTCTGTTGCTCTCAAATCACAGGCAGGTCAGTGGTCTCTCTGTTTTCTTCCGTCTAGTTTCAATATTGCTCCCTCTTCTTTCTCAGTCCTCCGACCCTCCCCAGCACCTTCAGGATGCATGCCTTCTTCCAGTAACCCCTCCTGGTTAAACTTCCAACACCCAGGCCGACTGCACTCAACTCTTTTATTCCTCACTTCTCCCATCAACGGAATGACCTTCCAGAAGCTGTTCTGTCTCACTCTTCCCTCCAGGGCTGCAAGCAAGTCGTTTACCGCCATGTCTTGTCATCGCCAATTTTATGTGCTCACCACAATTTTGACTCGCGATCTTTATTACCCCTATTGACCTTTCCCAACTCAAGTATTTTACTTGCTAGTTTATGCCTCTCTTTCCTCTCTTCTTTTCCTGTTCATTAATTCCCTTATTGTTTGTCCCACTGTCAGTTCGACCTTGCTCTTCCACGAGCCTCGCTCCTGTAAGAAAAGAAAGAAAGAAAGGAGAAAAACATGCAAGAAATAGACAAAGAAATAGGCAAGTGCAGCAATGTAAAGCTGTTGTACTGCTATGTCATGGTAATCGATGATGAGGTCCAATAGGTACTCAGCTGACTCGCCTTGTCGGGCCAACAGTGATCTCACCTCAGAACTCCTCTCACTCTGACCTTCCTTGAAATGGCCACCGCCACATACTCTTGAAGGGAAATAAATGGTGGCAAAAATCTACGAGGCTTTCCACCACTCCCACTTCCCAGACACCAGTGCTGGCTTCATCCAAAACACGCAGAAGGAGCAACCTGGTGAGTGACGTTTTTCTGTTGAAGGTTGAAGTTATCGTGTGACCTCCAAGAAAAACCTCGTTCTGAAGGCACATGGGCAGCTCAACGCAGCCCAATATCAACCTTCACAGCAAACTAACTTGAATATGATGTAAACAATGCAAGAAGTGCATACGGTAAGCAAAGCAATCAATGGCACAGGCGTCAAAGGAGAAGCCAGGGGTTAGTGTTCGGGATTCAACATGAGGGGGACTTCTCAGTCTCTTACCGACCTCTGGCCTTGCAGGCCACCACGCCACGGATAAGTCCACAGCCCGTTGGGTTGCTAAGCAACTACTCACGCCAACAGGCCATAAGACCTGTAGGAATTCTGAGGTGGATGAGTTTTCTCCCTGGATCCTGTTAGGGCATGCTTAAAGGAAGGGAAAAATCTTGGGTAGACATCTGGCATCCTGGGCCAAAGTTTTTTTCATGACACCATATTGTTTTGGCCATATGCGTAAAGTACCCACTTTCGGGTTTCATCATCTTTCTCTACTTTTGGTTTCAGCTGTGCCAAATGTGACATGTTCTTTGGATTGATTATGAAATTTCCTGTAAAATGAGACGAGTTTTACCTTCCTCTTCAGCCCTTCGAGTTTTACCCCCCCAAAAACTCGGCATTTGGCATAGCTGTAACCGTGGAGAAAAATGATGAAAACCGAGATAAGGTATCATATGCATGTGCCAAAAACTCGTTCCACCTAAAAATCACTACATGTCTTATGGCCAGGGTCTGCATTGGTACTTTTTTATGACTAATAATTATTTAATATGACTAATATATTGTTACGAATTCTGGCCCGCCTGGCGTGCGAGCGATTGCGTAACTCCAATCGCAACCGCGTCGCCCACCGGACGGACAATTCAGTCGTGACCCTCCTGGAACTACCGCCCGAGCCAGTCACGGGTGGGGGTTTAACCTCACCACGATCGTGCCAAATGCCCACCCGCGCAAGATAGGGTTGCTCGCCAAATTCGACCTAACTAGTACCTGCGCGAGTAGTCGACCGGGCGATCGTACCTTGCGCAGGTCGGCCTAGGACACGAACCGCTTAAGCGGTCCGTTCCGTGCTACAGTGATAACCGAGCGGTGTTATCGCCGACCTCGACGGATGTGATTCTGTTTACCGGGCGTTCAAACCCCTCTACTAATTTATTCCGCGATTCAAGATGGCACTTTCAAAGGGAAAAAGACGACGAACGGGATACATTTCACACAAGGACATTTATTTAAACAGCACACGTATATACAGCCAAGGCAGTCATGCAATGTACAGGCACATAGAAGCAAAAGCAATACCACCGACTACGATTATTATTTACAAGCACAGTCACTTACACAGTTTCTACTTGGCAGGACACGTGCCACAGCATGCATACGAAAACAAAGAAAAAACCCTCCCCATAGGCAGGGAGTAGACGGGGTTCGTAAACCTTTATGGCACGGGACCTGGAGGACCGAACGGGTCCCTGAGACCGAAGGGTCTTACCCGCGCCTCGTGGCACGACGGTGGGCAGGTCGACGTCGACTCCCCACGGCCTTGCGTAGCCGCGCCTGACCTTGGGCCCTGGCGTGGTCAGCGAGCTCTCTCCGGCATTGCTGTGTGCTTTCACGACCCACGACCGAACAAGAAAGACTGAAGGGCAGAAGGGGCTTCAGGACCAGAGAGAGAACGGATGATGGACCACAGGGCGAGAGCTCAGGACCAGAGAGAGAACGGATGATGGACCACAGGGCGAGAGCTCATGGACCAGAGAGAGAACGGATGATGGACCACAGGGCGAGAGCTCATGGACCAGAGAGAGAACGGATGATGGACCACAGGGCGAGAGCTCATGGACCAGAGAGAGCGAGCCTCGTGCACGTCCGCCCTTTTATAATCTGAGGCTCCGCCCTTCGCCCCACCCCGCTTCTGGCTCCACCTCCCTTCTGGAAGCTTCCAAAAAAGGGGCGTTCCCTCACCCCAACCGCCTCACGCTGTTCATCCACCAATCGGCGGCGAGCTGCCCGCCCCTGCCTCCGTTACACTCCTCGGAGAAACAGGCGGGAAAAATCCGCGTGCCCATCGGAACTCTTTTGGTTCCCTTTTCTGTTCGACGGTTTTCAACGCGGCTTGTTGCTTGCGTGGAGGTTTGTTCAAAATAACAATAGAAAAAGAAAAACGGCTATCTCAAAGAGTGGCAGCCCAGTGAACACTAAGAATTCCCTTTAAACAACGGTGGGGAACTATCTGCACATAAAGTTAGCGTCATAACTGATCTAAGGACCCTTTATGGTGTATTGCGAATTTCCACAGCCGTAACAATATATTTTATGACTAATATATAATATGCTGCCCTTCTTCCATGTCAACAGCTCAGAGATTATCACAAACCATCGACGCCTGTGACCATCCCACCAGACTTCATAGTCACCGAAAAGGCTTTCAGTTTATCATGCAAGGAGATTAAGGAGGAGAGAGTGACAAGTATGGAACAATCTGTGAGCGGTGTAAACAACCAAAGTACAATGAATGACATGGTCTGGCATTCATGCCATAATCTCAAAAGCTAATGTTCCTCTACAACATGTTGGCTTTCTGCCAATACTGCCATACCCAGTTACGGCTTATGACAGTGTGTATTCATTTATGAAAAATTTCCAAAGCCTACTTGTGCATCTACCAGTCACATGTGATGAAGGCGTTTACCATATTGTAGCTGAAATTCAAATAGCCTCCAATGAATTTCCCAACATTGTGCTTGTTATGGGATCCTTCCATTTAACTAAAATAGTCCTTGCATGCATTGGAAAGTATATTATCGGTTGTGGGTTAGAAAATGTCCAAATTGAAAACCATGTGTTTGGTCCGAAAGTGACAAAAAGTGTCCTGAAAGGTAGCACCTATGTAAAGTCAGTGTAAGGAATGTTCATGTGAGCAGAAGTTGTAGAGAGACTGAAATGGAAAGCATTTTTAAGCGCCATGGAAGATGAGGCTGCATTAACGACACAAGTAAGTGATTTTGGCGATACAATGCAAAACAGGAAGACAGAAGATGCACAACTCATGTTTCAAGAGCTGAAGTGGACCGATCCCTGTAGTTGCTGTAAAAGGCAGTAGTATTAGCACAGTCGAGGACATACTTCAGACACCTACTGAAGAAGCCGACTGCACGCTGTGATCCTTGTTTAACTGAGTGGAAAATGTGAAGAATGAGGCGCAAATCATACTTTCTAATGACACAGATGTGTTTGTGCTGCTTATTCATTTCTACAAGTTTCTTCATGAAAATGGTCTTACTGAACTCTGGATGAGAAAGTCAGCAAAAGACATCATCCCTATTCATACTCTGGCCAAAGACATTGGTCATGTCAGTGAAGTCATTCTTGCCACTCATTTTCTTACTGTGTCTGACGTGACAAGTAAAATAGGAACCAATGGGTCATCACTTAAAGCACACCCAGAAAAATATCTACAGAACTTCAGTCGACGTCTTTGACCCAGTGCACAATCCTTTGAGCTTGCAGAGGAGTGTCATGCAAGGAGATTACTTCTTCAACAGCGGCACCATCGCCTCGCTCCACCGTCACCATTACGCACGTGGCCTTAGGTGAGGAGGTAGGCGGAGCTACAATCGCCTCAGGTCGGGACTCTACCCAGAAGGGTAGGAGTTGCCCCGCCTACCGTAGGCCTGTCCAATGAGGGACGGCCAGCGAATCACGCGCCAAATACTTGGCCAAAGTTCTCAAACCAGGTACAAAGTGTAAGACACTTGATAAACTTCGTGTTGAAATTATCACACAAGCTAGCGCACCAAACTTGCCAAACCTACCTTGTACAAGTTCTTCACTACGAGGTCACTCACATCGATCATTATACATGGTGTACACGTGTGCTTCAGTGATAAACATGGAGTCACCACTAGCTCCAACAGATTTTGGATGGACCATCAGTGAGTGCTGACGACTGCATCCTTATCCCATGCCAGATCCTTGCATTAGTGAACTTCGTGAAGATGTGACTTTTATCTGTCTTTGCAAGAAGTGCAGCACAAAATGATGCCGGTGCCGTAAAAACATTGTCTCCTGCATATCATTTTGCTAATGTAATATTGTTACGGATCTGGCAGCCATTTGCACACAAACAGACAGCAGTCCCGAAGTTCAGTTATTTCGATAAGTATGTGTTTATAGTTAGAATCCCTCCCTTGTGTCGAATGGGAATTTTGTGTGTGCGCTGCGAGTTATTTTTTATTCAGGGTTTTTTTTTCACAACAACAACAGTGGCACCATCGCCTCGCTCCACCGTCGCCATTACGCACGTGGCCTTAGGTGAGGAGGTAGGCGGAGCTGTTGCCCCGCCTACCATGGGCCTGTCCAATGAGGGACGGCCAGCGAATCGCACGACACAACCGTCCAATCAGGAGGCGAGTGGCCAGGGAAGAAGTCCCTCCCACCTCACGAGAGGAACTAATAACGGTCGGTGCCGATGATTTCTGTCTGGTCTGCTCGCCTGGTGCGTTCTGATCCGTCTGGAAGCTTTTCGCCTGATCGCCTGTCCCTCGTCGTCTCTAGCCTCGTCCGCCTTCTTGCTGGCTGCCGTCCAGCTCTATCCCTCGTTCTCTGGTGCTTGGTGCTGCATTGAGGCGGTGGGTTCGAATCCCGCCTGAGCCAGTTCGACCAGACCGCACGAGGCGCGACAGTGCAAGTGCAGACTCTTTGCCCTCAGCTTGCCTTCCCTCCGAGCTGAAGGGCCAAATTAAAGCCGCGGCCACCCCTTTCTTTGGGTGTGTGCGTGTGTGTCTGTGGGCCCAGGTCTATAAGTAGCAATTGTTTAAGTGCCTTGTACATTACTTGCATTCCTTCTTGATATTCGCGTTTAACTCTGCTCTTTTTGTGCTCCCCTGCCCCATTATAAATAAACCCCAATTGTTCAATGTACCAGTTCGTTGTCTGTCACTTTCTTTCATTGGTTTAGCACGGTGCGTATTGGGAAGTAGGGAGGCCGTCGTGCCGTAATTGTTCATTTGGACCGACGGACCTTGGTAATCCCCGCTCGGTTTACACCCGGTTCGGGCTCGGGTAAACGGCCCGTTCCGCCCGAGGTCCAATCGAGGGTGTGACATTCCCGGTAATTTGACGAGGGGGTACTTAGGTATATTGAAATTGGCTATTTAACCCTCCTCCCGCCGTCAGAATTGGCGGCACGTCCTTAAGTGACCGCGTGACCTTTGGAATGTCCCGAAGGTAGTGACAACCTGCAATTCCGGGTGTTCGGTAGGAGACGCTCTACTGCTCCACCTGGCGGCCATTCCTAGCCACCGACCCCCGGCCCACAACAATATGTCTTGTGAGAATGTATAGGCTAACCTGTTCCAAGCTATGAAGACAATCTTTTTATATTCTGTGGAAATTTTCATATTCTCAATATTTGTAATACAAGGTTTAGTCTAATTTTTCCATTGCCTTCCCTTACATGTAAAAATAAAAATAAATGCATTTTTGATGATATATTTATCTTATTCCTTTGCAAATATACAACCAATCGCCCCAGGAGGGTAAAACTACTCATTTTAGAGGAAATTTCATGAGGAATCCAAAGAACATGTCACATTTGGCACAGCTGTAACCAGAAGTAGAGAAAAAAAAATGATGAAACCCGAAAGTGGGTACTTTAAGGCATATGCTCCGAAAAAACAATATGGCGTCGTAAAAACAAAACAAACTTAAGGCGCTGTCACACACTTGACGATTTAGCCAGCGTATGCCGACATGAAAATTTGCTAAAACGCCGGCACACGTCGAATACGTTAAGGCCCAGTCACACTTGACGTTTTAGCCAGCAATGGCAACGTATTAAAATGTATGTAAAACGCTGGCTTACGTTGAACTTTTGATGTTTTTTTTCAAGATCGGACGTATTCATAACGACTTGGTCTTATGCATAACGTATTAGTAACGGACACAGAACGTTTCGTTGTGTTATAGATAACTTATACCAACGAATGCTGAACCTGTTGTCAGCCTTCACAACCTATGCCAACGATAGTCTAACTATGCATAGCGCGCGTGCACGCATCGCTGACCGATGACGTGGCGTAGGTTATGAAAAGGCTGCCGCACAACGATTCAAATCATAACGCCACAGAAATGGAAGTGTCAACATCGGTCACACCTTGGCATCTTGCCAGCGTATGCCGACCTCTGAAAATGCCGGCCATAACGTATTCGACGTGTACCAGCGTTTTAGACAAATTTTCCAAAAATCGGCATAACTGGCTAAAACGTCAAGGTGTGACTGGGCCTTTATGGGTAAGTTTTGATAACATTAAGAGCACGCTGAAAAACACTGCCATATGTCGTAGTACCTGGCTTTCATCGTTGTACTTTGCGGTTGTCCTCAAATTTTAGCATGCTTGAAATTTTACGACGTATGCCAGCGTATCTACACACGTTCCGCTACGCTGGCCATAAGTTGTAGGCACGTTATGCGATCGTTGATACACGTTACTTGTAAGTTACTCATAAGTCGAAACACTTCGAGGTAATGATTAGCGTACCCGAAACTTATTTATAACCTATGAGTAACGTGTTGTCGCACGTTACACGATCGTTGACACACGTCAAGGCACGTTATGCGATCGTTGACACCACGTCGAGGCACTTCCTTGTAAGGGCCCTGTCACACCTTGACGTTTTAACTAGCAATGGCAACGTATAAAAATGTATGTAAAACGTTGGCGTACGCTGAAATTTTGATGTTTTTTTTTAAGTTTGGGCGTATTCATAATGTGTTGTTGTATGCATAACATATTAGTAACGGGCACAGAACGTTTCGTTGTGTTATTGATAACTTTTACCAACGAATGCTTAGCCTGTTGTCGGCGTTCACAACCTATGCCAACGATAGTTTAACTTAGGCATAGCGCGCTAAACGTATCGCCGACGAACTCGTGGCGTAGCCTGTTAAGAACCTGCCGCACGCCGATTTAAATCATAACCGCCCTGAGAATTTGAAGTGTCAACATCGCAGTCACACCTTGACGATTTTGCCAGCGTATGCCGACCTATGAAAAATGTGTCTAAAACGCTAGGCGCACGTCAAATACGGTATGGGTAAGTTGTGTATACGTTAAGAGTAGGCTGGAAAACAATGAAGTACGCTGTCATATTACGTGGTACGTGTAATACTCGTGAATTTCAAGCATGCTGAAAATTTTACGACGACTCCGGCTATGGCTAACACGTTCCGCATGCGTTGTATCATATGTTCCTGGCACGCTCCGCGATTGTTTACACACACGACGGACACACGTTACTTGTAGGTTACTCATAAGTCGAAAATGTCAAGGTAATATTTAACATACCCGCAACCTAATTTTCAACCAATGGGTAACGTCCTTTTAAGCTATGAGTAGCGTGCTCTAACCTATGTTTAACGTGCTTGAAACCTATGAGTAACGTGCATTGAACCTATTTGTAACTTGCCTTGAACCAATGACTAGCGTGCTATGAACCTATGAGTAACGTGCGTTAACCTATGTGTAGCATGCTTTGAACCTAAGTATAACGTGCTTCTAACTTTGAGTAACATGCTATGAACCTATGTGTAACGTATCTCAAACGCACATTGTCGTATGTAGACGAATTAGATTGACGTCTTTCCGGACGACACACAGCACTTACTGAACGTGTTTCTAACTTACATCTACCGTGTAATGGCGTATTGGCAGCATTAAGGGGAATTGGTATATACAAATGGGCTTCACAAGAGGAACCCATCATTGTTCCAGACTCCATGTTGAGTAGATGTCAATGCTAGTAGTATCAGTAGTAGTAATACTATTAGCAGTAGTTGGTGTGCGTGACAGTAGTAATAGTAGTAGTAGTTGTAGTAGTAGCATTGGTAGTAGTAGTATGTCTATGTCAGTAGTAGTAGTAGTAGTATGTCTATGTCAGTAGTAGTATAGTAGTATATGTCTATGTCAGTATAGTAGTAGTAGTAGATGTCTATGTAGTAGTAGTAGTAGTAGTAGTATGTCTATGTTATAGTAGTAGTGAGCGTGATGGGGAGGGTGGGTGATGATGGATCCTCTTATCGTCCACGAATAGAGAGACTACTTTGCACCATTGTTCGATGTTCTTTTCGGCAAATTTTTTTCCTCATTCCACGATGAAATATTTCTTTGTTTTACTTTTAAAGTATTAAAAACGACTTTGACAAATGCATAATGTACTAGTAATGAACACAGAACGCTTCGATAACTTATACATAAGTTATACCAACGATGTTTATCGTGTTTTAGTCGTCCACAACCTATGCCCAACATAGTCTAGCGTATGCATAGCGTAATAATTCCCAAGCACGTTATTCATAGGTTATAAATAAGTCACGGGTACCCTAAACATTACTTTGATGTGTTTCGACGTATGAGGAACTTTCAAGTAGCGTATTGCGAAGTGTGAACAACGTTCGTGTATGTGCTTACAAAACGTTCTCATAGGTTAGAAATAAGTTTCGGGTAGGCGAATGTTACCTCTACGTGTTTCAACTTATGAGTAACATACAATAACGATGTGTCAACGATCGCATAACGTGCCTACAACTTATGGCCAGCGTAGCGGAACGTGTGAGCCAAACGCGAGTACGTCGTAAAATTTCAAGCATGCAAAATTTTTTGGACAACCAAAAAGTACAACGTTTTAAACCAGCGTAATACGACCTATGGTAGTGTTTTTCAGCGTGCACCTAACGTACACAAAACGTACCCATAACGTATTCGACGTGTGCCAGCGTTTAGACAAATTTTTCATAAATCGGCATACGCTGGCTAAATCGTCAAGGTGTGACAGCCCCTTAAGTTACTCATAAGTCGAAACACCTCGAGGTAATGCTAGCGACCCAAAACTTATTTCTAACCTATGAGTAACGTGCTTTGAACCTATGTGTAACGTACCTCCAACGCATATTGAGGTATGTAACGTATTTGATGAGTCTTCCGGACGACCACAGAACGTGTTTCTAATTTACAGCTACCGTATAATGGCGTATTGCAGCGTTTAAAAAAAAAAAAAAAAACAACTTCCGATATTTCGTCACGTGCCGTTACGTCATGTCTGATTGCCTCTTCAGTTTGCTCATGTCTTATTCTTAGTTCCTCCTCGTGAATATTTTCTGTTTGAGGATATTGTCACATCGACGTCGAAACTTAAAAGCAAATGTCCGAATATATTTTAAAATTCGTGATAGACAAAAAAAAAAAATAAAAAAAAAACACAACAACAACAACAACAACAAAACAACAAAAAAACAACAACAACAACAACAACAACTTCAGATATTTCGTCACGTGCCTTCACGGAGCCAAGGAGAAAAAAAGAAAATGTGCCTTGACGGAGAAAATAAGTTTCGGGTATGCTAAACATTACTCGACGTTGTTTCGACTTATGAGTAACTTACAAGGAACTTGTGTCGACGTTGTCAACGATCGCATATCGTGCCTACAACTTATTCCCAGCGTAGCGGAACGTGTGAGCCATACGGCGAGTACGTCGTAAAATTTTCAGCATGCTTGAAATTTCACGACATACGAAACGTACCACGAAATATGACAGCGTACTTCATCGTTTTTTCAGCGTGCTCTTAACGTATACACAACTTACCCATAACCGTATTCGACGTGTGCCAGCGTTTTAGACACATTTTTCATAGGTCGGCATATGCTGCTAAATCGTCAAGTTGTTGCGATGTTGACACTTCCAATTCTCAGGCGTTATGATTTAAATCGGCGTGCGGCAGGTTTTTAACAGGCTACGCACGTGATCGTCGGCGATACGTGCAGCGCGCTATGCCCAAGTTAAACTATCGTTGGGCATAGGTTGTGAACGCCGACAACACGCTAATCATTCGTTGGTATAAGTTATCTATAAGACAACGAAACGTTCTGTGCCCGTTACTAATATGTTATGCATACGACCAACACGTTATGAATACGACCAAAACTTTAAAAAAAACATCAAAATTTCAGCGTACGCCAACGTTTTACATACATTTTTATACGTTGCCATTGCTGGCTAAATCGTCAAGGTGTGACAGCGCCTTTAGGCCCAGGATGCCAGAAGTCTACCCAAGATGTTTCCCTTCCTTTAAGCATGCCCTAACAGGATCCGGTGAGAAAGCTCATCCACCTCAATATTCCGACAGGTCTAATGGCCAGGGACTGTATTATTTCTGCAATCTTATCTTAACCGGTTATATACACATGGTGCCAGCAGGATCGCACTGTGGAAACTTAGAGAGGAATAACAGAAGAAAGAGGCAGAGCAAGGCGTAGGTTCAGCCTTTGACTCACCGTGGCGCACGTCGATGGATGTGTGCCAATCCTGAAACAAGTAAGGAACGAGGAAAAGCAAAAAGGTGTAGATGCGATATATGCTTAAAGAGGAAAAATGTGAGGTGTGTATGTAAAGCCTCGCCCGGAAGGGGCAAGAGGCAAATCATCGATAGCTCTTTTAGAATCGTGATTCTCTTGAGTTTGGGTACACGAATCGGGGTTCTTTTGAGGACAGCAAGAGACCAATAGTGCATGTCAGCATGCCGCTGTCTTCCTCGGCCAACACTAGGGACCTCACAGCTTGTCCACTCTTGCGCCTCTGCCTCATGCTCGCCTGGTCACAGCGCCGCCTGCACAGCGCTACTTGGCTCAGTCTTGGAGCAGCTCCAACGCGATTACTTCTGGGAGACAACTTCTCATCAGCATGAACAGGCAGGTATCTTCTTACTCAGGTCCCCATCACGTTCCAACAGCACTAACAGGCAGGCAGGTTGTTCCGGGGTTCCCAGCACGATCCAACAGCAGCGAACGGTCTGGCGTTTCACCTTTAAGCAGCTTGAATGGGGCAGAGACTGGGGGGGGGGGGGGGGGGTTGGAGTCAGAGTTCACAGGAGCAAAGGTCGGGGCTTGCTCTTTGTCCCGTGACAACACGTTCCCATTGGTGCGTTCGCCAGGTAATGCCTCTTTCGGCCGTCAATCATCCTCGAGTTAAGGTCCTCCCCCGATTCAATGCTACTTCTTGTCCAACGGGTTTTTCTACCCAGCGGTCTTTCCCGCTCAAATGGTTTGAAAACAAATGGAGACGTTGTTCTTCCCCTTGTCGTCTGGATTTGAGGTTGTTTGTGGTGCAGTCTTATAATGTGGTTTTGTGTGGTGCCGTATGAGAAGGCTAATAAAATAAAGAAAAGAAATTTATGAAGAGTGGGTTGCACCCGATATATACGTGAAGATTGTTAATGTGATAATTTGGGAAAGAGAGAGAAAGCCGAATTGTACTGTGTGTGCATGAAATGGCAACCATCATATGTGAGACATGTATAAAAGAGGATATAAAGCAGAAATAAAGGAAGGACAGAAGGGATATAGTTGAAAAGAAAGCCGACCTACTATAGCCCGCACAACCCATTTGTCACACTCCCTTCTAGATAATGGGTGGGGGCCTGTCTGGGCGATATAACTGACGAGGGAACTCCTACATATCATGGATGCTCGTTCACCCGGGGGCTGGTTTCATAACGGTCACAATATTATTGACTCATGCTTCAAGGAAAATAAAAAAATAAAAAGTATAGCCATTTAGGTGGGTGTAAATTGAGAAAGAAAATTGTGAAACACAATAAAAGGAGAGGAGAGGGGAGCTGAGAGAAAAGGACAATGAAGCTAGGGTATCAAAAATTTAACCATTTTTGTCTCTGTAATACATGATCAAGGTTCAAGGTGGCGCAGAAAATAATGAGTTTATCATTTTTTTTACTGGTTGGCAAAGGATGATTATTTTGTGGGCCACCCTGATTCATTGGTATCAAAGATCATGCCTCCAACCACCCCCCCCCAAAAAAAACCGTGAACTTCACAACAAAAATAAAATTTTATAAAAACAAACAAACAACAACTTTACACCAGAATGATGCTTTGAATTCGATACACTCATGATGCAATGCACAAATATAGTTGGTACAAGTAAAGTACATCAAGGAAAACAAAAAAAAGTACAATAAATGTTCTTACGTCTGTTTTGATATGATCAGCACTTTCCAAATGTTCACTTTTCCTTCTCTGACCCTCTGACTGTGAAGTCGACTCTTCTACAATTCTTTGCAACAAAACGGGGAACAATTAGGTGGTGGATTTTTCTTAATAAAACAAAAGATAAGCAAAAAAAAAAAACAACTCAAAAACATTTGGTTGTCTGATGAAAGGTACCTCCTCTTCTCTTTGTATTTCTGTCTGTAGGCCATTTTTTTCTCCAAGGCTTTCTGTTCCTTCAGGGTTTCCTTTACACTGGGTGCCTGCATCACACCGATCTGAAGCTCATCTACAGATGCACCTGTACCACAAGATAAGAAACTGTTTGTGCGCACGCACACACACACACGTCGTCACAGTATCGTCAGTCAAGCTGAGTTACGAAGTTCCATGCTAAGATGGTGAAACGTTCCGGGACTAGGTGACATCGTTTAAGGTATTAAACAAGGCAGTGGGACCATAGATACGGTATTCCACACATAGTGGCTAGGGCACATTATAAAAAATTTGAAAAATGAATTATGATTAAATTGCAATTCAGAGACAGTAGAAGAAATGCTTGAAAATTATGTCACAGTTCCACAGTTTCTGTATGTACATACCCATTTCAATGTTGGTGGATTTTTCAATCCTTTCTTGTGTGGTGCTGTGTTTCAACTTATCATCCAGCTTTTCCCTATTGCGCTGCCTTTTCAGGAGACGCTCTTCCTTCTCTTTAGCCTGTAGCACATGAAACAAATAAATTTTAAAAAGGAAAAAAAACATAGAAGAAATATTGTTGATGAAGATCCATATGTCTGTTATAATTTATATCCTAGAAACCCTTAAAAGCAGTAAAATGATGAGTTGACCTGTTAGGCATTCCAATACAAGTACAGTGCATCATGCTGTATGGACTTGTCCATTGTCAACAAACTTTCTTACAATTCATGTACAAGTACAATGATGCCTCCTAAAGTTATTTTCTGATATAAATAATATGGAAAACCTCCCCAAAGATCCTTAGACACTACGGAGCCAATTTTTTTCTAAAAAGAGTTATCGAATAACAATGTCTTGACAAGATGCCATTGGGGTAGTGCATTTACTTTTGAGCTGTCAGGAGGGGTTTGATCCTTGGGCTGACTATAAACAATCGGATTGATCCTTTACATGCAGGGCATTGCGTCACAAAGTGTGCCATCCCTCGGTTGGACGTTAAACTGGTGACCCAGCTACTGGGTAGCTGGGAGACGTTAAAGATCCCAGGGTGTCTTTCAATGAAGAGCGAGTGAGGTATTGTCATCAACCTAGCTATATTCCAGAAATTCCTGTTCTTACTTACAGGGGGCACTGCAACAGCTGTACTAATGAGCAATGATGCAAATTCGCAACCAGAAGCTGCATATGAGAGACGAAAACTAAACTATTTTCAGGAAAAATTAAATTCAAACATTTAAAACAATTAATTATTAGGCATCTGAGCATTTCATAAACATCAACTTAGAATATGAGTAAATGGTTGTTTGTTTGTTTTTTTGAAGAGGCAACATTTGTCACAAAGACAAGGTTCAGGCTCATTGTTTCAGCAACACAGTGTGCCTTCATCAGAAAACTATACAATCCATGTGCTGTGTTATCAATAGTGACAATGAACACAACAAAAGTGTATAAAATGGCACTTGCAATTCTCTGCCTCCGTTTCTCTACGGTTTCCTCATCGTCAGAGTCACTGTAGTACTTGGAATAAAGGAAAGGCTTGTGTACATAGGGCGCTCTCACCATCTTGCTGGTATCTGCCTTCGAGTCTCCTCTGTCTTTTGTGGACGAGGCAAAAAGGAAAAAAAAAAAGTAGGGATAACAGAAAGGAAAAGTAAAAGGAAAAATGACCAAATGTAAAGTGACAACAGATTGTCAAATCCTACACAACAAATAGGAAGGTGAACCAAATATACATGGTACAGAATGTTTGGAATAGGTTATTAAAAGACCAATATACTCCTTCAACATGTTGATATATCAGACAAAAGGATGAAAACTTACCACTACAAAAATGTGCAGGAAAAATAAAAAGCCATTTTGGAACAATCTGCTTGTTGTCTTGTCTTGACACAGAAAAAAACATGACTGCAAGACTGAAATATAAAGGCATCAATAGTGAACATCTCCATATATATATATATATATATAGTTGCGGATTTGGAAAGCTATCGCACTCAACATTCAGGTTCCTATAGATTAGTTATATCAGTAAGTATATGTTTTATAGATAGTTCCCGTCCCTGGTCTAATGGGTAAATCAAATGTGAATGCGCTACGATTGTATTAGAGTTTCAACAATGCCACAACGGCGCCATTCTGGAACTGGAATGTTCAACATGGAACTGGCGCGGCTGCGTTCTTCAGGCGCGCGCGTGGGCGGAGTGTAACACAGACATGCCGTCCCTCCGTGGCCAATCGGCGGGGAGCCGGCGTCTTCCGCGCTCCGCCTCCCGACCATGCAGCCGTCGCATTAAACACGCGGTCTGAGGTGAAGCCGTAGGCAGAGCACAAAACGCCCCTGCTGGAGACTCCACCCAAGGGATGGAGTGCCCCGCAAACCGTGCACCTGTCCAATCGGGAGCGGACGGGAGTCACATGGGGCCTCCCGTCCAATGGGAGGACGAGTGGGGAGGAGAGAGGCGTTCGTTGAGCAGGAGGGGGCCGATATAAGGTGTGTCCTGAGGAGATTTTCGGGGTCGGCTCTCTGGAGTTGTTCTGGTTCTTTCCTGCTTCTCTTCTCCCGCTTCTTCTCTGCCCGGCTCATCACCTTGGCTTCTCCTGCAACGACCTCGTCCCGGCTCCAGAGCTTCGTGTCGTCGCCTTCCGCCTGGCTGGTACGGCGACACCAGTCCCAAGACCAGGGACGTCCAGGAGACGCTCGTGGCCAGGTAGCCAGCCATGCCTGGGGCTACAGCGGTCTGTCCTCCTCGGCTGGAGAGTCGCAATAAAGGACGTTGAGGTCCACTTCTGTCTGGGCGTGCGTGTGTCTGTTTGTGGCGCCAGTCTGACAAGTAGTGAATTGTACAAGTGTTTTGCCTGTACATACCTGCATTGCTTGATATTCGGTATAGCTCTCCT
>CM068953.1:122468878-122483310 GCA_035128595.1 Eptatretus atami | reverse complement strand
AACCACCTTCCCGCTACGCCCACTACCGATCACCTTCTCCACAACCCCGCTGCAACCCTCTCCGCTTATAAAACCGTCTCTACCAAGAAAAGGAACAAGGATTCCAATAACGCCATGAAAAAGAAGAAGGTATTCCGATGCGCGCGGATTTTCCCGCGCAAGGGGAGGAGCGAGGCATTGGAAGTGGAAACGCTTCCTTCTGGAAGTTTCCCGCATGTTCTGGAAGGAGGGCGGGGCGAGAGCGGAGGGCGGATCGTGGGGAATATAAGGGCACGCAGACGGCCAAGTCGGTCTTCTTTTTCTTCTTCTCCTCTCTCTTCTCGTGGTCTTGGTGGAAGGAGTCGGGGGAAGTCTTGGTGGTCTTCGTCTTGGAGAAGCGGTCCGTGGAGCGACCCGTTCGTTGGAGCTTGCAGTCGGTGAGAGTCCAGGCGTCGCGAAGGAGACACGGACTGGAGGCGCAGCTCTGCCAGCGGTGTCGCGCGAGCCTGCGCGCTCGTGTGAGAGAGCCGGAGAGAGCTCGCCGGCCACGCGGAAGCCCGAGCTCAGGCGCGCTACGCTAGCTGCCGTGGACGGGACGTCGAGGCTCACACCACAAGCACCACGAGGGTGCAGGTAACCTGCAACGGTCTCGTGGGACTCGTTCGTCTGCCAAGTCCCACGCCATAAAGGTCTACGGCCCAGCCTGACCCCATTGCCTTTGATGGGGTCTTTTCCTTTTCTTTTGAATGAATGTTGTGGCGCCGTAAGTAAAACTGTGAAGTGACTGTACATTGATATAATTGCTTATAGACGGTTGTAGCACTTTGTCTTGCCCGCGTGCCATGCCGCATTCATTGCTTTTTCGGTATACGTGCATGTTGTGTTTTGGAATACCTGCATGACTGCATGATTGTTCCTGTATACGTGTGTCGTTGTAATAAATGTGCTGATTTAAATGTTAATCCGTTCGTCGTGAACTATTTCCCTTATTGAAATGCCATCTTGCATTGCGGAATGTTAGTTGGGTTTTAAATACCCGATAAATAGAATCGGATCCGGCGAGGTCGGGCGATAATACCCGCTCGGTTATCTCAAAACAGAACGGACCGCTTGAGCAGTTCGTGTCCAAGCAGGCCTCCGCCGAGTACGGTCCCTCGGTAGGTTACCCGCGCGAGTACTTAGGTATATCGATTATCGGCGATTGACCCTATTTCGCGCGGGTAGAATACGGACTGGGCCGTGGTGGGATTAAGAACCCACCCGTGACTGGTTTCCGGCATTGTTCCGGAAAGTCACGACTGAATTGCTCGTTCGGTGGGCGAACCGCGCTATTAGTTGACGCAGTCACTCGCACGCCGGGCGGGCGTAGATTCGTAACAATATATATATATATATATATATATATATATATATATATATATATATAATATACATACGAAAAGCGCTGTCGGTGAGGCCGTGAGTCAGTCCGGGAAGCCGTGAGTCAGTCAGTCCGTGAAGCCGCAGGGAAGGCCTGTTATTTATGCCTGTGAATCACAAACTGTTTGAATTGTGTGCACACCAAACAAACGTGTATAAATTACGTTCAATTGGAATGTTCCTTTCACAGTAAAGCTGTGACTACATGTCTATTAATTACGTACTGTTTAAATGTGGGTTGCAGACTGCACATACGTCTTTTAATAATGTACTTTTTCAACGTCAGTTGCACCCTGACTTAACATACATAAGTCTATTAATTACATACTATTGGAATGTATATTTCAACGCTTTAAGACTGCTGAGACCCCATTCGACTGTTGAAGACTCTTCAAGACCTCCAAGACCCTTAAAGACCCCAAAGACCCCTAATTCCCCCAAAGTCCCCGAATACCGCAAAGATGCCAAATACTGTGAAAACCCCCGAAAACCGCAAAGATCCAAAATACCCTGAATACCCCAAAGACCCTAAAGACCCCAAGACCAAGATCCCAACTACCTCAAAGACGCTGAATCCCCCAAAGACTTCCGACTACCCGGAAGACCCTGAATACCCGGAAGACCCAGAATACCCCAAAGACCCCTAAACCCCCTAAAACCCCAAGACCAAGACCACAAAAACCCTCAAAGACCCCGAATACCTCCAAAGACCCCCAAAGGCCCCGAGTACCCCCGAATACCCAAACGATCCCCCAAGACCAAGACCCCGAATACCCCCTTGACCATGAAGCCCCCGAAGACACGGAAATCCAGAAGACCCAAAACCCCGAACACCCAGAAGACCCTTAAGACCACTTAGACCTTAACATCATTTAGACCCCTTCCACCCTTCAGACAGCTTAGACCCTTGACCATTTAGACCACATAAATAAATGTATCACCAATATTACAAACAAGAAAAAAGAAACCATGCACAGAATGATACTTGCAAAATCCACCCCCTCTCAAAGGTTGCTATGGATACGTCAAATTGTCCATTTCTTGAAGATTAAAATTGACAATCCTAATCAAAGCTGAGGTCAATCGGATGAAAACTGATTATTTTTCAGATAGAAATTGGCGATTTTTGAAGTTTGACCTTGAGTTGACCTTTGACCTAAAAAAAAAGTTGGTTTTCAAATTCAGTGATACATTATGCAATTGCTGCTTAACTTTCAGGTTAATGAATGAAAGTTGATGATTTTTCAGAAGAAATTTGATTTTAAAAGTTTGACCTTCAGTTGACCTTTGACCTCAAAAAAGTGCTTTCCCAATTCTGTGAACTGTGCAATCCTGTTCAACTCTCAAGTTAATAGGATTTATAATTGACGATTTTTCAGATAAAAATTGATGATTAGAACTACCTTGACTTGACCTTTGACCTCAAAAACAGTTGTTTCCCAATTCAGTGATGCAATATGCAAATCCTGTTCAAATTTCAAATCAATGAAAAATGACGATTTTAGAAATTTCCCAGCTTGCCGGCTCGATGACAGAAGACGCCATTTGCCTTCTTGCTGTCTCCATCCTGACCACATTTAATCCTGTGCGACACGGACAACTTCCTAGTTTAAAATAATGACCAATTTGAGGCCAAAAAAAAAATATATATATATATAGAAATCTGTTCAGTAGTCTGGCACATCTGCTAAATGTAACTATCAGTAGGTTACCAATAATACAGTATATTTATACCAATTCAGCCAGGATCTCCTTAGATTCAGTAAACTACACAACAGTTAATATAACGTAAAATCTGACTCATTACATAGCATTGGTATGTGGTATTGCCAAAATAATACCAAATTATTATTTTTCCCCGATGTTTTCATTGAGGTTTAAAAACATTCTTATGGTGTTAAACACTGAGTTTAAAAATATAAATAAAATAAAATAAAAGGCATTCCAATGCACAATATGCTATGAATCACATCACAATCACAAAAAATGTCTTCAAATGCTGTCACCGACTGACCCAACTCATCAAATACAATAGGAAGACGTCAATCAATCTCAAATGTACTATATGAATAGTATTTACAATGACAAGATTACCATCACTTCCTTTGCTTGATGCAGACCGAATGGTAGATTCATCTTCACTTGTACTGGTCATGTCTTCAAAGGATGAGAGATCACTTGTGTGCACAGAACTCACAGCGATGTCACTCAAACCCTCAAAATCTGAGTCTTGCAGCACATATGCTACAAACACCGGCAGAACAAGAGAAGGGACAATATGAAAGGAGATTGATAGAAAAAAAACAAATTGACCGAATAAATTGTACTTTTGTTTGATAAGACTTGTTGGTGTCGACAGCATTTTTCACAATTTATGGAAAAAACCCATTACCATGACGACACAATAAAAGTAAGATTTTGAATCAGTCATAAAGCAAAAGAAAATAAGAAGAAGAGGCACAAGCTATATCCTTTCTTACTTTCATAATCCAGATTCTTATCCTTGCCACATGTTCTCCTATTTTATTGTTAAACACCTTGAGGTTGTATTGCTGTGTAATTTATCTTGTCAATTTACCTCTCTTCTCTCACGTGCAATACATGGCTGTGATTTTGCATTACTTGGGAGTGAAGCTGATGCAGTGCCCTCTGGAGGTTAGGACAGAATTTTGCCTGTCAGCAATATCTCACTTCCTCTTCATCAAAAAAAAAACACCGTGGGATCTTTAACTTCCAGCAGTTAATGCGAGCAGAAGTGACACCTATCCAGCTTAACAGACATTTGAGAGAAGGCACACCTACCTGCTTGCGAACACCAATCAGACAGTTCATAGTTGGGCTGGGGACCAAACCCACAACTAGACAGCTCTAGACAAACACATAACTAGACGGTAAATGTGTTTCCTCTGCACCACTCTGCCTGGCCAACTCATATTGTTGCTTCTCATGAAAAAGCCAAAAAAGTTGTCGGTCCAATCATTATACTGTACATATAAACATCTAACGCTGTCAACTGCTGGAGAGTTGGTTACTGATTTAAAAGTCATCTGCTCTTGAAGGTCAATTTATGGCATGCCTATCAAGAAATAAAATTTAAAAACCTCCAAAAACAAATACTGATATAACTTATGCAAGCCACAGTCAATGAAAAGTGACTTGGTGTAAACACGGTGTCATTTTAAAGCAATCAAAAAATTGTTTGATGTGCAGGACATAGAGCTAAAAGTAAGGTGGGCCAAAGTATATCAAATACCAAACTATTGTTGTGATGGAATTCAATGAGCCAAGTCTTTCACAATTTGTCCAATAATGCCAACATCCCGTCAGCTTTTACTGCACACCCACCATGACAACTCACATCGAAGCTTGTCGTACCTCTGTCTCTGTGGACTGACAAGTCGACTGTACATTGGATCAGATATTAGTTATAACTTTTATTAGGACACACACACACCAGTATTATGTGAGATCAACTATGGTATATGACTTCTGCAATGAGTCGGTGAGTGGATAAACTTTTATAATGTATATTTTACCAAAATTGGTATTATAGAAAGTGATGTAGTGTGAGGAAGTGCAATAAATTTGGTCATGTGATCATTGTATTTGGAGCAAGACTAAAATAGTACAATGCATGCTGAAATACCTACCCATTTGAGGTTCCTTTGCCATCTCCTTGATCTTTATCAGTGCTTGATTGCTTTCTTCATCACACCTTGAATTCGTTTCTATATGCTGTATTTTGTCCTCAGTTCCATCCTTATCAACATTTTCTTTGCCTGATCCTAATGTCTCTCTCAATTTCCTTTCCTCGATCCATGTTAGATGCTTTCTATCCATGCCTTTTCTTTCTCTCCTTCACTTTGTCCTTTGCTTTTTATCCTTCCTTCTTTGGCTTGCACTTCCAGCAAACGATTTAACTTTCGGCAAACTGGAGACGTGTTTCAAATCTCCACTCCTACTTGTCGTGCCAGTAAATGCTGTATCACATGTTGAGGAACCCTTTTCATTGCTTCTCACTTCTCGCAAATCAGCATTCTTTACAGGAAGCTCTTCAACAAAACGCTCGTTAGCTTCTGCACCATCTGAGCTAATTATTCCCTTTTCTGTGAGCCATTTCCATACCCAGGCTCCATGAAACTTTTCATAGAAGCTGTTGCAAGCATTTGCTCCACACCTCTCTCATGGGACCCTGTCCGACTACATTCAGATTTTTTCCTGCAAGTGGAGGGCAAGAAAGTTGAAAGCTCGATGATCGTTCCCGCTTTCCTCCAAACGAAGCCTTCGAACTGAGAGCTGAAATGTTGACTTGACCACTCTCTGCTGCATTTTTGCTATATTGGTGATGTTCCTCAATTGCATGCTTTGCTATGTCACTTTTACGAACTTCCACTGGAGCCGTGGAGCATACCAGATCCAGGTACTCTCCATTTGCCACTCCCTACCTTCTCACCTTCGAGGGGAACAGTCAGCACTGTGTTCATACCATCATCAGCGACTAATTTCCGGAAGCCAAACAGAACTGGGACTCATCCTAGTCATCTTCTCCAATGCATTATTCTGTCTACTCTCTTCATCTTCAGTAACCACTGCTGCGATAGCAGACACCTCTCTGCTCGATTCACTACCGAGCCTCAAAGGTGTCAGTGCTAAAAAACCAAAGTTCCACCACGCCTCTCCTCCCCATCTCAATTACTTTTCCTTCATCTGCTTGAAGTAGAGTTTCATGGTGTAAATTATCAGCCAGTGGATTACCCTGCACTTCACCAGTGTATACTCTGTTATAGAAGTTGTATCATCCATTGTACTTGTATTTCCTGAAAAAAATAACAAAAAAAAAGGTATTTATTATTGTTTGTAATGAAAGCTATAATCACTAAATACCTTATTTAGGACAAATATTCTGGCATATTAATACAATAACTGTCCAGTTGAGTTGTGTAAAAAAGTAAAACAAGTTACTCACCCACCTCCTCTACGATAAAGCCAGTCATTGCTGGAATGATTATTATTATTTTTTAAAATGTAATTTCCTAGTTTTCATAGTAATGTACTAGTCTTGATATAACTTCAAAAAGCTACAACTAAAGAAGAAGAAATGGCGTCAAGTAGCAGAGATGCATCATTTGGCAAACTGGAGTGTATTGAAGCAAAAATAGTTTTCAATAAAATTATGTGGTAGAAGCAAAGCCCTCAAAAATGATTAGCATGTTACAGAAGGGGAAAATAAAGAAAGAAATAAAAAATTTTTTAAAAAAAGCTTACACAATTGCATAGTATGGTTTATTTGATGCATAAAAAAAATTTCACTTCGCTCATTTCAAGCCATTTTCATCAACATAATTTATGACAAAACTACATATACATCATCAAGATAAAGTGCAAGCAATGGAATGAGCCAAACAAAACTGATGATTACCATGTGGTAGTTTTGCTGATAAAATAAAATAAAAACGAACACAAATCAAGTTTGAAGATCCATAATCACATGACAATAGCATGCACTAAACACACAAAAAAAAGAAACGTGGCCAAAACAATGAGCAATTAGCTGTTGCGATAAGCAAACTGATCCACAGTAACTGGAGAGACAACTATGAAAATTGGCAATCCTGCGCAAAAACATTCACAAACTGCACGCACCATGGATCTCCGTGCGTAATGACGCGACCCCATTGTCTCTCCTTGCAGCTCATCACACTCAGCTCCTAAATTAGATGCCACAGTCATGGAAACGTCGAGCTGCTGTTCCATTCCATTGCTTTTCCATTCAGGAGGGAAGTCACTGCGTCTAGTTGGTTGAGCAATCCGAGAAAATCTTGCACAACTTTTTCAACTTGAGGCCGAAAAATGCAGTTTATCTTTGGAATCACCACCTGCTGGACGATTCGGTCGACACAACATCCAGAACTCCCGACCTAGGATGAGAGAAAAAAAAACAAGTGTGCAGAATAAAAAACAAAACAAGAGAAAAGTCACACCGAATATAGAGAGAAAACAACAAAAAATTCAAAATCCATTGTACATCCAAACTATGTTCCCATATTTGGGAACTTCAACTGTAACCATGGCATTGCATGGGTGTTAGCTCTACAATAACCAGGCATGGCATTGCAGCCTTAAAGTCATCCTCACACTCTTACCCTGCTCCCCCCCCCCCCAACCTCCTCATTCATCCTTAGTGGTCCTCTACCCTGCCGTTTCCCCATTTCTCACTGTTCTCACTGTTCAGTTCTGTTTTCTAGCTCTTCCACACTCCTAGATTTGCATACAAAAAAACTGCAGGAGAAAAGCAACATCACTGATACCAGATGCCCTGGGAAGTTATGGTCCTTTTACAAGGCCACCAGCTATATTTGTATGTAGTCAAGTACTGTGCTGTCCGAACCTGTGCAGGATTTGTGCAACAACCCTTAGGCCCCATTAACAATTCTTTTCTTTTTTTTCTTTTCAAACTGCCTCTATCAGTCTTGCTCCCTTTAGTGTCTGACCTCCGACCCTCCCCAGCACCTTCTAGATGCAGGACTTTTGTGTAACTTCAGCAACCCTCTCATTGTTCGACTGTAAAAATCGAGACTTTATGCCCACTTCCATCCTTTTCTAGAATTGCCTATGGGAGAAGATTCAATTACACTCTTCCCTTCATGGCGAAGTCGTCATCTCATTTCATCCCCCATCCCAAACCACATTAGTTTCTCATCCCATCAACCCTTCAAAACTTAACCCTCTTACTTGCATTTCCTTTCCTTTCTCTTCTCCTTTTTCCCGTGTTCATCCCTCACTTGTTAGATTTAACTGTAGTCCTGTTACCATGTTGCCTTTTTACCCTCTGTAACGTCATTCCATGACAAAATTTTGTAGAACAAAAACAAATTTAAAGTACAAAACTTTCCAAAAATGTTCTCCTGGAACACCTTCAGACAAACCAACTATTTAAAGCCCTATTATAAGTTTATATAGAACACTTTGAAGGAGTAGGATGTGGGGAGAGGGATGGAAGGGGAAAAAGGAGGGGGTGGGCGTGGGAGTTGATAATAGAGATAGAAAAGAGGTTAAACTGAAAAGAAACGGAGGGGAGGAAATATCCTGATGACCCAATTGTCAAATTATATGCTTCCACAAATATGGTTTTTATATGTACATGCTGCTTGCTGCAGGCTCTTCATGACCATAAATAAATAAAAACATCAAATCAATTGTCAGAATGAACCAAACCAGGTTGCTGAAACTACAAAAGTAGCATCCAATTTTCACCGATGAAAGCAAAACAAAAAAACAACAACAAAAAAATTATGCTCTTCTTGCATGGATAATCAATCTACCATCGAGAAGGCCTAAAAGAAAGAAAAAAAAAAATGATTCACTTAAACATCATAAGTAAAGAATTTGTGCTCAAACATGAGCTGCAGCTCATTTTTCCAGTACTTTAGGAAAACAATCCTGTCTCCATAACTAAAGTTTGCAGACTTTTTCCTTGACCATGAATGAAGTGTTTAATTCATTGCTCCATGGTCAGTTGGGATGGGGCGATGGAGGGGGGGGGGGGGAGAATAAAAAAAATGATTCATCCCCAGTTGCAAAGACATGTGTGACAACTATGGTAAGATAATTATTTGTCACAGCTGCAGTCATGTATGAAACAAAAATGGAAGTTTTAAATGTTTAAAATATTATATATATATATACATATATTGTTACGGCTGTGGAAATTCGCAGAACACCATAAAGGTCCGTAGTTCAGTTAGATCGTATAAGTCTGTGTTCAGTTAGATTTCCCCACCGTTTTAATTGGTATTATTCGTGTCACAGGCTGTGATCCTTTAGGAGTGTTTTCTTTTTCTATCTATTTCGGACCAACCACATCTCAACCACCATTACAACAACCACCTTAACCACAACGCCAACCACGCCACCATCACAACAACCACGATCGCCTCAACATCAACCACAACCAAACCCCACCACCAACGTCGCTCTCAACAACCGCTTCACAGCAACCCTCCACCACAACCACATGCGCCTCTCAACAAACCACGCCATCCTCACACTTTACCTCCAACCACCAACATCGCCTCACCACATCAATCACCTAACCACCTCGCAACCACAACGCCAACCACCAGCCACGCCAGAACTACAAAGCAACCACACTACAATCCCACGCACCAACGAATAGCATCTGCGAAAGCCAGCGCCAAGCGAAGGAAAACCAGAGGAGTTCCGATGGTGCGCGGATTTTCCCGCCTGTTTCCCGCGCTTTAGTGTGGGGAAGTGCGATGCGGTCAAAGGTCAGAGGTCATGTAAAGGAGGGCCTCTTTTTGGGGAATGATTCCTTGGACCTGAGCCAAGAATGATTTCTCTCGCCCCCCGGGTGGCGCGCGGAGGGACTGCAAGATGTGACTGCCCCTTGTTTTACTTGCCCCTTTCTAAAGCTTCCCGCAGGAGCTAGAGGGGCGAGCCGAAATGGGAGGAGTCAGCGTTGGAACCTGGGGAATAAAAGGGCGCACGAGACGCCAGGTTCGGGTTGGTTGTTGTCGTCGAGTCATATTGTCTCTTCGGGGGAGCTTCGTCTCTTCGTGGCATTGGGGATCGCTGCTGCTCCGTGTGTGTTCGAGATCCGGTGCCTTCCCACTGGTGCCAAAGTCGTGAGGGTTGTGTCGGTGTCCAGGGTCGAGGCGCGCAAGAGAGGAGAGTGCCGAGAGAGCTCGCTGACCGTCGCACACGAGTGCAGGTAACCAGCGTCGGTCTCGTGGACCCATTCGTCAGCCCAAGTCCCACACCATAAAGCCCACGGGCCCAGTCTGACCCCCCTGTCTGTGGGGGTGGTCTTTTCTCTTCTTTTGTGTGAATGATGTGGCGCCCGTGTGTCCATAAGTAAACCTGTTAAGTGCCTGTGAAATAATAAGAATATTCGGTCGTAGTGCTTTCCCTTGCTTTTGTTTGCCTTGCTCGTGTCTCTGTCCCCGTCCCGTGTATGCTTTTCTGTATACGTGCATGATTGTTCCATTGCATCATTGTATACGTGTTTCATTCTATCTATAATTCCAGCAATGTGTGTGGTGTGTGTGTGTCTGTGACCGCTGTTTCTCGAACAACCACTGGTCCGATCTAATTGAAACTTGCCAGGTATATTGCTGGGGCCCTGAGGATGTGCCTTTTCAAGGTTTGATATTAATCGGACAAGTGTTCCCAAGTTATGGCCATTTATTTACCAAACAATGACAAGACACGTTGTTGCGTGGGCGTGGCCGATGGGGAAGGGAAGCTCAGCCGCGTTCCCATTACGGGTTACAACGTACGGGCTTCCGGTAGAGTGATGACTTCGTGTATTCTAATAATTCTCGATTCTTATGCGCATTTATAGATAAACACAATGCCCAAGTTATGATCGTTTTTATATTAGACGGTGCATACATTTCGGTAACATCAGAGTGCTGGTATGCTCCGAACCAGAAAGTAATTTTTTTTCTCTTCTCTTCTCTTTTTGTTTTTCCTTGCGATGACATTGCGAAAAGGCAAATACGTTGGCGCTAATTGAATATTTGGCATTAAAACTAAATTGCGAATAATCTAATTGCGAATAATATGCGAACTTCCGGGCCACGCACGTACGGCACGCGCGAGAGCGAAGAAACGGCCCTGTGGTTGTTGTTTGTTGCTCGCGGTTTGAATATTCATTTAATTTTTTTTGTTGTTTGTTTTTTTACGGGCACTGACTAGTTATAATAAATGTGTTTGTGTGAATGTACCCCATTCGTCGCGTCCTCCTTTCACCCTATTGAAATGCCATCTTGCATCGCGAATAAATAGCTGGGTTTTAAACACCCGTTAAATAGAATCGGATCGGCAGAGGTCGGGCGATAATACCCGCTCGGTTACACTGCAGAACGGAACGGACCGCTTAAGCGGTTCGTGTCCCAAGCCGACCTGCGCCGAGGTCGGTCTTCCGGTTAGCTATCCGCGCGGGGTACTAGTATATCGAGATTCGGCGATTGACCCTATCCTGCGCGGGTAGAAAATTGCTAGGCCATGGTGGGATTGAAGACCCACCCGTGACAGGTTCCAGCGTTGCTCCGGAAGGTCACGACTGAATTGTCCGTCCGGTGGGCAAGCTGCTACTATTAGTGGAAAGCGGCAGTTCGCACGCCAATTATTAACAATATATATATATATTCTTTTCCTACCTTATCTTTCTTCTTTACATTTGCATACACACAGCAACAATAACATGTATGCTCAATTTGATTTGCAAATAATTTTTGGGATGACCCTCATAAGCCAAGCAACGTTTTATCTCACACAGCAGCTATCCACTCATGATCAATAAATGTTCAGTGCATTTTAAAAGGTGCCACAGAATCAGAAATTAATGTTTGGTTTCATGAATAAATATCTTGAAATGAAGATGTGTTTTTTTGGGATCTTTTTACCTTCTATTGCCCTGCTCCCAAAAAATGGCGATAGGATTACGTCACACATCACTGACCGGCTACGTCTTCTCAAACACTTTTGCTTCCGGACTTGTGTTTACATGTGGCCTACATACGCTTTATACATAGATACACCGTCATCGAATAATTGACTTTAACAAAAAAAAAAAAAAATTGAAACCATTGAAAGCTGACGCAATCCCCTCAAGATTCGAGATTTAATCCAATGGAAAAAAAACGAAAAAGGACTGAAAAAGTGTCAGAAACTGAGGGTAAGTCACGCCCTGTTGCCCCGACAGTTATACAGTAATGTTTAATCAGTGTTAATTAACCTGTGTGCATCACTCACTCACGACATGTGCAGTGCATTGTAAGAATAGTCCCATCCAGTATGGTAATAAGCCGCACTCGTAAATCGAGATATCCGTAAATGCTCAATTTGTAAAGGTCTGGTGACTGAAGGTCATGACATATGCATACCATCAGTGTCATGTCCAACAAACCAATGGGCGACCATATGTGCTCTGTGGATGGGTGAGGGGGGGAATCTCTTCTTTTCAGCCATGCTCACCATAATACAGGCAACCAGGCCTGTGCAGCATTTTTTACATGACCCTTCGCATGCTAGGATGTTATATGCTTCATTACCAAATGGCCACAACTGTGTGGAAGCCGTGCTTGATGTCCCTTGTTTACCCAGGTGTTCCAATTTTTTTTTTGTCCATAACCTGTACATCCCGTTAGCAAAACAAGAGTTTTAAAGAAACAAAAGATAAAAACGCCAGACGAACTGGATGATTGTTTGCCGTAGCTGGTTCGCGAGCTGTTCTTGCTGAGTTTGGGCTCCAGGTGATGCTAGCCAGGTGATTGATACAAAGTTCTCGACTCGTTGACGCAGATTCTGGTATGCCGGCTGATAAAACAAAATGATAAACATTTGCTTACATCAACAAGTTATTCATAGAAAGGGGACAGATATACATTCATTTGATGGATAATTTTAATATCATTACAATATATGCAAGTTGCATTTTAAATCGAATGCCAATGAATCACACATCAAGCCCATTAAAATATTTCAACATTATAGAGTGAAACACTGTATGTTGTACACAAAAGTACATGGACAGATGATTGGGTCGGTCGTCAAATGAAGCTCAATCTCTTCTTGTCTGTGGAGAAGCGGTCCGTGGAGCGACCCGTTCGTTGGAGCTTGCAGTCGGTGGAGAGTCCAGGCGTCGCGAAGGAGACACGGACTGGAGGCGCAGCTCTGCCAGCGGTGTCGCGCGAGCCTGCGCGCTCGTGTGAGGAGAGCCGGAGAGAGCTCGCCGGCCACGCGGAAGGCCCGAGCTCAGGCGCGGAAGAAACAGAGATCTTTCACATTCAAAAAAAAAACTGAATGCGGTCTCAGCAGTCTTAAAGCGTTGAAATATACATTCCAATAGTATGTAATTAATAGACTTATGTATGTTAAGTCAGGTGCAACTGACGTTGAAAAGTACATTATTAAAGACGTATGTGCAGTCTGCAACCCACATTTAAACAGTACGTAATAATAGACATGTAGTCACAGCTTTACTGTGAAAGGAACATTCCAATTGAACGTAATTTATACACGTTTGTTTGGTGTGCAACCAACATTCAAACAGTTTGTATCACAGGCATAAATAACAGCCTCCCTGACGGCTTCACGCGACTGACTGACTCACGGCTTCCCGGACTGACTCACGGCCTCACCGACAGCGCTTTTCGTATGTATATATATATATATATATAATATATATATATATATATATATATTGTTACGAATCTACGCCCGCCCGGCGTGCGATGGACTGCGTCAACTAATAGCGCGGTTCGCCCACCGAACGAGCAATTCAGTCGTGACTTTCCGGAACAATGCCGGAAACCAGTCACGGGTGGGTTCTTAATCCCACCACGGCCCAGTCCGTATTCTACCCGCGCGAAATAGGGTCAATCGCCGAATATCGATATACCTAAGTACTCGCGCGGTAACCTACCGAGGGACCGTACCTCGGCGGAGGCCTGCTTGGACACGAACTGCTCAAGCGGTCCGTTCTGTTTTGAGATAACCGAGCGGGTATTATCGCCCGACCTCGCCGGATCCGATTCTATTTATCGGGTATTTAAACCCAACTAACATTCCGCAATGCAAGATGGCATTTCAATAAGGGAAATAGTTCACGACGGACGGATTAACATTTAAATCAGCACATTTATTACAACGACACACGTATACAGGAACAATCATGCAGTCATGCAGGTATTCCCAACACCAACATGCACGTATACCGAAAAAGCAATGAATGCGGCATGGCACGCGGGCAAGACAAAGTGCTACAACCGTCTATAAGCAATTATCAATGTACAGTCACTTACACAGTTTTATACGGCGCCACAACATTCATTCAAAGAAAAGGAAAAGACCCCATCAAAGGCAATGGGTCAGGCTGGGCCCGTAGACCTTATGTGCGTGGGACTTGGCAGACCGAACGAGTCCACGAGACCGTTGCAGGTTCCTGCACCTCGTGGTGCCTTGTGGTGTGAGCCGACGTCCCGTCCCACGCAGGCTAGCGTAGACCA
>CM068953.1:122443803-122455777 GCA_035128595.1 Eptatretus atami | reverse complement strand
GGAGCTTCGTCTCTTCGTGGCATTGGGGATCGCTGCTGCTCCGTGGTGTTCGAGATCCGGGTGCCTTCCCACTGGGTGCCAAGTCGTGAGGGTTGTGTGCGGTGGTCCAGGGTCGAGGCGCGCAAGAGAGGAGAGTGCCGGAGAGAGCTCGCATGACCGTCGCACCACGAGGGTGCAGGTAACAGCGTCGGTCTCGTGGACCCATTCGGTCAGCCAAGTCCCACACCATAAAGGCCCACGGGCCCAGTCTGACCCCCCTGTCTGTGGGGGTGGTCTTTTCTCTTCTTTTGTGTGAATGATGTGGCGCCGTGTCCATAAGTAAACCTGTTAAGTGCCTGTGAAATAATAAGAATATTCGGTCGTAGTGCTTTCCCTTGCTTTTGTTTGCCTTGCTCGTGTCTCTGTCCCCGTCCCGTGTATGCTTTTCTGTATACGTGCATGATTGTTCCATTGCATCATTGTATACGTGTTTCATCTATCTATAATTCCAGCAATGTGTGTGTGTGTGTGTGTGTGTCTGTGACCGCTGTTTCTCGACAACCACTGGTCCGATCTAATTGAAACTTGCCAGGTATATTGCTGGGGCTGAGGATGTGCCTTTTCAAGGTTTGATATTAATCGGACAAGTGGTTCCAAGTTTATGGCCATTTATTTACCAAACCAATGACAAGACACGTTGTTGCGTGGGCGTGGCCGATGGGGAAGGGAAGCTCAGCCGCGTTCCCCATTACGGGTTACAACGTACGGGCTTCCGTAGAGTGATGACTTCGTGTATTCTAATAATTTCTCGATTTCTTATGCGCATTTATAGATAAACACAATGCCCCAAGTTATGATCGTTTTCATATTAGACGGTGCATACATTTCGGTAACATCAGAGTGCTGGTATGCTCCGAACCAGGAAGTAATTTTTTTTCTCTTCTCTTCTCTTTTTGTTTTTCCTTGCGATGACATTGCGAAAAGGCAAAATACGTTGGCGCTAATTGAATATTTGGGCATTAAAACTAAATTGCGAATAATCGTAATTGCGAATAATATGCGAACTTCCGGGCCAACGCACGTACGGGCACGCGAGAGCGAAGAAACGGCCTGTGGTTGTTGTTTGTTGCTCGCGGTTTGAATATTCATTTAATTTTTGTTTGTTTGTTTGTTTTTTTACGGGCACGTACTAGTTATAATAAATGTGCTTTGTGTGAATGTACCCCATTCGTCGCGTCCTCCTTTCACCCTATTGGAAATGCCACTGCATCGCGGAATAAATAGCTGGGTTTTAAACACCCGTTAAATAGAATCGGATCCGGCGAGGTCGGGCGATAATACCCGCTCGGTTATCACTGCAGAACGGAACGGACCGCTTAAGCGGTTCGTGTCCCAAGCCGACCTGCGCCGAGGTCCGGTCTTCGGTTAGCTATCCGCGCGGGTACTTAGGTATATCGAGATTCGGCGATTGACCCTATCCTGCGCGGGTAGAAAATTGGCTAGGCCATGGTGGGATTGAAGACCCACCCGTGACAGGGTTCCAGCGTTGCTCCGGAAGGTCACGACTGAATTGTCCGTCCGGTGGGCAAGCTGCTACTATTAGTGGAAAGCGGCAGTTCGCACGCCAAATTATTCAACAATAATATATATATTCTTTTCCTACCTTATCTTTTCTTCTTTACATTTGCATACACACAGCACAAATAACATGTATGCTCAATTTGATTTGCAAATAATTTTTGGGATGACCCTCATAAGCCAAGCAACGTTTTATCTCACAAGGCAGGCTATCCACTCATGATCAATAAATGTTCAGTGGCATTTTAAAAGGTGCACAGAATCAGAAATTAATGTTTGGTTTCATGAATAAATATCTTGAAATGAAGATGTGTTTTTTTGGGATCTTTTTACCTTCTATTGCCCCTGCTCCCAAAAAATGGCGATAGGATTACGTCACACATCACGTGACCGGCTACGTCTTCTTCAGAACACTTTTGCTTCCGGACTTGTGTTTACATGTGGCCTACATACGCTTTATACATAGATACACCGTCATCGAATAATTGACTTTAACAAAAAAAAAAAAATTGAAGCCATGAAGCTGACGCAATCCCCTCAAGATTCGAGATTTTTTGTAATCCAATGGAAAAAAAAAAACGAAAAAGGACTGAAAAGTGTCAGAAACTGAGGGTAAGTCACGCCCTGTTGCCCCGACAGTTATACAGTAATGTTTAATCAGTGTTAATTAACCTGTTGTGCATCACTCACTCACGACATGTGCATGTGCATTGTAAGAATAGTCCCATCCAGTATGGTAATAAGCCGCACTCGTAAATCAGAATATCCCGTAAATGCTCAATTTGTTAAAGGTCTGGTGACTGAGAAGGTCATGACATATGCATACCATCAGTGTCATGCTCAACAAACCAATGGGCGACCATATGTGCTCTGTGGATGGGGTGAGGGGGGGGGAATCTCTTCTTGCAGCCATGCTCACCATAATTACAGGCAACCAGGCCTGTGCAGCATTTTTATACATGACCCTTCGCATGCTAGGATGTTATATGCTTCATTACCAAATGGGCCACAACTGTGTGGAAGCCGGTGCTTGATGTCCCTTGTTTACCCAGGTGTTCCCAATTTTTTTTTGTCCATAACCTGTACATTCCCAGTTAGCAAAACAAGAGTTTTAAAGAAACAAAAGATAAAAACGCCAGACGAACTGGATGATTGTTTGCCGTAGCTGGTTGCGCAGCTGGTTCTTGCTGAGGTTTGGGCTCCAGGTGATGCTAGCCAGGTGATTGGATACAAAGTTCTCGACTCGTTGACGCAGATTCTGGTATGCCGGCTGATAAAACAAAATGATAAACATTTGCTTACATCAACAAGTTATTCATAGAAAGGGGACAGATATACATTCATTTGATGGATAATTTGTTAATATCAGTTACATATATGCAAGTTGCATTTTAAATCGAATGCCAATGAATCACACATCAAGCCCATTAAAATATTTCAACATTATAGAGTGAAACACTGTATTGTGTACACAAAAGTACATGGACAGATGATTGGTCGGTCGGTCAAATGAAGCTCATTTTAATGTCCCCCATTTCCGAACTCGTTGGAGGTGTGGGGGACAATAAATAAATAATTTTTAAAAATAGAGTGTGCATCATCCTTCAGCTTTGTGTTTTAGCTTTCATTTTATCAGATTATAATCACTGAAAAATAAATCAACCCTCATACTCACACGCATAGCATACAGGATTTCTCCGTGCAGTAAACGAAGGAGTGTTTGTACTTCCTCCTCATTCCTCATTCCTCATTCCTCACTCCTGTCAGTGTTGCTACTTCACATAACATCTGGCTGTAGCTCCTGATCTTACCAAAAATATTCGCCAGTCAACCATACAAGGTGGGAATAATAGGGCCCGTTAAAATAGAGATCCTGAGATTACATTCTTCAGCAGGTGTACATTGACTGCAGTCTTTGATGGAGAACCCTACGCTAAACACATTTCATGTATTTTTCTTCCCCCCCCCCCCCAAATCAGCCGATAAGGAAAAGGCATGATCGAGGTCCCTCACTCAGAAGGAATTGTATAAACAGGTGTCAACTCAGGTACATTACACCGCTCGTAGGACTCGGTAGGATGACAAGCTATCTTATATAGAAAGTTTAGATCACAATGTCCGAGTATGAACCATATTTCATGAGTATGAACCATGAACCATATGAACCATACTGCAGAGGATTTCCTGGTGTCTTCGGGGAAAACCAAGGAAACGAGACAGCGGGTTAAACCAAACAAATGGGGTTGGCCATGAGTCTTGTTGGACAATACTGGCAAAAGTATTTGTTTGTACACCACTTTATGATCATGGTTAGAATGCCCGCTGTGAGTCTGGGAGGTCGGTGGTACAAATCCCGTCCGAAGGCAGACTAGTCTTTTTAAAAAAAAATCTTTTTTTAAATGAATGGTACGTGCTGCGTCCTTGCTTGATACTCAGCATTTAAAGGATAAAGAATAGACAAACAGCACTGGGAAGACAATGGAAAACTAGCCGGGATAACCCCAGCCAACAAACTGTTTCGTCAGCACCAATGCTCTGTAAAGAGTACGGTACATCAAATATCAAATTATGATCACGGCGGATATCTGCAAAGCCTTCATGATTCAGTGGTATCCCGCAACACATTTCCTCATCTGCACAATCAGAAAAACACGACAAAACCAAACAAACATGCAGTTGACCGAAGCAATTAATTCTTGTAATTCTTAAATACTATTTGAATGTTTAGGGATACTGACAATAATATATCAGAGAGATGTTTACTTAATGGCAGTTAAAGCCGTTGTCGTCGAAGCTGCCGAAACCTTCAGCTTCCCACTTAACAAGCTTTTAAGTCGGTGTTGGTCATGGAAGCACCCTATCATTCGTGTCGAAAAATCTTCCCAGACACAAGTTTGAGAAACCTGTTGACCAATTCGGGCCATTGGCCATCAGAGAATCTCACTCCAAACATACTCCTTCGGGCACAATACATTTTAGACTAGAAGGGTACTCGGTAGAGCACATACCTCCGCCACATAATGCCTGATCCCGAGAACATATGAGGCCCAATACATTTTTGAAATATCATGCAATACAGTACTATATCGTTTTTGGCCCTATCGCTCAATGGTGAAAAATCACTTTAAAAATTAAATAATCCTCGTATCCAGATCTTCACCAAAATCGAATCAATTCGTCCTTGTCACACACCCAACCTGTCCAACAAGTATCATCTGAATCCGTCCACAACTTTTTGAGATATCCTGCACACAAACAAACAAACACAGACAGACAGACAGAAAAGGGTGAAAACATAACCTCCTTCACCTTCGGTGGTGGAGGTAAAAAAAAAAAAAAACAACTAAAGGGTTCAAAGAACACGTTACCCCACGCAGTGTTCAAGTATTTACTTAAATTTAAATAAATTAAAATATAGATTAAAAAAAAAAACTTCCAGAAGTTTAGCACGAATGAAGCAGTCTTATACACCACCCAATTTAACGCGTCCAAACACTGCCGAACGTAAAGGTTTTGAAAGTGAAAAGAAGGTGATTTGTGTTCCACAATGTTCAATTATATAAATCAATTTAAATAAAATTAATATTGTACAAGTCAAACAAATAAATTAAATTCCAGAGTTTATCATGTTTACCCAGTGTCTACTACTACACCACCCCAACATGTTATACCAGTTATTCGTGCCCGTTTGTGTCCTTTATAACGTCCTCAAAAACAGTACGTTTCCTGTTTGGAATGATATTTTATTTTGTTTGATTACCACACAGGCAGACAGTAAAAAATATGTCACTCCTCTCTGCGTATGCATCATCGGTACAAATTGAGAGAAAAGTCAGGTCAGGTCAGATCAGGTCAGGTCAGGTATGGGAGCATGCGCCGGAGCAGCGCGTCGCTGCATCCACTTTCCGCCGGAACTGTAGGGGCCTCCGTCTAGCCATCCCCCAGGCAGATGTCTGGCCCATCCCCATCTCCTTCAGATGCCGAAAAACCTGCTGCAACCACGAGGAACGTGGTCAGCCCATTGTCCTCCTTCACTCACGAGGCTCCCTCGCTGAGAGAATCTGGTGAGCAGGCTCAGCGTCAGGAAAACAAGCCACATGTCCATATAGCCACAGCTGACACTCATGGACTATGCAGGTAACAAATCTCATTTGAGTCTCTCTCAGCAACCGCTCGTTGGACACAAAGTCCGACCAGCAATAGACAAGGATTCTTTGAATTTAGAATTGAGACCTGGTACCAAAGGAATTAAGTCTCCGTCTGAAATCCATGGTCAGAGTCCAAGTCTCATATCCATAGAGCAAGACTTGAAGCACCAAGGACCTGAAGACTCAGACTTTCGTCCTCCCGCACAGGTACCGGCAGCGCCACACCCCATGATCCAGTGAATCCATGACTCCCCAGGCCCGACCCAGACGTCGAGTGACCTCTGGTTCACAGCCAGCAGAGACATGAATATCACTGCCAAGGTAAGTGAATCTCTCCGTGACCTCAATAACCTCACCACAAACAGGTACAGACGGGATAGCAGCATCCAAGATGTCATCAAAAGCCTGGATTTTTTTCCCCAGGAAAAACTCCTCATTCAGCACCTCGAGGGCCCCCAAAAGGATATCTGGAGTCTCCACAAAGATGACTGCATCATCTGCGAAATCAAGGTCAGAGATCTTGACATTCCCAAACAATGCACCACCGCAGCATGATCTCTCAGACATCCTCCCTAGAATCCAATCCATACAAGTGTTGAAAAGTGTGGGGGCCAGTACACACCCCTGACGAACTCCAGTAACAACTGGAAATAAGTCAGAGATGGTACCACCACATCTCACGGCACTCTCAGCACCAGAGTATAGTTCGGACTACCACACAGGCAGACCGTGAAAAATATTATGTCACTCCTCTCTGCGCGATCAGTTTTGGTGGCACCCCACGAAAACCAAGAATCCTCCAGAGGGCATCCCGATTCACTGAATCAAATGCTTTACAGAGATCAACATAGGCTGCAAGCAGCCCCAGCTGAAACTCACATCTGCGTCTCTCTTCACCGCAGTCTGTGTTTCCACAAACGAAGGTGGACCACAGTTGATTGGAGGGTTAGCAACAGGGATAGTAACACCCATGACATACAACTTGACAGCTGGTGGATCAGCCTGGTAAAGCCGCTCAAAGTAACCGGCCCAGCGGGCCTTCATCTCTGACTCCTATGTCAAAAGCCTACCACCCTCTGCTCTAACTGCAGCACACCAAGGGATGGGCTTGGAGGAATGCAATGTGCGAATTCCACTGTAAACCAGGACGAGAATCACTTGACCACAGGTGATGCTCTACACACTCACAGATTCCTCGCACATTGGCCTCCTTGTCCACCCTGAGTGCACGTACAGTTTTACGACTCAACTACCTGAAAAGCTCAGCTCTGCCATTCAGCCTGGCCCTGCGACTCTGGTCAACGGCAACATCAAGGACGGTGGTCTTGAAGGCACTTCACAACTCTTCAGGATCCCCCAAAGTACCCAGACCCCCCCAAATCTCTACTCAGTCTGTTCGCAAACTCCTCAGTTACCCTCTCATCCTTGAGCTTGCCGACATCCAGCCTAGGCTGGGATGGTGCCATTCTCCTGGATTTAAAGTGCAACTTCAGAGTTGTTACAACAAGCCGGTGGTCAGTATTGAGGAACTGAGAACTCCGGTAGACCCAGCAGTTCTGGATCATCCTCCAGCGACCATCAACGAGGACTTGGTCAACCTCCTTTGCCACACCGCCAGCGTTGGAATACCAAGTCCAGCGATGAGCTTGTGGGTGCTTAAACCATGAACCGGCCACCCTAAGTCCATGACTTCTTGCAAAGTCAAGGAACTTAGTACTATTCAGGTTCACAGTTCCAGACCCATGGGGACCAACACGTCTCATAACCATCCCCATCAGTTCCAGTCGATGCATTGAAATCCCCCAAGACTAGAAGAGTATCTCGTCTGGGGCACTGATCAACCACAGACTCAAACATGGCAATATAATGTGTCCTTCATGGTGAGATCACTCGCCTCAGTCGGAGCATATTCAGAGACCAGGGTAATGACACCCAAGGAGTGACGAATCCTTAGTCTCATAAAACACTTGTTGACCGGTGTTTCCTCAATTATCATTGGAGTCAGCTTATTGGACACAGCTACAGCAACTCCTTGGGCATGGTAACCATCAGAGCGACCAGACCAATAGTAGGTGTAACCACCCACCATGATCTCGCCGCAATCCGGTCTCCGAACCTCAGAGAGTGCTGCAATACTGATGTCCAAACGCTTGAGCTCAGATGATAACAGAGACAGGTGATCATCCTCTCTTAGGGATAGGACATTCCAGGCACCCACCCGAAGGGACCGCCTCAGGTTAACCCAAGGAGACCGCCGTCTGGTGGACGACACCTCAGCACCACTCCGACACACTCTTCCGCAATCTGACCCGGGAATGTTACCCCGTGGTTTCCCTCCTATCATCACAGATTGGGGGTCCCGAAGTGTTTGCTCCAATCCCGTTGCTGGGTGTCCATATCCATACATCCTCCTCACCAAGAAACCTGGTGGGGGAAACGGTTTCGTCGCCGACAACCCGACCATGGAACAGGTTAGTACAGGTTAACATGGTACCTGCGGCAAGTCACAGATCTCATCTCACCTGTCCTGACAGTTAGTAGGTACGTGACCTATATAGAGCTGACCTGACCTGACCTGACCTGACCTGACAGAGAAAAGTGACGACAGGTTTGTCTTTTGATTCACGTTCAATTTAAATAAATATTTTCTCGATGATAAACTGATACGAATATCAACACGTCTGGTTAGAGGAGACATCCTTGGACTGAAACGGACAAAGTCCCGCTCAGGATCCCAGAGGGTTGTCACGGAGAGTGTTCTCGAGGCACGGGATGGTTGAATCGACAGCAGAATAATCATCAGAATGGTAACATGGCTTACCCGTGTGTCCACATCGGCGAGACAGTCTCGGCGGAACTGATCAAACATTCCCTGAGATTTCAGTTGGTCCACAACGTTCTCCACCAAGCTCGGACTAGAAGGCCGCAGAGACATGGCGCCACAGGAGCGCGGGACTCCGGGACAGCAGCTTTGAAATGCTTCACAAAATCTTCACACGGTACACGAACATAACAACACCTCCACCACGGGGTTAAAATACACCACCCGGAACACAATACACCAACAACCCGGAACATAATACACCACCCGGAACACAATACACCAACAACCCGGAACACAATACACAACCCGGAACACAATACACCACCCGGAACACAATACACCAACAACCCGGAACACAATACACAACCCGGAACACAATACACCACCCGGAACACAATACACAACCCGGAAGCAGAAACGCTTAAAAATTATAAAAGGCCGCACGGACAAATCGACTCCCGATTGGTTATAATTGTGGAAACAGTCTGTGAAATCGAACAGATATAATTATATTTATGCACAAGTGATGAAAACAATCAGGAAACGGACGACCAGAAATTACCCACAGTGATTAGTGAGAGGAATACTGTACCTCGACACTGCACAGAGAAAATAAACAATGATCGAATCTTCTTCTTCTTCTTTTAAGTTAAAATTCGGGCAGGCTCTATATACGCCACTTACCCAAACATGTCGGCAGGAAAGGAAGTCATCGACTTCCGGCAGACCTGATGTAGTTCGACCCGTTTATTTAACGCATTTTAAGACCGTTTTGCAGAGTTGAGGGTGATTATGGTTCGAGTGGCATAATATATCCGATCGGCCGTCCATTAATTAACCGATCGCGATCCCTGAGGGAAAAGGCGTGATGTGGGAACCTCATTCCCACGGCCATTGTTTGAACGGGTGTTGCAATCTTCACCTCAGGTCGAACATCGCTCGAAGGAGTCGGGACAGTGACACCCGATCCCATATCGATGAGAGATTACACCACAATGTCTGAGCCTGCAGAGGATTACCTGGTCTCTACAGGAAAGTCAAGGAAACGAGACGGCGGATTCAATCAAAATGTCCACCTTCGAGTAGAGTCACCCCTTGGTGGAGCTCCCACACTGAAACTTCAATCAAATGTCCACCTTCGAGTAGAGTCACCCCCTTGGTGGAGCTCTCACACTGAAACTTCAATCAAAATGTAAACCTTCGAGTAGAGTCACCCCCTGTTGGAGCTCTCACACTGAAACTTCAATAAAAATGTCCACCTTCGAGGAGAGACACCCCCTTGGTGGAGCTCTCACACTGAAACTTCAATCAAAATGTCCACCTTCGAGTAGAGTCACCCCCTTGGTGGAGCTCTCACACTGAAACTTCAATCAAAATGTCCACCTTCGAGTAGAGTCACCCCCTTGGTGGAGCTCTCACACTGAAACTTCAATAAAAATGTCCACCTTCGAGTAGAGTCACCCCCTTGGTGGAGCTCTCACACTGAAACTTCCATCAAAATGTAAACCTTCGAGTAGAGTCACCCCCTTGTGGAGCTCTCACACTGAAACTTCAATAAAAATGTCCACCTTCGAGGAGAGACACCCCCTTGGTGGAGCTCTCACACTGAAACTTCAATCAAAATGTCCACCTTCGAGTAGAGTCACCCCCTGGTGGAGCTCTCACACTGAAACTTCAATCAAAATGTCCACCTTCGAGTAGAGTCACCCCCTTGGTGGAGCTCTCACACTGAAACTTCAATAAAAATGTCCACCTTCGAGTAGAGTCACCCCTTGGTGGAGCTCTCACACTGAAACTTCAATCAAAATGTCCACCTTCGAGTAGAGTCACCCCCTTGGTGGAGCTCTCACACTGAAACTTCAATCAAAATGTCCACCTTCGAGAGAGTCACCCCCTTGGTGGAGCTCCCACACTGAAACTTCAATCAAAATGTCCACCTTCGAGAGAGTCACCCCCTTGGTGGAGCTCTCACACTGAAACTTCAATCAAAATGTCCACCTTCGAGTAGAGTCACCCCCTTGGTGGAGCTCTCACACTGAAACTTCAATCAAAATGTCCACCTTCGAGTAGAGTCACCCCCTTGGTGGAGCTCCCACACTGAAACTTCAATCAAAATGTCCACCTTCGAGCAGAGTCACCCCCTTGGTGGAGCTCCCACACTGAAACTTCAATCAAAATGTCCACCTTCGAGGAGAGCACCCCCTTGGTGGAGCTCCCACACTGAAACTTCAATCAAAATGTCCACCTTCGAGAGAGTCACCCCTTGGTGGAGCTCCCACACTGAAACTTCAATCAAAATGTCCACCTTCGAGGCAGAGCACCCCTTGGTGGAGCTCCCACATGAAACTTCAATCAAAATGTCCACCTTCGAGAGAGTCACCCCTTGGTGAGCTCCCACACTGAAACTTCAATCAAAATGTCCACCTTCGAGCAGAGTTACCCCCTTGTTGGAGCTCCCACACTGAAACTTCAATCAAATGTCCACCTTCGAGAGAGTCACCCCCTTGTGGAGCTCCCACACTGAAACTTCAATCTAAATGTCCACCTTCGAGTAGAGTCACCCCCTTGGTGGAGCTCCCACACTGAAACTTCAATCAAAATGTCCACCTTCGAGCAGAGTCACCCCCTTGGTGGAGCTCCCACACTGAAACTTCAATCAAAATGTACCTTCGAGTAGAGTCACCCCCTTGGTGGAGCTCCCACACTGAAACTTCAATCAATAAATGTCCACCTTCGAGAGATCACCCCTTGGTGGAGCTCCCACACTGAAACCTTCAATATCAAAATTGTCCACTCGCTCGCACCGACGTCCCCCTCCTCTCCCATGCTTCATCACCTCCACCTTCGAGCCTAGAGTCACCCCCTGGGAGCTCCCACCACTCGAACTTCAATCCAAATACAGTCACCTCTTCGAGCAGAGTCACCCCCTCTTGTTGGAGCTCCCACACTGAAACTTCAATCTAATGTTCACACCTTCGAGTAGAGTCACCCCTCTTGGTGGAGCTCCCACACTGAAACTTCAATCAAAATGTCCACCTCCTCCTGTATATAAGTAACTCGACCCCTTGGCTGGAGCTCCCACACTGAAACTTCAATCAAAATGTAAACCCTTCGAAGAAGTCACCCCCTTGTTGGACTCGCTGCCCGCACACTGAAATACGCATCCTCAATCTAAACTATGATCTCCACTTCGAGTAGAGTCACCTTGGTGGAGCTCCCACACTGAAACTTCAAATCAAAATGTATACCTTTCGAGCAGGAGTCACCCCCTCGTTGGACTTCCACACTGAACTTCAATCAAAAATGTAACACCTTCGAGATAGAGTCATCCATTTCTACTGTCCCCTCTCCGGTGGAGCTCCTCTACACTGACCCACTTCTCAATCTACCTGATATGATTCCACCTCTTCGAGGTAGGAGCTCACCCCTTCGATCATCTCTCTCT
>CM068953.1:122423763-122434144 GCA_035128595.1 Eptatretus atami | reverse complement strand
GATCTGTGAATTTCCACAACCGTAACAATATATATATATATAAATATACATACAATATGAGTTTTAGTAATATACTAAACAACCCGTGAACCAGTTGTGACAGCGGTTGATAAAAAACTCATTTCAGAAAAATTAATAAAAAGGTAGCTGCTGCAAACTATACCGCTGAGGTTGTTTGCATTGATCAAATACTCCCGAAGATTACTTGACTGAATGGGGAATTGATTTTTTGATAATTTTTCTTTGCCCGATTTGAACAAAACTTGATACTGCACATCGCAGGAGAATGGTGAATAAGGTGGGCTGAAAATGTTTGCGCTATCGTGTACCGTTTTGGCTGTATTTCGGGAACATACATACTTACGCACATATATACATACATACAAGATGAGAGTTTTAGTAATATTGTTATGGATTTGGAAACCTTGTGCACACAAGCAGCCAGAGTCCCTGTGGTTCAGTTATTTCGATAAATATGTCTTAATAGTTAGAATCCTTCCTTCTGTCGAATGGAAATTTCGTGTGAGTGCTACGAGTTATTTTCCAGTTAGTTTTTTTTCACATCTTCAACAACTACATCTCCAACTACATCCTCTACCTCACCAACTACAACAACAACGCCATCGCCCACGTGCATCGTGTCACGTACAGGGGTGAGGTTCCCTCCGCCCACCGTGAGCTCGTCCAATCAACGGCGGCCACGAGTCGTCCGACAACCCCCCAGCCAATCAGGAGGCGAGTGGCGAGGAGAAGAGGCCCCTCCCACCTAAGGAGGAGTAGAATGGTTGTGAGGAGCAGTTTTTGTGCCGACTGGGTGATCGTGGCTATAGCAGATGTTGTGAGAGACGAGAGGACGGCAGATAGGAGGATCATGGCGATTCTGAGCAGTCTGTCGTCGTGGCAGACGGTCGTGTGTGGTGGTTGGAGCAGTCTGAGACAGTGGTGGTCGTGGTTGAGCGGTTTTCGTTCGTGGGCCGTGGACTTCGCGGTCGTGGGTTCGAGTCCACCAGTGGTCGGGTTGGTGTGACCGCACGAGGCGGGACAGGTACCCGGCTAGGCCCTGCCCTCAGCTCGCCTTCCCTCCGTGCTGAAAGCCGAAAATAGTCCCACGAGGTCCATTTCGTTGTGTGTGTGCGTGCGTGTGCGTGTGGCGTGTGTGTGCGCGTGTGTGTGTGTGCGCGTGTGCGTGTGCGCGTGTGCGTGCGTGTGCGTGTGCGTGTGTGTGCGTGTGCGTGCGCGTGGCGTGTGCGTGCGTGTGCGTGTTGCGTGTGTGTGCGTGTGCGTGCGCGTGTGCGCGTGCGTGTGCGTGTGCGTGTGCGGCGCCGTCCTGGAAGTAGAATTGTTAAGTGCTTTTTCTTTGCTCATTGTACATTGCCTGCCTTTTATTCGTGATAACTCTGCTCTTCATGTGCCCCCCTACCCATTATAAATAACCCCCCCCCCTGTTAAATGTTTCAGTTCGTTTCTGTCCTTTTATTTCTTGATCGACCAGCATGGTTCGGACTTGAGAATTATTGAGGCCGTTTGGCCGGTAAATTGTTCATTGGTCCGGTGCGGCTTTGGAACTTTCGCTCGGTTACGCCAGATCCGAGTCGGTGATAGCGACTCGATCGGACAAAGTCGCTGAGGTGTGGTTTCCCGGTAGTTGGACGAGTGGCTATTTCGGTATATTGAAATTAGGCAATTAACCCTCCCCACGCCGTCAAAATATTGGCGACACGGTCCCCTAAGTGACTGCGACCTTTCGGAGTTGTTCGAGAGTCACGACCTAAATTCCGGGTGTTCGGTGGAGACGACTCCACTGTCCACCTGGTGGTCGTTTATCGCCACCGAACCCGGCCCACAACAATATATAGATAGATTGGTTACTCGAATTTGTTATTCTGTCTGCCTGTCTGTTTGTCCCCGACAGGTCACAATTTTAAACCAAGTTCATGAAACTTCACCAGGTGGGAGAGTTTGTCATAAGGAAGAAGCCTATTATTTTTGAGGTCAAAAGTTCAACAACTTCGGTGAGATTTCAAAATTCCTCAATTTTCATCTGATTGACTTGAAATTTGAAGATTTATATTTCAGGTCACTGAATTCAACCAGACAATTCTTTTTAAGGTCAACATAGACCAAAAACAGGCCAAAGGTCAACAACTAAGGTGGTACTTCTAAAATCCTCAATTTTCATCTGATTGGCTTGAAATTTGAAGAGTATTTTCATGTCACGTGACTGAATTCAACTACCAATTAGTTTTGAGGTCAAAAGGTCATCACAGGCCTAATTTCTAAAATTGATAGATCAGGCCAAAAACTAAATATATCACTATATCTCAAAAAGTTGTGGACGAGTTGTGACAAAACAACGTGGATGAGTTGCATAGGTGACAAGAACAAGCGGATTGGATTTTGGTTCAGATCCAGCTCATCAGTGGGATACAAAACGTGAATTATTCCACCTGGCAGAGGTATGCACTCAACCGAGTGCCGTTCTACTTTGTGCTGTTTTGCCAAGTTGTCACTCTACGAGTGATTTTTCATTTGTCTGTCTGTTTGTTTGTCCGCACAGAACTTTCATGTTTTACTTCGCAACCGCTTGTCGGATGGAGACAAAATTTTCACCATTGGTTCGACGACTCATGTAGAATGTTTGAATGATAATTATGACATCATTGGTGATGTGGTGTGGCAGCCATATTGGAAAAACAGAAAAACTTTGGATCTCTGAAACTCTGAAACCGCACCTAGGGAAAATTTGAAACTTGGCACACCGCAAGTACTCCTCATGGAGAATGAGTGATTTTTATCACATCATAGGTGCCCTCATTATGACATCATAATTGCATATGTAGAACGCCTCATCCGATCAGTATGAAAAATTTTGAGGGTCATCGAGGGATAAAATGGTCCACAGAAAAATCATGACATCATCATGACAAAAAAAATCATGACATCGGTCACTTGATTCGGCAGCCAATTTTTTTAATTTTTTTTTTAAACCTTCAAAAATCTTCTTCTCTGAAGTGGCTGAGCAGATCGAGGTGAAACTTTACACATATGACCGCCTGTCCATGAGGAACAAAAGGTTCACACATATGATTGTCATTGGTCACATGGTTTGGCAGCCATATTGGATTTACCCAAAAAACTACAAAAATTTTCTCCAGAATGGCTGAACAAATCGAGGGGAAACTTCACACAAGTGTTCCTCAAGCCATGGTTGTACAAGTGGCACATAGCAAGCACTCATGGGGAATGAGTGTGGTATTTTTATGACACATAGGTGCTTGCCTTCGTGATGTCATAATTGCATATGCAGAACACGACATCCAATCAGCATAAAAAATTTTGAGGGTCACTTAGGGATAAAATGGTACACAAAAAATTTTGATGACATCATTGACCACGTGATTCGGCAGCCATTTTTTTTAACCTTCAAAAATCTCTGAAATGGCTGAAAAGATCGAGGCGAAACTTTGCACATATGACCACCTACCCATGAGGAACAAAAGTCACACATATGATGTCATAGGTCACATGGTTTGGAAACCATATTGGATTTACCTGAAAACCTATAAAAATACACCACTCAAAAGAAGTGCTGGTGAGGGTTTGCAATCTCTGATTGCTCTTTTTAGGTCATCTCTTCGAGCATGACCTAATAATATAGGTGTCGATGTCCTTCGATCCGTCCGTCCATTCACAATGAAGTTGAAGCGGGAGATCTGGTCATTGGTGATCCTGATAGAGGTGGATGAGAGTACACGATGGTATGACTTTCAAGTCACCGAAGGTCAAGGTCACGAGGCCTTTGAAGTTGCGAAAATGACGATTTTTAAATTCTATCTCCTCCGCCATTTCTCAAGCGATCTTGAATTTGATTGTAGCATATGAATCTATGGGACAATATCTAAATTTGGTCGGGTAAGTTTTGTATACGTTAAGAGCACGCTGGCATACGTCGTAGTACGCCGAGTACGTCGACAAATTTTCAGCATGTTGAAAATTTTTCGACGTATGCTAGCGTATGACGCACACGTTCCGCATACGCTGGCCATAAGTTGTAGGCACGTTACGCGATCGTTGACACACGTCGACACACGTTACTTGTAACTTACTCATAGTCTAAACACGTCGAGGTAATGTTTAGCGTACCCAAAACTTATTTCTAACCTATGTGTAACATATCCCAACGCATATTGACGTTTGTCGATGTATTTGACGTCTTCCGGATGACCACAGAACTTACTGAACGTGTTACTAACTTACAGCTACCGTATAATGGCGTATTGGCAGCGTTTAGGGGAATTGGTATATAAAAATGGGGTTCACACAGGAGGAACCCGTCAGTGTTCCAGACTCCATGGTTTTTTTTTCCTTCGGTATGACGGTGATGGTGACACTTCGATTCTCGTGCGGTTATGATTTAAATCGTTGAGCGGCAGCCTATTAATATATTATATTATAACCGCACTAGAAATCGAAGTGTCAACATCACCGTCATGCCGAAGAAAAAAAAAAAAAAAAAAACCATGGAGCCTGGAACACTGACGCTAAACATTACCTTGACGTGTTCGACTTGAGAGTAACTTACAAGTAAGTGTGTCGACGATCGCGTAACGTGCCTACAATTTATGGCCAGCGTATGCAGAACGTGTGAGGTCATACGCTGGCATACGTCGAGAAATTTCAAGCATGTTAAAATTTGTCGACGAGTTCGCGTCGTGTACTACGACGTATGCCAGCGTGCTTTAACGTCTACAAAACTTACCCATAACGTATTCGACGTGTGCCAGCGTTTTAGACAAATTTTTCATACGTCGGCATATGCTGGCTAAATCGTCAAGGTGTGACAGGGCCTTCACTGAAGCTATTCAACCGCCTCATTGTCATCAGTGAGCGTGAAGTCAAGACCAAAGAAGCTCTGCGCGTTTGAGTTGATGCCAAAACCGATGTCTCTGTTTGACAAAAATCAAAAGTTGCAAAGCCAGACAAGTCTGCCCTAGCAAGGTCCCTGAAGGCATGTTGGCACCTGTCGAACAACCCCCTGCACAAGCCTTGTGGTTGATGGTGGGTGGCTCCTGCACAATGTCAAGTGGAGGCTAACCTTACTTGGAAGGATGTTGCCGAGAGCTACCTCCGGTTTGTGAAGTCCATGGGGAGCCATCGCCTCCGGATAACGGTGGTCTTTGACAGTATGGCAGCTCCACCAAGGACCATGACCACTTGAGACGAACAAAGAATGCATGCTGTGACATTGATTCGTCTGGATCTCAAAATCATCATTGCACACAAACACACAAACGAACGGAGGCGATCAACATACTTGTCAAAAATTATATATTTTTTGCCAAGTAATGAAACATCTCCATTACCAAAGGTGGATTGAGGTTGTTTTCACCCATCTGTTTGTTGGTACAGGATATCTAAAAAAAATTGTGGACGGATTCGGACGGAATTTTGTTGGGCTTGGGTATGTGACAGGACGAAATGATTAGATTTTGGTGAAGATCTGGATTTGGATCCCAGAATTTTTAAAGTAATTTTTCACCATTGACAGATCATGTCAAAAATGACATATAGAAAAATATCTCAAAAAGTTGTGGCGGATTTGGACAAAACTTGGTGGGCTGCTTTTTGTAACATGGAATGTAACAAAACTTGGTGGGACAAATGTAACATGGAAGAATTGATTCGATTTTGGTGAAGATCTGGATCTGAGAATTTTCTAAGTGATTCTTCACCCAATTGAGTGATAGGGCCAAAAACGACACTTAGGATTTCTCAAAAAAAGTTGTGGATGGGTTCAGACGAAACTTGGTGAGCAGGTTGGGTATACAACGAGTAATTGATTCGATTTTGGTGAAGATCTGAATCCGGATCCGAGAATTTTTTTCACATTGAGTGATAAGGCTAAAACGATATATAGCACGATATCTCAAAAAGTTTAGGCGGATTTGGACAAAACTTGGTGGGCTGCTTTTTTATGTAACATGGAAGAATAGATTCCATTTTGGTGAAGATCTGAATCCGGATCCGAGAATTATTTAAAGTGATTCTTCACCATTGAGTGATAAGGCTAAAACGATATATAGCACGATATCTCAAAAAGTTTAGGACAATTTCGGATGAAAGTTGGTGGATGAGTTAGTTAGGTGACAAGAACAAGCCCATTAAATTTTAGTTCAGGTCCGAATCCAGATCCGGCCCGTCAGTGGGATACAAAACGTAAACCAATCAGCCTGGTGGAGGTATGCACTCTACGGAGTGCCCTTCGAGTTAACTTTAGTAGTTTGTTTGACGTGCATTTATAAAGGCTGTTAATTTACAATAATAAACACATACGACTTGTCTGTCACTGCTAATTTGATTAATTTACCCAAAAGTAGGGATCCCATTGGAATAACCCAAATTTTTGCACAGTACTGCATTTTGAAGAGAGTTAAAGAACCGACAACCATCAACTTGAAAAATGTAAATGCGTTTGTTATTTATTTATTTAATATTTCAGGCAGTAGGACCTTGGTCTTCACCACTTGAATTCAGATTACTGGAACGCGATTTCATTACTGGCTATTGCAAACGATGAAAGTTGTGTTTAACTCTGAGTTTTGGGCCTCGCTCCATCTTCCATCCCATCCTTCAACAGTTCAATCACATCTCACAAGAGGAAACGGCAAATTCCCACAATAACTCCTCCAGGAGTCTCCTCTGTTTGGCCCCTTTTCCAAAATGTATATATTGCTTTTCCTCCACCCAATGAACACTTCTTACCTGCACCAAGTTGTGCTCTACCACTAACGTTGTCTTTATGTTTTGTAGCATTCTCAATATTTTTCTTGAAATACTTTTTATGATGTATGTATGTATGCATAGTGTTACTATCAAAGAGAGTGTATCGCTGGACTTGTTCCCACAACGATGTTCAACCTCAGTAGTGGTCCAGAGCAACTAATATTGATCCCAATGCTCTTTTACATTCTTGTTGAACACCACTTTAATGTATTTTGCACCACTTTCTGCTCCAACTAAATTTGTATTTGCTTTCCAATTCTGCATATCCCCCCCATCTGTTCCATTTCACTGCAATGCCCCCTCATCCTCTGTCATCCACATCTTCCTTGGGCAAGTACGTCTGCATTAAAAACTTTTTTTAAAAAAATAGAAGAATATTTTTGCATTTACATACAAGAGCTGATTTTACTTTTATCACCCATTCTCAATCACGCTGTACAGCACTGTCGCAGCACGTTGCTGGGCCCACAAAAAACAAACAAACCGCACCACTTTTAATAAATCACCATTCACCATGGATCCGCACCTCAGCAAAGTGAAATGTGACAATTGAACCATTTATTGTTGAAACATACCACATCGATGGCATCGGTGCAATTAGTCCTGCGGCATAATGAGAATGGTGGTGGTGTGTGCCAAACTCCACAAGTCAGAGGGTGATGAGAATAGCAATAGGAAGAGGACAAAGTTCTTCTGAAGGAAATGTAAAGCATGCCATTTCTTTCAATGTTGCCAAAGTAGCAAATGTTTCCATATAATAGGATATCTTATTGAAAGATGAAGGAAAATATTCAGCCGTTCAATGCATTCCATTACTTCTCACCAAGGTGCACCAACATTACAGATGGCAGAATGGCGTAAACATCGCCTCGCTTGTCTGTGTAGACCGTAGAGGCTTCGATATTGTCAGTATCACAATGTCATGGCAGCAGCGCAACAAATAGAGAGGTCATACCACCTGTGGGTACCTGTTGTTTCATTGCAGAAGTAAAAATGCAAGTCTGATGGACTGCTGGTGTGAAGAACAAATGAGAAGCAATTTTCAAGCATTTCCTAAGCTCATGGCATATCTTCTTCGAAAAATAATATCCGGCATCAGCTTGTCCCCAGCTGCTTGCGCTGATACAGTGAAGCTGCTGGTGTTTATCATCTCATCAAAATAACATGCTAATTGGTGCCAAGGTTTCTAGTTTTGCTTTAAGTTTAATGCTGTTCATCGTTGCGATCCTTGTTTTCTGAAACGTGTAGACCTGTAATTCAGCATTTAACGTGACACCGGTCTTGCAGCCATGTCCCTTTTTTCCCCTTCCTAATATTCTAAATCATTGAAGAATATATGAAACGTATATTTGTTCAACTATATGTATATATATAAATTAATAATAATTGAAGCCTGGTGTTGGCGCAGTGGTTAGGGCAGTGGCTTGGGACCCAAAAGGTCCTGAGTTCAAGCCCCGTTGGGACACTGAATTAATATATGTATATATGTATACATATATATATATATATATACCAAGTCGAAAACACCAGGGGGTTGACTCAGCCTGCCATCCTTCCGAGGTCGGCGAAATGAGTACCAGTTGTACTGGGCCCGGTGTATGCCCCTGTTAGAATAGGTGTACCATATCCCTGTGTGTCGTAATAGGCGACCAGGGTTGCGTCAGGAAGGGCATCCGGCGTAAAAACCTATGCCAAATCATTATGCGGACAACAAGACGGTTGATCCACTGTGGCGACCCCTAACGGGAGCTAGCCTAAAGAAGAAGAAGAAGATATTTGTTCAACTTTGAGTAAACCAAAACAAGTCTCAAACATTACTGATAACTAGCATTCTTTTGACTGAAGTCGGTCGAATAATGAGTGTGGTCCCGAGCTGAAGCTCCAGAAAAATACAAGAAGAAGAAGAACCATCAAAAAAAAATCCCTCAAAAGCATATGCCAGAGGGCAGACATATGCTTGGATTCAAGGACAGTAAAGATTACAAAGCATGACTCTTTTGTGTAAAGAGAGGTGATAAGAGGGTGGAAGGCAATGCACTGACAGGAGGGCAGTGGGATAACAAGGGATGCAACAAGGAGATTAATAGGAGTAGGAGAGAGAGAAGAGGGAAGGAAAGATAGCAACCTGGAAAGAAGCTGGGTGAGGTAGGGGATGGTTAATAAGGAGAGAGAAGATCATAGGTGGAGTTGGAGAAAATCCAAGGTGATGGTGTACTGCTAACTTGAAAGCCTGGGGAGGACAATTGGAATTGAACAGACTTGGGGAGGAACTTCAACAAGTGGAGGAAGACACGAACAAAAAGGATTGGAGGTGAGCAGTGAGACTGGATTTTGGGATTTTTATAAGGATGGGGCTACTGGAAGAACACGTGATACCTGCAGGGACTGGTGAGGAATGGAAGGATAAAAAGTAGAGGGAACAAGACCTGAAGAGAGGCGGTAGAAAACAGAAGGCCACCACAAACCTGTCTGCAATGAGAAATAAGCAGCACCTGTGATTCATTTTTGCAGGAAAGTACAATGAGGTGAAGAGGTTTTGGTTCCACAGCAACCAGAGATAAAGGTCTTGGAGGCTGTGTGAAGTTGAGGAACTTGACAAGAGGAACTTGTTCAGGAACAAGAGGAACTTGACACAATGGAGGATGTCCAGTTTTTAATTGGCTTTGATATACTGTATGTTTGTGTGTGTATGTATATATATAAATTAATAATAATTAATAAATAAATAAAATAATAATAATAATAATAATGAAAAAAAATATATATATGTGCACACACACATACATATACAGTGCCTATTCAAAGTCAACACCCCCTTTCAAAATGTTCACCTTTTGTTCCCTTATAGCCTGGAATTAAATTTCATTAAATCAGACTTATCCCACCTTTATTTACAAATTGTAACTCACAACTTCCAAGTGAAAAACAAATTCTACAAATTTCAGAAAATGAATTAAAAATACAAAACTAGAATATCTTAGTTTGATAAGTGTCCATCCCTCTTATAAAAGCAATTGTAAATTAGCTCAGGTGTAACCAATCACCTTCAAAAATGACACACCAAGTTAATTGGTTTCCACTTGTGTTAAATTGTCGTGATTCTGACATTTACCTCTGCCACCGAAGATGGAAGGAGGTTGTTTTCACCCCTTTCTGTTTGTTTGTGGACAGGACAGCTCAAAAAGTTGTGGACGGATTCGGATGAAACTTGGTGCACAGGTTGGGTGTGCGACCACGACAAATTGATTCGATTTTGGTGAAGATCCGGATCCGGATCCGACTACGAGAATTTTAAAAGCGATTCTTCACCATTGAGAGATGGGGTCAAAAACGATCTGTAGCATATTTCAAAAATGTATTGGGCCAGATATGTTCTCGTGGATCAGGCATAACAGGGCGGAGGTATGTGCTGTACCGAGTGCCCTTCTAGTTTCAGAATAAAATCAGCTGTTCCTGTAGGTTTCCACTGCTGGGTCGTGCATTTCACAGCAATGACTCAACCATGAGCATGAAGGGGCTTTCAAAAGACCTCCGTTCCGGGATAAAGTGGTGAAAAGGCACAGATCAGGGAATGGGTATAAAAATATTTCAAAGGCCT
>CM068953.1:122402984-122423281 GCA_035128595.1 Eptatretus atami | reverse complement strand
TGTTATGGGGATGTTTCTCATCAGCAGGGACGGGGACACTTGTCAGAAGGGAAAATTGATGGAGCAAAATACAGAAAAATTCTGGAGGAAAACCTGTTGCCCTCTGCAAGAAAGTTGAAATTGGGATGGAAGTTTACTTTTCAGCATGACAACGACCCGAAGCACACAACCAAAGCTACACTGGAGTGGATAAGGAACAAAAAGATAAATGTCCTTGAGTGGCCCAGTCAGAGACCCGACCTCAATCCAATCGAAAATCTGTGGCATGTATTGAAGATTGTTGTCTATCAACGCTCCCCACGCAACTTGACTGAGCTTGAACAGTTTTGTATGGAAGAATGAGCGGATATTGCTCAATGAAGGTGTGCAAAGTTGGTAGAGACCAATCCCAACAGACTCACAGCTGTAATTGCTGTTAAAGGTGCCTCCACCACCAAGTATTAACTCAGGGGGGTGGACATGTATCTAACCAAGATATTCTAGTTTGGTACTTTTAATGAATTTTCTGAAATTTGTTTTTCACTTGGAAGTTGTGGGTTACGATGTGTAAATAAAGGTGGAAAAAGTCCGGATTTAATGAAATTTAATTGCAGGTTATAAGGCAACAAAAGGTGAAAATTTTAAAGGGGTGTTGACTTTCTCTAGGCACTGTATGTGTATAATATATATGAATATATATATATATAAAAGATCTTCCCAGAAAAGCAGGAGGGCAAAAAAAAAGGAAACAAAAAAAAAAAAAAAAAACAAAAAAAAAAAAAACAAAAATCTGGTTTCCAGGCTTTTTTTCCTAAAAAAACACAAACAACAACCAAAAAAAAATAAAAAAAAAAAAAAAAAAAAAAAGAGAAGAGGTCATCGGTGATGGTGTGGCCCCAAAGTTCAAGAGAGTGAGCTTCTCCTAGTGGTTGATCATGGACATAAGTAGGTGGGTTCATATGATCCTTCTGGAGAGACAAGGTTACAATGAGAGATTTGCCTGGATTGAAAGACAAGTTCCGAATGCGAGACAAGTACCTGATAATTCCAGCTCAGTAGAGAGGAAATCCACCACTGTCCAAGTGTGGATAGGATGTGGAATCATCTGGGAAGAGAAAACGAGGGTTTTTCCAGAGCATCTCAGTGGAGTACACAACAAAAACAGCACTGGGCCCAAGATGCTGCTTTTGTTCACTCCAGTCTGTACTTGAGAGGAGATGAGGATTCTGTTGAACCCAACAAGCAGACTGCCTGAGCGGAGGAATTCAGCAAGCCAGAAAAGAATGTGCCCATGCATTCAGTTGGCTCGCATAACAGGGTGCAAGACCGTGCCAAATGCCTGAGGTATGACCAGAGATAATGCCCTGACATTTTACTTGAGCTTCAAGACCATCATTCAGGGTAGATAGAGACTTAATAGCATATCCGAAGATGAGTCGATGGCACAGAATCTAAAGTACTGGGCAGAGATCAGGCCATTTGAAAAAAAGGAAAGATGATGCAATGATTGATTGCATGACTTTTCTTATTATTGGAAGCAAACGAAATTAATGTCGTTGAGAGGGTCAGTATTTGTTTGTTTAAAAAATGTTTTGTTTTTTTACACAATTCTTGTGTATTAAAGTGATGCTGCCTGTCTTCCAAATATACAAGGGAGGTGACCTAAGGTGAAGGACAACCTGAAGAGAATAAGCAAGAGCAGCAGAACAGATTTTGGGAATGCGGCTGCTGATGCCATTTGGGCCTGTTGCCGAGGTGATGCCATCTGGGTGTCTGTCGTCAAGGTTGGCCAGAACTTTCTCCACCTTCTCAATTGAACACATGTAAGGGGAGAAAGGTGGGGCCAGAAAAGCAGTGTGTATGAGGGGGATAAGGTGGGGCCAGAGAAGCATTGTGTACGAGAGGAGAAAGTGGGGCCAGAGAAACGGTCCGTATGAGGGGATAAAGTGGGGACAAAGAGGGATGGGCTGGGTACACAAGCTTTGGAGGCAAACACCAAGTTCAGTCATTCAGCCTCATCTTGAGTGAGTCAGCTGTTATCCCATTTGATTTAACTGAAGGGCTGGAAGGGGTGCACATATCAGAAAGACTTAAGGTGCTACCTAGGTTTTGAATAAGGAGACACGTTGGTGAATTCGGCCTAAAGGTGTGCCAGATTATCTTTTCCGGCTCACCTGAGGATGGACACACATTTGTTGCGATCCTTGCAGAATGACCGAAGGTTGCTCTCAGGAGGGCTGGCCTGATTGATCATTTAAATGAGACCAAGATCAATAACCTGAAAGTTACCATCAAGTTTGAGCAATAAAATTATCCGCCACCATTTTTGTAGTGTCTGGATCACGTTGAAGAAGTTTGGAGAAGAAGCCATATATGTTAACAGCATGGACTCCTGAGTACAACAGCATGCAAATGAGACGATTCACATGTAACAAGTTCCGTAAAACCAGTTTGGTGTATCAAATCAAGAAAAACAAAACAAAATCAAATGACCGTGGCGTCTGTTCTGTGGAAGAACGCATGCAGGTGCGGTTAGCACACTAACAACATGAAAGCGTGGGTAGTTTTCGAGGAGGAAAATGCAGGAAGGCAGGGCACGACAGCAAGTGTTAAAAAGAAGACAAGAGGCAGGAACATGTTAGCTTAAAGCAGATGTTTACTGTTTAATTTCAGCTGTTAACATTCACACTACAAATACTGAGGAATTACCTGAAGATATAATGTTTTGCGACAAACCCTTCCAGTACTGAACACTTGACCCCATTTTCAAGTAGCACAGGCTCTACTGAAAACACCATTTTCAAAGACTTAAAAAAGAAAAAAGCGCATAATCACACAAAGGTTCAGTGAAGAGATAAATGCATATCCATACCATACCGTACCACTGGGACTGGATTCTTTTAAAAACATAGAAACATATGTCAAAGCACATCTTTTTTTTTTTATTCAACTCTTCACTTACATTCTCCGTGTGAAGAGCCGCGTCAATTTCCAACAGCCTCTGCTTGCTATTTGCATATTTCTGTTCTGTATCGCGGTTATTCCATACCACATGAACACCCTCTTCTGTAAACCACTGCAATGCCTTTGCAGGCTGCCTATTTCTAAGTTTGCTTAAATAAAACAAAAATTCCAACTCCAAAAAAGATAAAAACCAAACTTTTATAGATCATAAAATTATATACTCCAACATAGAAATACAAAACAAATATTAATGCAATATTTCAGATCTTTATATTTTAAAGAAACTAAATTATGAAAAAGTGTGAAAAATCTTCCCCATTTTGGATTTTCTTAAATAATTAATTATACAATTGTATTTTAAAGTTAAGTATAAACTGAATATGAAAAATAAGGGGTTTTCTACAGTAGAAAATGAGTGGATAACAAAGTTCTAAGATCTTACACCAAAATAATTTTTCCAGGCTTTCAGCTTTTATGAACAAGCATAATTATTGCACATTACAACAGTGTCAATCTTAACAGGTATGTGATACAACCTATGAGGGACAATCTTTGACCTGTTGCATTGTGGGGGCATTCCAAAAGCTGTCATGTTTATCCTTCAGATTAGGTTCAGTGCCCAACTAATCCCCAACATAAGTCGACCTTACAATCATGAAGGTGAAAAGAAAAAATGTAATGCAGGTAGGTATAAAACAAAAGGTACACAGTCTGCAATTTTTGCAGACTTCTCGAACAGCAAAACGAATTTGCGAGAAAAATCAGGCGGATCAAAAACCAAATGATGGGATTACCAAAAGAATGTACGTTCCATGAGCCAACAGATTCAGAAACATTTCCAACACCGTACAGCAGAGTTTGTAATAAAATAAACACAAAATCAAATACAAAAATAAAACTATTCGTGATTCATCGGCCGAAGCCTTGCCCCATGCAAGGTGTGTACAACGTTCTGCCAACCGTTATCCCGGAACTCCGGCAGCCGGCAATTGTTTCCACGGGACGGAGCCCGTTTCTCATTCTCAACCTCAACGTCAGCCTCTCAACCCACCGCAGGTCTGCTCAAGTTTGCTCTCGTAAATCGGGATTTTACGATCACTCTTCGAGGCGAAAGTTCTACGTAAGCCTGCTACCTACTATTCTTTACAATAAAGTATATAAAAAAGCTCTCGGTCAATTCGAAGTTTTTAGAAAGCGGAGCGATGCAAAAAATAAAAATCTTCCATCTCTTAATTTTTTCATGCAGAATTAAATTATACATTTTTATGAATAATAAACTTAGAAAATATTCTTTCTTTCCTACTTCTGAAAAATTGAGGTATTGCAAAACGATGCAGCAGAGAGAAGCATGCCTACAAAAGTTTGTGTGTCTGAAAAAAGTGTCCGAAGGTTACAAAAGTAGTGCATACCAACAAATGTCGATGTGGGATATGAAAAATAGAAAAACACGGTCGGGCAGCTAACAACGCACCAAAAGCCCAGGAATCGTGCACGTCCATCTTAAAATGTGATTATCGACAGAAATTAGTTCACCAGTACAAAAAATCTCAAGTCATTTCCAAAACATCATAAAGAGTCAGCTCAATGACAGCAACGCTAAGACAGGGAAACACACAATACGGCACAACACAGAACACAGAAACGTTACTATATTATGCCAAAGGCTAATTAGTTGCAGACTGCTACAATACCAATATCGCTTCTAATTGCACAATAAATGCTTTAGAAACACTATGAGGAAAACTCATCTTAGGTTAAATGTTTCCAGTATCTTTGTCAGCGAATCGGGGAAAATACTCACACAATACTTGGTGAGGGTGGGGTGGTTGTGGGGGGGGGGGGTGGGGAGGGGAAGGAAAAAAAATTCCTGTACATTAAAACATTACAACAGCAGCACTGTAAATTCAAGCATTGGAGGGTTTCTGTTTTTTTGCCAAATTTTCAAGTTGTAGATGGTAACGTGTGAAAAGGAACGGGGCAAATAGTCGTTACTTTGATGCGTAATATTTTAAGGAAAAAAACAAAAAACCTGCACATCACAACTACTCAAGAGGCTAGTGACGTGACCAAATTCTGCAAAAAACAAAAATAAACAACCCCCCCCCCAAAACAAATCAAACAAACAAACAAAAATCCCCCAAAATTCTGCTTGCATTTTAATTTGTTTGTTAGTTGGCCTTTTGTGTCCCCCTACAGTCGTCTTTGGTGTGCCAAGGTCTGTAAATGAGGTTTGTTATGAGCGAGGAGCAAATACCAAGCCTGTCTGAGTGCAGTGATCGGAAGGGAAAAAGATCGTGGGGATCGGGCAAGCCCATGATAAAAAGGTAGAGAGTTTCGAAGCTCTCGATTAAACGCCTAGAGAACGCACACCAAAAGTGAATGCACACCTTTCTGGACTCCAAGTCTGTCACTTTCCTCGGCACACTTCCAAACCCTTCAAAACGCTGTTACCTCCACTGCAATCGAAACTTACTCTACGCTTGATCACAATCTATTAGTTGTAATTTTGTACCATGATAGCGAAGCTTTAGTGTTAAATATTCTGCAAATATGTCACTTTTAAGGATTAAGGATCAAATTGCTGTTTATATTTACAGTAGGACATGCATTAGGCTAAAAATAAACATGCTATTACCAACATTTCATTCTTATCTGTTGTGGCAATATCAAGTCTATGTATGAAATAGTTACCCTCTGTGCAATCACGCTGTTCATGTAAATACGCTGACAGGTTCATTAGGAAAGCCTTTTTCACACATCTGTTTACATAGCAGCAGACCTAGTTTTATGTCGAGCTACGATTGTGATGCAAAATAAAGAAAGGGGAAAAAAATAAAATAATAAAACTAAAAGGGGGGGGGGGAGAGGGAGGGAAGTTAACGCATTGAGGTATTATTCCACACAAGACAATGAAAAAGGTGATAAGAGGCTGACGGCCTAAAAGCTCGGAAGCTAGTAGGCCGTGGTGACCGTGGCATACATAAGGACGAGTGTGCACTCATCAACATGCAGTGTCACGTTTTGGTTGCTCCTGTGGGAACTTTCAGCCTGTGGGGCTATAAAGCGGGACGTTACAGGGCAGAACACGAGTGCTGTTTTGCCCTGGGACCGCACGGGAGCAGCAAAGCTGGTGGCCAGCTTTTGCGTTGAAATAACAAAAACAAAACAAACATAGAACAAAAAGGGGAAAGGGTTAATAAAGGACTTGCCTGACTGGCCCTATTATCCCAGTATTGAGAAATATTGTGCCATGCACTACATAGACAAAAAAGAGCTGATAAGCCAATAACATGGGTAGCCATGCACCTCAGGCTACTGCAGACCACAATGCTAAGCATGACCATGATGAGCACAACTTGCAACGACCATTTTGTATCTTTCTGCATTACATAATTAAACGAGGGCTCTGGACTCGAGAGCACTTCCTGTTACATGTAAAGATTAACAAGCACGACTGCTATATGTGTGCGTCAATGAGGCATGGACAAGACGAAGCGTATATAAAGGCTACGTATTCACGGGCCATAAAAGCACAGCACCCTCAGTGCGGTTCCCCTAATCTTCGACACCATTTGTGATCAGATGATTGCCAGGTAGGTACGGCGTACCTTACATATTACAAAAAGGGTCACAGCAAATGGAGGTGTGCAGAATTGAGGCAAGATGGAAGGGGAGGGGTACAGTGGTACCAGAGGAGAACTGCCAACATTCACGTCCACAGTATTGCCAGGCTCAGCGGGTTGGGGCAGTGCAGGCCAGAGAACAAGCCGACCAATAACACAGGCAACACGCGGCATCGAAAGCAGCCACTATGACTCGCAGGACAATGGGATGCACATGAGAACAGTAGGTCGAGAAAGGATGGGGGCATAACTGGCAGTGGATTAGGAGGCAGATAACCTTGGGATAAAAGCTATGGGTAAACGAGATCAGCAGGGAGATTTGAGGCAGGAAATGAGGAATGGGGGTGAAAGTAATTCAAAGGAGAATTAGGAGGAAGGGAAAGGAATAAGAGGAGAACAGCAGGTAGCATTATGATGGAAACACATCTTAGCACCAGCGGTATGAAATGTGCCGTGGCCGATCAGCTCCCTCCTTGACCAGTGGCTTGTGGAACTCACGGCCGGCACGAGAGTGGATGCTGGCCCAGCAATGCTCACAGTAATATTGCAGGCAGGTGACATTGGCGCAGAAAAACGGGGCAAACTTCCCACCGCAACGTGCACCCTGACACTCATCACACATCTGATCATCAAGCACGTAGGGTTTCACTTCAACCTGCAAGCAAACACATGTAAGTGCAAATAAAGCACTTTATTGAACCAGTGGACATTATTACAAATAGAAGCTGATAAGAGTATGTTCACAGCGATTGGAAATGAGGTGCGGCTCAGATTCGAACGTATGCCTTCGTCAGAGCAAAAGGCTCTTTTGCTCTGTTGAAGTGCTAATGCTCGAAAGCATCAGCGACACCTCGTTTTCCACTGTGGTTTTGCTCCGACGAAGGGCAAAACTGTCATTATAAAACCCTCTTTTTATGCGACGAAGGCAAAAGCCAGAAACGTCAGCACATAGTGGTATTTTACGGTGGATAACTTTAAACATTTTATTCTCATTTCTATTCACATGCTTTTTAAAGAAAGAAAAAAAAAAAGACAAAAGGATGGGGATATTGTAATCGGCTCCATCTCTCCATCTGTCCGTCCATCCGTTCGTTTGTCTGTCAGTCGGTCGGTTCGTCACGCTATTTTCTCCCTAAAAAGTGTGCAGAAATTCACCAAACTTGGTAGTTATGATCATCACATGGCAAGAAAGTGTGAGAGCAATGTCCATTTTTGGCCCTGGTGTGGGGTCAAAAGTTCAAATTCCAACAAATGCAATTACAGGCACATTTTCAAATTAAACTTTGTCTATGCAATCAGCATTGGGGGACGCATAAAATATGTTAACAATTTTTGGGGTTTGACACCCAGTTCATGCGCCAGGGGGTGGGGGCTGAGGTTCACAGAGTCAAAACGGGGGGGGGGGGGGGGAACAAATTAAACTCAAAATTTGATGTCGGATCATCCTGGTGGAACTTTTCGTCATCCTTCAACTCTGCTTTATGTGGAAGTGTGGGGGTTTGCAATGGCACCCCCATGACTTCGCTTTCGTTTTTGTTTTTTCTTGTGCCGCCAACACAGAACTCTCGTTCATTGGTGGAATTAGCAACTAGTTTTATTCAGACCTATAACACTTGTGATTAAAAGTAAATAAATACAGCAACAACAGAACTCCAGCACACATTTCAAGCACACAGCTCACGATGCTGGGATCCCAAGTTCAAATGCAATATACTATGTTGTGTGTCCCGCATAATCAACTGAATGACTACATGTAATATATGTACAAGGTCTTTCATGATCCCCAAACAGTGGGGTGGCAGGGGAAGGCAGAAGGGTAGGGGTGAGGGGAACAACATATAATTTGAAGCAACAGATGGGTAATATTTGGAGAGGAGAAAAGGGGTTGGACGAGGGCACACAGGGCATTAAATAAGGCACGGGCACTTACACTTGGACAGGCCGGATTGCCGAATTATGCCACATGGAATAACAAGTGGAATGGATACACATACATCAGTTCAGATGAGAATAGTGGAATATAAAAATAGATGATGCTATTGCAACAACAAAATCCCAAAGCAAAATCCAATTTAAGTGACAATGGAACGAAGAAAACTCTGCCTAAATCATAATTTTCGTCTTACTGGTGAAACTCCCAAAATCCAGGCTCACTAGTTCCCTCCACTCATTCATTCCTCTATTCTCTACATGTGGAACCAACTTCCTCAGTCTGTTCAATGTCATTCCTCCATCCAATACTTCATGACAACTCTTCACCACCATCTCAAATAATCACCCCTTCTCCCATCCAAACCCATTGTCTTTTCTACCCTTATTAACCCTCTCCAAGCCCACCTCCTCCTTCTTTACAGGTTATTGGGCCCCCCAACCCCTCTTTGTTTCTTTTTTTGTTCCATTTCTGCTTCTTCCCCAGGTTTCCCCTTCCACTTCTGAGAGTCAGAGATTGCACCTCTATACAGCTTGTTCACCCCATGTCCTCCTCCCCAGCCCCTTGCTCTTGTTTTTCCCCATGTTCTTTTATTCTTCCAGGTCTCCTAGTTTGTCCCTCTACCCATGCTGTTGGTGTGTTCCCCTCCCATATCAAAAAAAATGACTTTTTCATGGACTTTCAAGGCCTTGAAAAGAGAAAGACAAAACCTAAGGACTTTCAAGGATTTTAAGATCAAGTAGGACCCCTGCACCCACAACTTTGAGGACAGAGATGCCTCATACGGTCATGGTTTACACTCACAGAATGTTGTTTTGGCTTTGTGCAGCAATATATGCTTTTGAGTCGTTCACTGTTGACTAGTTCAGGCAATCACAGCAGACAATACTGCAACGAGATCCTCTGAGTCTGTGGCCAGATGAGCAACAATTCATTGGGTCCCAGTTATGGCTCGGATGTCTTGGGCTTTGCAGAACTCAAGTTGTTGTTTGGCTTTCTGTCACTGCTCCAGCCGCCAACATAGACTAAATTTAACCCAGCTCTGCCGAGCGCTTTTTACTAGCATTGCCTTATCTGCTACTCAGGCAGTAGTTTTCTGGCTTTAATCTCGAATCACAAACACTTGGAAGCTTAGAACTAATCAGTGGGTCGGCCAGTTATCGCACGTATTTGTGAGCCAATCATCGAGTGACATGTAAGTTACACAGCACGATCCTGAGAACATAGGCTTTGGGGCACATTCCGCATAAGAGCAATTAGCATCGTAAATAAGTACTGTACCATGTTACCGCTCCGAGTCACAAGACGTGCCAAGCTATCGACCATCCCAATTATAATGAACCACGAGGGAAGAAAAAGTAAACAAAACTATTTCAAAGTAATTCAAGCCATTTTCTTGACACAAGAAAATCTCAGGAAATAAACAGAGGTATTAATAATTTTGCTCTTCAAGTAATATTTCAGAGGAGTTATTTCACACATCCTGTGAGAGTTTGTTTGTCAAAGTAGTTGACTGAGGCACAGTGAGGTATGTTTGAGATAAAACTAGGCAGGTTAAGAGAGACATGTTTTGTTTTCCTCTTCTCTCAATCCCTGCTCCACCCCACGCTAAAACAAACAAACTTCTGCACTGTCCTACGCTTGTTTGTCACTCCACGTGGACCCGCTGCTCCCAGCATGTTCTGCTGTCATTCTTGACAACCACTACGTACACACCACGATGCACTCGCTCACTGTGTGTATGATAGACAATGATGAGCATTAGCGATACAATTTTGATGCCTCTTTTGAGAAAAAAAAACAACTCTGTACGGCCCCATGCCCAAACATCTTTCCAATTGCATCCTAGTTAGCTGTCTCCGTACACATTTGCCAAAACTGCTGACCCAGAAAATTTGACAGGCAACATTAACAACACTGGTGCCTCGGTTAGTAAATGTTTAAAGTGGAACACTGTGTGACCTTGTTTTCCCCCTCCAGTGCTATATGCAACAATAACAGCTGGGACTCCAATAAAACAAACCAGAAACGGCGTTGACATGATCATTTTCCTCTTTGCCCATCAGTTTCTTCAGCATTGATGTCACTCAAAACTCTTGGTCAAGAAGGAAAACATGTCAAAGACATTTAAGTACTCCGCATACCGGTTGTTTTCCACCACAAATGGGAAAGTAGTCAGAAGTAGTAAACCCCAAAAATATTTCCAAACAAAAAACATTTAAAGAAAAACGGTAAAGTAAAACGGCAGTTATACTCATGATTACAAACTTTCCAAAAATCCTCAACTTAAGAGGCCCTAAGTGCTAGTGCACCATCCGACTTACCCTCTTGTCAATGTCACCGTGCTGCAGTTGCACAAAGCGAGCACTGATGGCGGCGATGTAACTCTGCTGGTTGGAAAAAGCTACGCGCCCAGCACCCTTGGGATACTTGAGTTCGGGGTCGGTGTCGATGCCTGCGTAGCACACTCCACCATACAAACGATCCATGATCATAGCCAATTCCACTGCAGGGATGGGGATGGAAGCAACAGCAAACGAGGAGAATGAGAGACGGACCAGAGTTTTAAAGAAACATCGCACTTTACCGTCATAAATGCACGAAATGCTGAAAGAAAGGAGAAATTCTTGCTGCACAAAAGTAATTTGCAAGGGCTTCGATGAACTGTTTAGCAACAAATTGTAAAAACGTGAAAACAAGGTCATCAGACTTTGTTGATCAGACATCAGAAAACAAGATCAATAAGATCATCAGACAATGTGTTGCTGTTACCTACAACAACAACAATAACAAAAAAACACAAACTTTTAGAATGATAACTTCATTTTCAAATAGAAAACTAACAACACCATTAGATTGGAAGGACTGCAATTCAAAAACCCACACATGACCTTCTGCCTTTCAAAAGACCCACATCTAGATTGCCCATCACATTCTCCCTTGTATTGTAAACACAACTTATCAAGCAATATGGGTACGGTGGAGAAAAAACAAAAAACAAAAAAAACAGCTAACAATGAGAGATGATGACAAAATCCCAACAAAATGGGAGAAAATTGCATTTTGTTACCAAACTATGTATCAACATTGTATTATCTCACGGTGGAAACTATTTTCACCTCAATTCGCAATTCCATGACATGCGTGACAATTGCAACAATTTTTTTTTCCGACTGACCCAAGAAATCAATTCAATTAGCAACCCAATTGCCATGTGATGAGGACAATTCAAGGTTTAGAACAAGTTGGCGCATTGCCATTGACAAGATTCCGCTTTTTACCTCCGCCACCGAAGGTGAAGGAGGTTATGTTTTCACCCATGTCTGTCTGTTTGTTTGTCTGTCTGTCTGTGTGCAGTATATCTCAAAAAGTTGTGGACGGATCTGGATGAAATTTGGTGGGCATGTTGGGTGTGTGACAAGGACAACTGATTATATTTTGGTGAAGATCCGGATCCTCGAATTTTAAAAGTGATTCTTCACCATTGAAAGATAGGGCTAAACTGATATATAGCACGATATCTCAAAAAGTTGTGGACGGATTTGGATGAAACTTGGTGGACACGTTGGGTGCATGACCACGACAAATTGATTCGATTTTGGTGAAGCTCTGAATCCGGATCTGGATACGAGAATTATTTAATTTTTAAAGCGATTCTTCACCATTGAGAGATAGGGCCAAAAATGATATATAGCATGGTATTTCAAAAATGTATTGGACCCGTTATGTTCTCGTGGATCAGGCATTGCCTGGCGGAGGTACGCGCTCTACCGAGTACCCTTCTAGTTTTTGTTGAAACTTCGCAACACCCCGGAAGCCAAGAAATGTTTGCATGTTGTCATGTCAAGTTTGGAAGGAAACCCAGAAACTTTTGGTCCAAACATGTGATTACATATGTACACCGAACCAACAGGCATGACAAGAAATCGCTAATTTTGAGGCATTTTCATTTCTTTAAAGCATCGAGGCTTGTGGAAGAGTAAGGTGACAGAGGTACAATCTGATAATAAGGCAGCAGGGCAACAGTTGGACAACAGAATGAGTGGACAAGGGGAATGAATGAATGAATGAAAGAGAGACAGAGAGAGAGAGAGACAGACAGACAGACACACACGCACAAAAAAAAAAAACACACACACACACACATACACACGGAAACACTGCAATCTGCAAGTAAGAGGGTTGGGTTACGAAGGGCGAATGGCAGTAATAAACATTGTGGGTAAGGTTGGGGATGGCATGAGATGGAGAGGAGATTGGGACCATACTCTGTGCAGAGTGTTGGTGCTGCTTAAGCAGTCTCCTTGGCAATTGGGCACAATCCTGGATGGGTGCCACTCCGACACAGTATACCAGTATGCTGGCACTCATTTTGCCGACCTTGGAAGGATGACAGGCTGAGTTAACCCCACCTGGTATTAATTCAACAGCTGAGCGGGATTTGAACTCAGGACCCTGGGATCCAAAGCCCACCACCCTAACCATTAAGCCAACACCAGGAGAATCACCAGGCATGAGATGGCAGCCCACAATCTGCTTGAAATCCTGAATGCAAGAGTGGGACAGAATACGTCTTTGGAAGGCAGTTCCACATATGGGAGAAAAGAGGATCAAAAGAGTCGAGGTGTTCAGTCAGCCTGAATTTTAGAAGTTTGACCAGGAGGAGGTTCCTGGAAGAATGTGTGTACATTGGAATCACTGGGGAAGGAGGAAGGGCTGAGAGAGCAGAGGGAGCTAGAACAGAGGAGAAGCAATAAAACACAAAGAGGCCACTGACATTCTGCACAAGTTTACTTTGGACGCTTCAATCATTTTCCATAAATAGAGGAGGGGTGGGGACGGAGGAATCTCCGACATGTGACAAAAGCTTTCTTGGGATGTCCAATACCATGGTGGCTCATCAACAAGAAAAAGGCACAAAATGGGGAAATCATAGAGACCGTATTGTTTGACAACTCTACGATTATACAAAAACTACATTTGGGTGCACTATAAGCTTTTTTAATTTTTATAATACCATGAAATAAATTGGCTTTTGGATGAACTTATGTGTCAATGAATACAAGACAAGACCACAACAGTGAATCTAAAAAATAAAAATCATCACTTCTGTTGATGAACCTCATTCATTACATCCACAACATTGGTTCACATCACAAGGTGAAACAAGAAATATATACTGGATGTCAAAAACACCAATAAAGAACTCCAACAATATAAATTTAATCGCTCATGTCCATCAGCAAATTCAGTTAAAATTACCTCAGCCATCAATCACCCAAATGTTAAAATAAAATGGCAAAACCAGTGGTGCATTAAATTCCATATGGAAAACGATGATTCAATTTTTTTCGTGCAAAATCCAGCCAAGAATGCCCTCACCAGCACGCAAGGGTCGAGGAACCCCTCCAACGAAGATCGTCTTGCGGGGATCCAGGGGCTGGGAGCCATCCATTACAAAATCACTGTCACTCAGGTTCCACGGACGTATTTGGACCTGGTGTAAAGTGCGCATACAAAAAAAGATAAATGTAGGTATGGTTAAAAGGCCTTTCAGCATTGAAGCAAACAAATTAACCCATTTCATTCAAAACTCAGGATGGAAAGAACAGCTACGACAATTATTTTCATCACAGGCCACTGGCTGCTATGATCACATAATTTGACTATGTACATCTATTACGAATCAAGAAGGGGAAGAAAACCTTTTCCTAAAACTCGTGTTCATTTTGCACAGGTGCTCAAAGAATATTTTCTGAACAAAAAAAACATAACGCCATATTTCTCATCAATATTTGCCTACACCTTGGCTTCAATGCATCTGATCCAGGAAGATCTTCGAAGCTAAGTAGAGTCTGGCTTGGTTAGTGTCAGATGGAAGATCGTGCAGTTGACTCGCAACCATCTGGTTCATTATTTATCACTGTTTGGAATCAAATTCAGAATCTATCTATATATAATGGAGCAAGCGTATCCATGTCCAGCCACTAACGACACCTATTATGACGTAATAAATAAACGTTTATCCATGTTGTTTGTGTTCCTGTTAGAGCATAATAAAATAAATTGCACACATGTTTGTAGTACTCAGCGTCAGGAAATGGGCATAAACTCCGCCCACCTCGACGACGTAACAATATTCCCCTGTACACATGCCAGAGTGCAATTGGTTTACTGACCCCTGCTGTCGACAGGGGGGATTATTAGCCACAGCACAAAACATATTTGCCCCACCTCCCCCAACCCTCCATCCCCAAGCTGCTCTCAAAGGGTGTGAGTGTTTCGAGTAATATTAATAATAAAAATAATAATAGTATCATTATATTTTAAAAAACAAGAAAAAAGAAGAAGTTCCTGGGAAGTGGCTGCAGAAATAAAGCTGCCCAAGCTGTCCAAATTTTGGTTGTGAATGTTAAATATCCCACAGTATCTCTCAAAAAGGGTATATGGGGACCATATAAAAGTTCCGTCCCCCCCAAAAAAAATGGGATATATCCGAGTTAATTCGAAGAGCATTGTGAATACGTAAAGTTAATAACACGGTTCGTAGCAAGAAGATAAGTAAACTCATGTATTAAGTTAATGGTTTACGAATAAAGCACAGGCATGATGGAACAAATAGCCTCCTCCTTTGGACAAGTACCGTTGGACCCTGCTATTCACGGATTCGCTGTTCATGGACCCCGCGTATTCACGGGTTATAAAATGCGACCTACATATATTTATAAATTCATATATTTTCTATACGTATATAATATATTCTCTGCCAGTCTGTCTGTCACTCTGAAGATCTGTCGCTCTGTCCGTCCAGGGTGGAACTTCACTGGCCTGGCTCCACCCACAATTGTAACCTCCCAAAAAATAAAACCACCACCATTTTGGTCACTACTTTTAGGCCTCAAGCCTCTGATGTACATTTGAAGACTGAACAACAAGTCTTCCATCATGAAATAAAGGTACGCTTTTAGGAAAGAAAGGTACATTTTGATTATAACACACACAGAGGAACTGAGGTAATGCACACTTTTTTTTTTCAGGAGCGATCAATGCAGCGGTCTACTACACACCGCGCCCAAAGAAAACTTCCACAAATCAAGGACAGTTGAGTGTATGCACATTTTAAAATTGAACAATGCATCATCTTCCTTCTGACGACCTTTTATACGCCACAGGTAAAAAAAAATTTTAAAAACATGGAAGGTTGTTTTATGTAATATCGGTTTTAGCCAGAGTTTTCAAGGCTGAATGGTGTGCAAATACAGAAGGGTGTAATGCCTATACATCCTCCATCATGAAGGAAAAGGTACGTTTTGATTACAATGAAAATAGTCATGATTAATATTTTAAGTTTTTAATAAACAAATTAAAATCTGCCCTTTTGTCGGCCCTTTATGCTGCATACCGACGAAAAAAAACCAAAGGAATTTCGGTTTTCGCCCGAGTTTTCAAGACTGAATCGTGTGAAAATACAGAAGGGTGTAATGCCTAAATAGAGGATTTATAACCAAACTATATCACATGTGCATGGACATGTAATTCACATATAATGTAAAGGAAATAAACACATGTGGAAAGTTAAAGGCGACGAAAAGCGGGTTTTATTTTATTTATTTACTTTTACCAAACGTGCTGAGGACACTTTTCGAGAGATTGTCAGTGACACAATCAATCCACACCAGAATAATGAGATCGTCGATTATTGCCGAGTAATGATAAGGAGGTTCCAAGGAAGACAACTTCAAGCTCGATGATTGTGGTGACACTTTTGCTTCAATGAGCGTAAGGAGGGGAGTGGGGAGGAGAGAACAGAGTTGGGATTTGAAAGAAAGGAGGAGAGGAGAAAGAGCAAAGATGGGACAGAGTTGGGAGGAAGAGGTTGAGATTTGGAGGGGTGGGGGAGGGGTTGAGGACTTTGAGGGGCAGGGGGTGGGTGGAGTTTGAAGAGTTGTGGTGGTGGGAGGGAGGGTTGAGGACTTGAAGTCACATTTTACATTATGCGGATGTTCCTGGGTACCTGCTAGTTAGTCATCAATATTAGGTGGTACCTGACTGAGAATGAAGACTGTGCATGCTCTCTCCACTGCAGTATAAAATCATCCAAACATAGCTGAGATTATGTTTTACAAAGAGGTTAGTGACAATCTTACCACAACACTTCTCATTTGCACCTCCCCAAATGGCTTAACAGCAATAAATACATAAGGGATTTATTTACAGGGAAATACTTAGGAGTATTGACGTCATAGTTTCCAGCAGTGCTCTCAATTGGAGTGTGGAACATTAGAAAGCTATTAGGACCACGGCAAAACAGGTAATCTATACAGCCCTCTTAACCATTCTGCAGATGATGGATGGATGTGGATTACACATCGGCCCATTACCATATGAAAGCAGCAGGTGGTCATGGGTACTTTAATAAGCCTATCCACTCGAGATAAAGCTCTGCTGGATTCTTTTTAAGGGCAAAATATATTATTTCTCTCCAATTACAATGATTTTAAAAAAAGAGGATTTTCAAAGTTGCATGCTGCAAGGTGATGTGTTCCAAAATGTACTTAACTGTATTACATATCCATAAATAGAACAAAGTAATGCAGGTGTAGTGATTGGGTGACCATTCAGACAGTACCAGATAAAACTGACAATTGGTTCATAAAACACTGAGCCTGACTTGCACAAAGCATATTGGACCATAGATGGATGTGAGAAGCAACACAGTAAGCATCAAAACGAAATGGAAGATACATTTCAGAGGTGAATAAAGCAAAATGATATTAGCTTTGACGGGAGTAGTAGAGTAATGGAGAAAAGCAAACAATCTGGTTGGAGAGAATCTATATAATAATACTCGTGGTGCATGCTTGCAGACTGCAAGTAGATACTGGGGTGCATCCAATGTGCAGATATAATAAATCTACTGCAACTTTTATATATTTGATGAAGTGGATTGTGCTTGCAATGTGCAAGCAGGGAAACAAATCAAGTCAATCAACAATGAGTGGGAATCAGAATGAGCTCTTTATTTAAGTTTACAAGTATAGTAATTTTTAATGTAAAAAGGGCAAAAGTTCTAAAAGAAGACTGTAGTTTACATTATAATGGGTTGCTAGACAATGCTAAGAAGTAGTCTTTGATTCTAAGTTGAAGACAAACGTTAAGGGGTGAAACTGGAACTTAAAAAAAAAAATGAAGTCGAAACAAACAGGAGGTGTTGTATTCTTGGAGCTGCTCACACGTTGCACATCATTAACAACAGAGCCAATTAGAATATTCATCTTGTTAAGTTAGTACCTTTCCTTTTTGACATGTTGATTGAACAGAATTTTCATTTTCTTTCACAAAAGAGTAACGATTGTGTATACGCTGTTAAGATTCTATTTCTGGTCTGGTTTGAATTTCCGACCTCTGACGATAAACGCAATGCAGTACAGTATAACAGACATTTTGCACGCTTTCAATACATGTTTTGTGCAGGGCTCAAGTGTGGGACAAATTTTGTCAACTTGTCTTCTGCGAATGACACTGTGGCACACGGGACTTAACCTGAAATTGTACAGCAGACTCTTCGAAGATCATGGTCTCATGAAATTAATCCAAGAAATCATCTCTCATCTGAGCTTCGGCTTCTTGGTCTGGACATCTCATCTAACCTCCGTTGGGATAAGTACATTTCTGGTATTGCCAAGATCTCTTCCAAATGAGTTGGTTATTTTTATCGAGTGTAGAGGTATTTGCCTCCTGATGCTGTTTTGTACCTGTATTACTTGAAAGGCTACAGAAATGCATAGTTTACCTGGGTTGGTGCGGAGATGGGCTCAACTCTTCAACTGCTCTCTCACCATAAGTCAGTTGCCACTCTTAGTTTGTTCGACAGATATTTTCATGGCAAATGTTCTGCTGGACTTTCTGACTTGGTTTTTTCCTGTACGAGTGGTTGGACGCAAGACTCGGTTTGCCATCTCTGCACACCCATGCACAATCGCTGATCCAAAGTGCACAACGAAAGGCTATGTAGAGAGTTTTATCCCTCGTACTCTCTCGCTTTGGAATTCACTACCTGTAACACGTTTCCCATTATCCTACGATCTAAGCAGTTTTAAGTGGAATGTCAATAATTCCTACTTCTTGCATCTTTGATGCTGCATCGCATTTCACCTGACTTCCGCTACTTCTTGTGTCTTGGATGTTTTCTTGTTATTATTTTTCTTTCTTTTATTTTGTTTTGCATTATCCTTATCTATATGTAACCTTCATCTTAGCCCCTTACCTAGAGTGACTTTATGCCTTGTTTGGGGGGTGATTTCCATTAAAAAAACAAAACAAAAAAAACCCCACAATGTATTGATTATGCATACACATAAACAGTGGGCATGTTTTTGCTTCATGTATGTGTAACCCGGGTAATTTTTTTTTACTATTTTTGCGAGCAATCGCAGCAGCGGTATGTGGTCTATACACCGCCCAAGTAAAGGGATGAGCAATTTGTGTAATAAATTAAGGATTTTGTGCGTAATTTCAGTTTTAACCCAAGTTTTTAAGGCTGAACAGTCTGGAAATACAGAAGTGCCGCCCGTAATTTTGATGGGCTTTTCTGCTTGTACATGTATAATATGTAGATAGCATCTTGCCTGTAAGAAACCAAGTGATAGTGGCAGAAGAAGCAACTCGGCAAGAGCAATGCACCTTCATTTCAATGGATCACAGGAGAACAGACTGAATGCAGAGCATGGCAGAAAAGAACAATTAAGTAGGAGAATGGCTGGGAGAGATGAACTCACTGGCTTGTCCTTGATGGTTGGACTTGAGACACACAAATACAGCTTATCATCCTCCTTGATGCAGGCATCAATCAGAGCTTGTACAGAATTCTCCTCTTGGAATAGCAAGAAAGCATAACCTGTAAGACAAGGAAACAACAATCACTGCAAGGTATCCACATACTGTATATCATGAAGGAATGCCAATATGACGAGCGCTTGTACCACCAGATCAGTTTTCCACACTGTGTTTTTTTTGTATCATTTCAAAATATATGAGCATTTGGCACAATAATTAATCACAACCAATGCTGTATAAGCAATACAAAAACAGTGCACACTGGAAAATGTTGAAGACTGGTTTTCTCTTGAGTAGTCCCCTACTGGTTTCACTGGAGGGAACTATAGATTTGCTCACCGTCTGTCCATCCCACCTGTGGTGTTAGTCCATGGCCCAGTGCAATTGGAATGATACCAGGTATATAACCAGGATATATTATATCCAGGTATATAACCAGGATACCAGGTACACAGAAGCTGTATGCATGTTTATGCTTCATATATGTACATTGGGTTATTTAAAAAAATGAAATATGCAAAGCATAGAAAATTGCTATTCCTTTCATTGTGCCGAATAGACCCAAACACGATGGGTTATAGGGTTTCTTCTTCTTCTTTAAAACCAGTAGGTGACGTGTAGTGCAAAGCAATTCTCGCTCTTGTTAACTCTGCCACCGAAGGTAAAAGGAGGTTATGTTTTCACCCGTCTGTTTGTGTGCATGATATCTCAAAAAGTTGCGGATGGATTCGGATGAAGTTTGGTTGACACGCTGGGTGTGTGACTAGGAAGAATCGATTAATTTTTGGTGAAGATCCAAATCTGGATCCAAATTTTTTTTTTAGTGATTCTTCACCATCAAGAGATAGGTCTAAACCGATATCTCAAAAAGTTGTGGACGGATTCACATGAAACTTGGTGGACAGGTTGGGTGTGTGTGATAAGGATGAATTGATTCGATTTTGGTGAAGATTCGAATCTGGATC
>CM068953.1:122384137-122397377 GCA_035128595.1 Eptatretus atami | reverse complement strand
TGTGTTATTAATCTGCCAGTTGTAATGCCTCAACCCCTCCACTCCTCTATCCTCCAGACATCTCCAAATCCTCGACACGCAACCTCTTCTCCTATTATTGGTGAGTACAGTACTGACTTCCTTTGTTTTTCTTCTATTTTGATGTATTTATGGTGGAGATTCATTTAATTATACATTTAGTGATGTTCTGTATTGATTTACCAAGTTATTCTGTCTTTTGTATTTTAGGTTAGGTTGCGTAAGGTGTCTGAACATCAGCTACCCAGGAAAGAATCTTCGATTTATAACATGATATTTATGGGGAAAAAAATATTTTGTGCTATACACATTACCTTCATGGAACAAATGTAGTTCATATAGTGAGGAGTGCCAGTACATCTAAAAACCTTGGATTCTAAACAATCCCTGCATGGTTTGCTACCTTGCAGCAGAACTATTGAAAGAATTTGCAAAGGCAATGACTTCTTAATAAAGCCTGTTTATCCAACTTTAAAAAGTGCTCATGTGCAAAACCTGCCTGAACAACACATCCTGTTTTGTTAATTTTGCTTAGGTTTTATTTGTATTCTTTTTCCCATGATAAACACACTGGCAGCGTATTTGAAAACGTTAACTTATTTAACAAAGCAGTTAAAAATTGTGCTTTTATAAGTGCCCTATCAGCATTAAATACTTCTATTTGATAACCAGAATGCTTTTAGCTATCAAAGAGAAAATGTATACATTAGTGAAGTTCAGGAAAACAATTTTTTTTAAAATTTCTACGCAGAGTAAATAATTAACAATGAGAAGACAAACAATATTGTGAGCAAATAATTACTTTGTAGAAATGAGCGGACTAGGCCGACAAACATCCACATAAATGACCTCTCTGATGCTCTGGAAAACTGTTTCCTTTTTGCAGATGACCCCACAATGTGTTGTGCAGTACCCCATCCCGCTGACAGGCAGACAACAGCTGCGTCTCTCTATGCTGATCTGGAATTGATTAGATGCTGGTCTGATAAATGAAACATCTTTTTAAATCCTGGCAAATCTCAATCTCACATCATCACTCGAGAAAGATCGGTAAATGAACCCACCGACTGTATACATTTCCATGGTTAGCCACTGGAAGAGGTTCAGTCCCTTGAACTTCTAGGCATCAACATCAATAAAGTCAGGACCGCATCTGGGTTGACCACATAGCAAAGGTGGCCTCCAAAGGCAGCTGCAAACTTGACATCCTCTGTAGTACCAAGTAATTATTTCACAAATCAGAACTATACTCACAGCCTATAAGGCCTTTGTTTTATGGCTCAATGGAGTATTGCTATCCCATATGGGCTGGGACCCCAGCATCACAACTCTCTCAGTTGATTCTGTGGAATCCAAAACTTTCAACATTATTGGCATATCCCATGATGAGGCCAAAGTACAATGCCTGTTGCTCTCACATCACAGACAGGTCCGATGGCCTCTGTTTGTTTTATTTTCTTTAATGCCCCTCCTCTGGTGAAGCTTCCACTGCTTTCTCAACCCTCCTCAGCTCTTCATTATTCCAGTAACTCCCCCCTGGTTAAACTCAAAATCAAGGCTTTCCGCCCGCCTCCATTCTTTTGTCCTGCTTGTGGAACTCTTACCCGGAGATGATTTAAATCGCACTCTTATTTTCAGGGTTTCAAGCATGCAGTAAATCAGCATCACGTCATTCCTCATCACATACCACAATACTTTCTACACCCATTAACCCAACCCAACCCAACAGACTTACTTGCAAGTTACTGTCTCTGTCTCTTGCTCATTATTTCCCTTTTTTGTGTCCATCTGTGGCCCACTGCCCCACTGTCAGTATGCTGCCTTTTTAGCCTCTGTCTCCTTGCTCTTCTTCCACAAACATAGATCTTGTTATGGATCATAAAAAAATTAAGACACGTTTCAAAAAAATAATATGACTGTTCAGTTTCATACCTCCTTCCGATCATTTCACACAATTAACAATGTCTTACAATCATGATTGACATAGCACCTAAAGGTAATTCCAACCCATTTTATTATTTGGCCCAATCAAAAGTAGTCTCATGTCAAAGCATTCGCTATGCTGGATGACATCATGGCATTCTGGTGGGCAGGCTTCAAGCCCAACAGTTCAGGTGATTGTTATTGCTGTCTCCATTTGTTCAGGAATTTACATGGTTGTGGTTGCTGTTGTCATTGTTGTTCTATGTCCATCCAATCCCATCAAATGCCATTCCATCCAATCACCCATCCTTGACAGGTAATCGATGTTATTAAGTGAATAACAAAACAATATGTTAAATATAACAGGAAAGGAAAATAGGAAAAAACCCCCAAAAAACAACTTTTTTGTCGAAAACACAGAGTATAAAACAATGAGATTATATCTTGGTTCGACATAATATGAGACTCTGGCTCGCCAGCGATCCTACGTAGATCCCACATGTACTGAAACTACCAATCAAATACACACACAAGGTCTCCTTGCTGCGTTGGAGGATTGGGGGAAGGTAAGGGAGAGAGAGGAGGGGGAGGGGGTGGGTAACCAAGCCACCATTTCTGACAAAGAGAGTTGTCAATAACAACAACAAAATGGTGATCCTGGGGTTCATACAATGTATTTGACATACACCTTGATGGGCAAGTTTCTCTATACTATAAATTGTATATTGGTAAAGAAGTAATTGTAAATGATTAGAATCCACTTGAGGGGGTGAAGCAATATTTCTGGGGGGGGGGGGGAGGTTGTTTGGTGTTATTGGATTCAATTTACTAAAAGGAGAATAATTTTATTAGAAATATAAATCTGTTGCATACACCCAAAGTTCATACACTTGTGAGGATGGGAAAAAAATCAAAGCATTAATAAAGCATCGTATTTCGAATAAATAAATAAAAAAATCACGGAAACTTTTGAAGTTTCAAATCTAATAATAAATTATGAATGGAGGATCTAATGAACCCTTTCAGTTTCTTATTATTGTTTATAAGTTTCTAATATATTCAACAAAAGGATTATAGTCTGTAAATTTTAATAAACAGCATCAGTGGATAATTAATACCTTTCGGCCTGCCTTCAAATTCAGTTTCGCTGTAAACATCGCAGATTTCTCGTGGTCTTTGCAAGCCATTTAATTTATAGTTGTAGCGACGCCTCCTGCCAAATACTTCGAGTGGAGGTGACATTACCCTCGCAGTATGCTCGTGCCTCCACATGCCCTTCCTCCCACCCCCAACCCTCCAACCACCCATGAAAAATCACACATTAACCAGTTCAGTTCAGATGCTATGATATGTAACGTGACAATGCATCGATTACAAATGAAAGAGTAACTGATCTTGATGTCAAATAATACATCAATTATTTATTCACAACTTCTGGGTACGATTTTTAGAAACTATTCAAAGTTGATCTTGTGAAAATAGTTAATCTTTGATTTTGGCAACTTAAAATTTAAAATGGCCATCACCACCAATTCTTACTTTACAGGAATTTAAAATTTAAAGGAATGAAAAAAAATGTAATCAACAACTTAGCATTATTTAATTACATGCTATTTTAAAACTATGTTGCGAAACACAAGTGTCTTGGAGCAAAATTAAAAAAAATAACCCGGTTTAGTGAAAAGCTGCTTTTAGTATAAAACTATACTGAAACCTTTAATTGCTGAAACAATTGAGACCATTTTAATAAGACCCACCAACTTTAAGCACAGATGTAGATTTTATTTCTCAAGTAGAAGGGAAACAGACATGTTTCTGTCTTGTGCTGGCTTGTGCTGGGAAAGCGAAACTACTCCTAAACTCCTGTAAAGCCGCCAACTTTTAGTGCAATGCGAGGAACAGCAAGTGCGCTTAGCTTGGCTGTGTTTGCGTCTCTCACAAATGCCGGTCACGCCAGGCCAACCTAAAACTTGGTTCAGAGGCTCCGTGATCGAGGACAGTGTCAACATGTCCGTAGCGACCGAACAGCACAAGCTTTGTGCCCACCACGGTGGAGGCATGTTGGCACAGGCCAAGAGCAGGTCACGCTGCTCTGCCTAACAAAGGCCAAAGTGAAGGGTTTGCCGAAAAAGGCAGTGGATGAGAAGAGCAGAAACTTTTCAGTGAGCAAAATCACAAGATGTTTGAGACGTGATGAGCTCACCCAACGCAAGGGCTTTGAGTCGTGTCAATCAGGTTCAAATTTGGCAGCCAGGATGTGTTGCTTCTGAGCACGTTCCAAATAAATTGTTACCACATTTGTAAATACAGGATGTGCTTACAATTTTCCGAGTCTATCAATGGCTCTGCACTCATTCCCCTTGTGGATCTACAGTATAAATTTTATCAAAGTACTCTGTGAGCTTGTGAAGATTTTTTCGGTGTGGTGAAGGGTAATGTACACATTACGTATGCAACAATGGGAGAATATTAAGCCTCACCTCGTCACCCTATGACTGGCCTTTCATGGTTACAATGAGGAGTAAAACAAGGCATTTGCTTGCCTCATCATCCCAGCATAGGTGGTTCATGAAAATCAGAAATTGACATGTGCCAGGCATTTGAATAATTATAGTGTGTCTTGCTTTATCAAGTCTAGTCTTCGCATTGACATAACATGTGTCAAGACAGATGTTTATATGGCCGACCTTTTGGTGGGAAGTAAGACTTGCTCTCAGCCTTGTGTGGCCAATCCACCACGAGTAGGCCAAACCGTCGGAAACTGGCTGTTATTTCATCTGCGGGAACAGGGAATTAAGTCACATTAAAATCAACACCGATGTGTATCGACCAAAGCCGTCAGACTTTGTCAATGTCACTGCTGAAAGGTGAGCATCGTAAAGAAAGCATCAAGTGTATTGGATTATGATGATTTCGCCAGCAGTGCTCAATAATTCAGATTAGTGCCATTTGGGCATGAGCCATTGCCTCAGGGAGCAAGATGCTTAGTCAGAAAGCCACAATACAGACATTTCTCACGCCTCGCCCTGCCATCAACCTTTGCATTAATCAAGTTGCACACCATCTCCCACTCCCCACACACTTTTACCGACAAGTCATGGACACGCGGCACTGACAAACCCCACTCGTGAAATTCCAAGGTCTGTTGGTTGTCATGACTGGAATTGCAGCTTTGTCAAAGTGGGTAGCAGCCAAAAAAAAAATAATAATAAATTCACTTAAGGGTGAAATATTTATTTTAAGGGCCGAGCATGCAAGGCAATCATCAAAGCTGTGATACCCCTCACATTAATTAATCACATTGTATTTTAAACTTTAATTGTCATTTACAAAAACCACAAGATCCATCAAGGCTCAAAATCAATTTTAACACCATATTCACCAATTTTTGTCATACAAGGTACAACACTAAAATATCTATAAGATGCAAAATTGCTCTCACGTGATCGTAAAATGAAATAGTTTGATCATAACATTAAGAACTAGAAGGGCACTTGGTAGAGCGCATACCTCCACCACGTAATGCCTGATCCACGAGAACATATCGGGCCCAATACATTTTTGAAATATCGTGGTATATATCGTTTTTGGCCCTATCTCTCAATGGTGAAGAATCACTTCAAAAGTTAAATAATTCTCGTACCCAGATCTTAATTTTCACCAAAATCGAATCAATTCATCCCCTTGCCACACACGCAACCTGTCCACCAAGTTTCGTCCGAATCCGTCCACAACTTTTTGAGATATCGTGCTATATATAGTTTTTGGCCATATCTCTCAATGGTGAAGAATCTCTTAAAAAATTCTAGTAGCCGGATCTTCACCAAAATATAATAATTTCGTGATTGTCACCCACCAACCAAGTTTCGTCTAAACCACAACTTTTTGAGATGTCCTGCTCACAGAGACAGACAGATGGACATGCAGGGGTGAAAACATAACCTCTGTCCACCTCCGGTGGTGGAGGTAATAATTTTGGAAACAAGATTCTGGAGCATTCAATTTGATATAATCCCCCAAAACTGTAATAACGCACTGTGAAAATTGTATGATCACATCTCAAGAAGGTTTACATATTTAAAACCAAAAATTAATCCCTTTATAGCCATTGATAATTTGCCATACGAGTGAGATTTTATCAAGAAAACTTATAATGCTTCATTTGATTTCTGTGGACTAACTTGGGAACAATTAATGAAAGCAGAAATATCCACTTGACCAGCTTAACTTCGGTACCTTTTCAACTGGTGTGTTGCCCAACACAATGGCTGCAAAGACCGAGAGGTCGATCAAAGTCTACCAAATTGGAAAGTGGAATTTTGATGCTTGCTTAAAACTATAAATGTGAAGGATAACTTGTGCAAATTCATCTCCACAAATATTTCCGAAAATAAACATAATATTAAACAAGTCTGGAGACGGCGATAGTTCACGAGCAATGTACACGGTTCGCCTTTTTTATTTTTTGACCTTCGAGGGGACGCCATGGGCAAACTGGCGGGAATCGGGAAAAACGTAAATTATGAAAGTTGTAGTACTCGAAGAGCACTACTTGCATACCAACTTTCATTCGAAACAGTTGAAAACCCTAGGAGCTCAATGCCCAATTTATTGATTTTTTTGACATTTTCTAAGTTCGTGACCTTGTGACCTTGGGACGAAAATGAAAAATCGAGCTCCGTGGGGCTATGCAGGTGCCATTGGGCTAACCAAATACCAAAACCCCTGCCAGATTCGACAAACCCCCTCGGAGAAGATGTAACTTGAAACCGGCTACCCCCTAAAAACACGTTTTTTGGGCGTGGCTCCGCCCATAATGGGCGCAGCACGTCCATTCTCAGGAAAACACAACTAGATCATGATATAAACCTCCCACCCAAATTTTATCAGGATCGGATCAAAACTCACGGAGCTATGCTCGGGACAGACAGACAGACAGACACACACCCATAATGAATATAGTGGTCACTTACTGACTCGTGAACCAATAACAAGTCGGTGGCCAAATTGACTGCAGGGTTGAACAAGAACGGTCATCATATCGATATGCTTATGTCTTCAACTTGCTTTGATTGCAAGGATGTCACAAATTCCCTGCGCACGATGTCATTTGACAACGGGGATTATATTTACATTGATTGTTCCAGGACAATCCTTCCTTCAATCGTACAACTCACAGTGCTAAGCAGATGCTTGCAAAACAATTGCCCAATCATATCACCTTGACCAATGCAAAGGCTATCGGATCTATGTGGAAAGTTAGGAATCGAGGGATTTGTTTGCAGCAAAAAGAAAAAGGCGGTCAAAGAAAAGAACAGTGAAGGAATGAAAAATTATAGTGGAAATGTGATGGAGTTCCAGGAAGCAGGATGACGTAGGAGGAACAACTAAACAAAACTTTAATGAACATAACAGATTGCAACGTGGATGGGATTGACACGAGATGGTGATATTTCACATTGAATAACTGGAAAAGTGGGAGCTACGCATTATGAATTTTTCAATTACTTTCATTAAAGTATTTCAAAGCATGATCATCAGCTCTCAGCAGAGTATGCACTCTCCATGTGTGTGGAGTTCATGCATTACTTGCTGAAACATGTATAGTCTAGATGTGACATATCACATAATCCGGGATTGCTCATAGGACCTCTAATGAAAGGGAAACAATTCCAATTTGGCTCACACATGCATAATAGGAGTTTCCTGTCGTCTTGATCTCTGGTGCTTGGTCTCAGAGTAATTAACGGACAAAGTGGTGGGACATGTCTGCCACAATGGAGAAATAACACAAATAACAACACCTGCGAGAAATCTGAAAAAAATAAAATAATTCAAAAATAAAAAATTTCGAATTCTTTTTTGAGAAATACGTCACAGAAAACTTAAGGATCCCCAGAGCATACCCTGAAAATTTGGTGTTGATCGGCACAAGAGTCTCAAAATAGTTACTCGACAAACACATAGACACACACACATTCGCTTTTATTTATTAAAATAAATAAAAAATAAAAAAAAGATGTAAATTATGTTTCCTGTTTGAAAGAGCACCGTTTCAGGAACATAACTTCCTCAAACATAAGGAATATTCTTCCATTCTTCATACATATGTCTTGGTTGCTCATCGAGGTACCTCACCAAATTATTGAACAATTTTTTTGAAAACAAGGTTTTCCAGTTTTAAAAAATTGTACAGAAGTTTTCTAACCATCCAACATATTATGTCTCATCACAGAAATAATTTCTGTAATCAAATAAATACTTAAATAAACGTACCCAATAATCTCACTCGTGCATAGAGCATTGCTACATGAAATGACCTTTGGTTGTACAATGTATCAGCGGTGTATATAAATACATAATGACAACATGAAAATGAATGAGTTTGTTATCAGCTCTTCAGGTTTCCTTGTTATATGTTTAAAAACAACAACAAAAAAACAACCAAACAAACAAACAAAAAAAAACGAAGTAACATGTACTCAAGGATATTGGGGGGGGGGGGGGGCAGAAGTAGACGATGTTAACACACAAAAGAAAAAGAACGATCAATTCTGAGCGATGAAGAGGGTGCATTGAAGCAAAATTAACAGTTAACTTTAAATCGTTTGGAAAATAAAGTTCCACGATTGAAATCCATTTACGTCTGACAAGAGAAGTGCAAAACCACGTTTGAAAGCAGTGCAGGTGTTTCTATACTAAGCATCCTGTAAAGCACAACGGACCGAGAATGAACAGACACAACAAGCACGCACGCACGCACACACACTTTTGCCTAAGAAAAATCTAATACAACCCGACCTTCGCCTATATCTGGAGGCAAGCCCCCAACGAAGACTTTGCGTGAGTAGCGCTCGCCGTGCTCTCCATTCTGGCTGCGAGGAGAGCAGCGCGAGGGTGAGCTAAGGCTTGAAGCAGCGGACTGATCACCATGTCCATCGTCCAAAAAGCCATCCTCGAGTGGGAACAGGGACGAACGACCTTGGGGAGGTAAAGGGGGGGGGGGGGGGGTTGGGGGGGGAAACAATTTATAGAACTTTTGCTGGGTATATACTGACTGGCAAGTGCACAAATATATTTACTCAGGTGTGCAACAATGCACTTTTGGATATTTATAAAACATCATCGGATCAGATTTTGTGATTTGTCTTGCATAAATTCTTTGTTAGCACACAATTTATTGTCAAATGATGTCTGGTACACTAAAAATGGGAGAGATTACATGCAAAGCATCATTGCTCTAAATCTTAAGCAAGCATGAATGGAGAATGAATCAAATCAAATGTGCAAATGGTAACCAACAACAACAAAAAATGCAGCCACAGATGAAAACTGAGGGTCCATGAATCAATGGTGGAATATCCCATCCATTAGTGCAAAAATGATTGAGATAACTCGCATAAATCAAAGCAATCAAGCAATACATGAAGGTCGATCTGATGAAACTGCCAAAACATTCAGCAATTTCCTTCCTCGAAATGTATGTGGCATGTCATGCAAGCTTGAACTTGACCGGACGACGACAGATCTACGACAAAGTGCAATGCAAGGCCATATGGAAAAGGGTGCTATTTTTCGGCAACCGGGCATTCATTCCGGAGGGATAAAACTAAAGGATAACTGCAAATGACAGGCAATACATCAAATGTAAGTGGCTTGCTAGGGATATTAAGTGCCAAGAGCTACCTGCAGGCTGAACAATTACCCTTTGTAAAAAAAACTCCATTTTCAATTAAAAAGATCAAGCGTTGCAGCAATGGCCAAACTTAGCGAATTGAGAAACTATATAAATGAATGCCTCATTTTGTTTTTCACTTTTAATTTGGTAACATGTAATTGGATTATCAGCTCAATTGAAGTTGCTTTTGCTTCATTAAGTGCTCCTTTAAGAACAAAACTGGGCATATTGAGACACAATTGGCTGCCAAATGAACAAGCAGACAGTCCAGAAAACAAAAACACCAAGTCGTCCTTGTTCTGTCAAAGCGATAAAAAGAACATCGCAACAAAGCACCTTGCTCAAGTAAAATAGGCAATAAGAGAATAACATGAAATACATTCGAGGGATCATCAGCTGCAGCCATTCAATGACCTTTCCGAGCAGTAAATAAGTACATTCAAAAGAGCTATCCTTCAGCATTGGCCACAAAATGGCAAAAATAGTTTGTTTGTTTGTTTTCCCAACCACCTGCAGTTCAAGCAATGATTATGCTTACGATCCTTTGTTAGTATTGGTTACTAGCAAGTTGCCCGTGTTTGCCCGGAATTCTAAACGGAGTCATGATGGTGGAGGCAAAAATGCAAATGGTGTCTTTTGTCATCGAGCCAGCAAGCTGGGAGCGACAACTCACATTTATTGCCACATCTGATGCAATTTAAATGCTCTAATGGTGACGAGATGCTCCATTTGAAACCGTTTGTTCGATAGATGTAGCTTTTTGATGCCTGGGGTCCATGATAAAAATTTGTATTGGTGTCAAAGCCAGTGACCAATTGCAAATTAATACTAGGATTGGAGAATGTACAATTGAAACAAAAGCAACTGCATAAAAGACAAGAAAAAAGAAAGAAAAGTAATTTGCATACAAGTGACGAGTACTACTCATCAAATTATTATCCAAAGGGGGTCCCAAAATAATTTCCTCTGCTGCGGTAGGGAAAGAAGCAGTTCAGTCATTTCAAAAACAAAACAAAACAACAGAGAATGAAACTTTTAAAAACCGTTTTGATTTATATTTTGGAAGGCAGCAGGTAACCAATCTCTGCCTTAGCTTCACATTTGAGTTCATAACAAATGCCAACCAGGGGATTCTTCTTCTCTGAGGATTATTGCTTTGCAATTACATTTTTTTTTCCAAAGAAAGGCTCAAGGAAGAATATTTAACGGCATTATTAAAACGAGAATAAAACCCTGAAAGACTGCACATTTTGATGCACAGAACACGCTGAACAGGTGCAATCAAAATGTCCTTTTATTGCCCTTGCAGCAGCAAGGTATCGAGGGCCGGCGGCAAGGTATTGATAGTCAAGGTTTGTGCTGTTGAAAAGTATGTTGTTACTAAAAACCTTTTTTAATAATAACCGCAGCCATCACCCTCTGATACATGGGACATGCCATGATTTATTTTTTTTTTTTAACCACAAAGTCTGCCTGATGTAATTCAAAGACTAAATAGGATTGGTGAAAGAAATTTGAAAGAGGCATCGATTGTTTACATTGAGATGTTCAGTGATGAGTAATAATCTTCAAATTTTCAGTGATCTATCCTAATAAATGTTAATGTGTGTGTGTGTGTGTGTGTGTGTGTGTGTGTGTGTGTGTCCGTGTCCTCCATAACTCCAAAACTATAAAACCGAGCAGCCTAAAAACTTTGCATGGATACTAAGAAAACTCCAAGGAAGTGCAAGAGTGAAAATTGGGTGTTTGATTTAATTAAAACACCCCTTTTTAAGCATAATTAACGGCATTATTTAAAGATATCCTTTATCAGGCGATCTATGGCCACCTCGCTCTCTGGATCTGAAGGTATATCCTAGGTAACCTCGCTGGGGTCTGAAGCCACCATGTTTTTTGGCCTGCTCAACCTTGCCTTGACTTGGAATAGGCGGCAACGATTTCTTAACGATAAAGTTTTTTTTCCACTTTCCTCACTCATATTATCGAAAGACTGTTCATCATAGCTATGAATCACTGGGTACATTGCAATGATTGTAAACACCCGGAGACGTCAGCGTTTGTGGCATTATTTTATTTCCGCACATGAGATCACCACGAGTATCTCTTGATTTAAGGAGAATTACAAAATTTAAGCTCCAGAATCGAACTTACAAGCAGTTTCAACTCTTGGAAAAGTGTTCATTTGACTAATTCAGCCATATTTGACATTCTGGGCCTCTCCAGGAGGTGCATGTTTAATATGACGGTTCAGTGATTGCCAATTGCATGCCAAGGGAGCCGTTTCTTGTTGACCGTTTCACTGGAATGCTTAAGCCAGCGCTCTACAATATTCGCACCGTCACTGAATGCTGCATACAGATCGACTTGAACAAAGTTCAGGGCTACTTGCCTGCATTGGCCACGTGTTGTTCTGCGGTGCAACAGGCGGTGGCTGCCTCACTGAAAATGTGAAATTGTATTTTCCACGACGTTTCCCGTTTTTGTTCTTCCATTATACAACCTGTCACTTCAACATAGATAAATACAAATAAAAATTAAACGTTTCGCTTTAAAAAGTTTCTTCAAACGTTTTGTGCATTGCATGGTAAAGCAACTTGGCACATTCTTCAACTTTTAATTGCGATACCGTGGTTCTACACTGTAGGTAGAAAGGCAAAAAAAGTATTTTCAGTTCTGAAGTAAGGAATCGCCACATCACGGCAGGAAAGCTGAGAGGTACACATGCTCACTTTGTGTCGCCTGGATTTGAATCCCAACCCAGCTCTAAACTCTCCTCCCGGTGTTACACAGGCCAGGTGATTCATCACTGTGTGTGTCATCTCTCGGATGGATGATAAACTGGGCATCACATCTGCCGGAATTCCTCACCACTCTCCCTCCCAACCATACTCCCTCTCTCCCACCCGTATCCCTCTTTCCAACCCATCTCTCTCTCTCTCTCTCTCTCTGACCCTCACATCTCCCGACCCCTCCCCTCTCCACTCCACGATCTCTCTATCCAAACCCTCACCCTGGTCCCCACCTTTCTCTCCTGTTGAGGGGAGTGTGCATGTACGAATCAGATTCGGAGCCAACCGGTGGAGTGCAAAGGTCGCTGAATGTACGAGCTGTTGGTTTTGAATGCTCCTGCCCCAGGTCTCAACGTGTGTGTGTCGTGTGTGTGTGTGTGTTTGTTGTGTGTGGTGTGTGTCGTTGATTGGTATCTACATATGCCGGGTTTCAGAATGTGGAATGGAGTCCTCCCAGGACAGGCTCAAAGCATCCACCTTCATTTCAGTAAGGGGTCTCGATTGATGGACCAAGCTGTGAAGTTTTCTGTTCTCAAAGTTTTGTGCTGAGGGTTCTCTTCAGGATCGTCACTGAACCCCGGACAGCTTCCAACTGTAATTAATTTGCAATAATATTCCCAGGGATGGTTTTTATCTCACCTGTAAAGTCGTTTTCAGGGAGCTTATGGGATGGCGCGTCGTCCATACGTCCACAAATATTTGCAACTTATCAGAAACTACACCTACGATTTCAATGAAATTTGGCCACAACCTTAATCACCCATGATGGCATTAAAAAACAAAAAACAACAAAATAAACGGGGTCAGAAGGAGTTTACAGAGGGAGTTTAAG
>CM068953.1:122355453-122357505 GCA_035128595.1 Eptatretus atami | reverse complement strand
CGCCGCATTATGACGTTTCGGTCAACAACGGACCACATATACGACGGTGGTCCCATAAGATTATAATGAAGCTGAAAAATTCCTATCGCCTCGTGATGTTGAAACTGTCGTAGCACTGGCAGTCGTATAAAAGTACAGTTTAGCACATACAATTATGTACAGTACATAATACTTGATAATGATAATAAACAACTACAGTGTGACCCCGTTATAACACGATCGTTGAGGTCCATAAAATGTTATCACGAAAAAAGCGGGGTCACGCTAAATCGCGATTCAATCAAATCAGCGTTCAAACTAAACCAATGTTGACCTAACATCCTAAAACACCCCGATTTTCACCCTATTTGACCCGTTTTTTGCACGTTTACCTTCTAGCAAGTCAATTACTTTTGAATTAAAGAATTCCACGAATTCAATCCATAAATAAAACATCTTAAGGACAGAGTCTGGCATGTTCTTCAGTGTTCTTCACTCAGTACTAATTATGCCACACCTCCTTGAATGAAGGAGTTACGGTGCTGTTGTCTTAATTTGTAATTATACAGGTAACTGCTCACAAGAGAACCAATTTTAAGGCTTGATTTAGCAATGCAAATTGCACAAGCTAATATTTTGGAAATGATGTTGAAACTTTGGCTTTCATTCAACTTCCTACTTCCATTCGGGTATGGATGAATGGTAATCGTCATTATATGACTAAATGGAACTCGTGGAACAAAGTCACCTCTTTCACTGTTTGAAAAAAAAACTGCACATGCGTGTTCTGAAAAGGGATGAAAGCTCTTCCCTGGAGGTTTGGAAATGTCAGACCATAAAATTAGGTGATGAACCACTGTTGAAGATCGACTGCAATTCCTTAATTTCAATGGAGCTGCCTGTCGTCTTAACGTATCGCCATTGAATTATTTGAATCCGTAAATAAATTTCGTCATTTTAGTGATGAGCATTTTAAATTCTCACATGGACACCTGTTCTCTTTTATGCATACCTTTTCTCTAGGCATTTGAGGGATTTTTAATCAGACAAAAAAAAAATATTGAATTCGAGCGGTGTATAGGCAACAAAACGCTGCTTGAACCACTCCCCCAAATTTATTTTTCTTTCCTGTTAAGAAATTTATACCTTCCCATTTTGAGCTCTTTCAATCAGTGCAAGAATAAAAGGCTTCCGTTTTTATATCGTGGTATTTTTTTTTAACCACAGGCTTAAGCTAGTAGTTATTATTTGGCATAAATTTGGATTAAGACGGTGTTAAGTTGGAAATAGTACAAGTTCGATCAATGTTCAAATGTTAAGACTCACTTCCATTTTTATGCATGAGCGACAGCAAATAATTTTGTATTTGTTTTGTCGGGTCGCTCGTGGTCTAATTCACTAACCACAATGCCACTAAGTCTGGTGAAACAAAATAAAGTTAAGCCTCCACTGTTAAATATATACAAATCCAAATTAATTAAAATAATCAATGTAAAAATGGCAACTAGTGCACCCTTATTTTGATTTTTTGGGATACAGAGTTGAGGGTTGTGGAAGAGCTAGAACACAGAATGGACCAGGACGTAACAGAAAGAAAAGAACAGCAGGAAGAGAGAGTGGGGGAACATGCCAACAGCAGGGTCGAGGGCCAAAATAGAGGGACACTCGGAGGGATAAGGAACATTGGGAAGAATGACAGCAAGGGGATGCCACAGGGGGTGATACAGGGGGTGAACGAGATGGATACAGCGACAAACTCTCCATCACAGAGTGGAAGGAAAACTGGAAACCCAGAAAGAGTTGGGCTTGGGGAAGGTTAATAGGGATAGAAAAGATCATGGTTATGGATCATCCTTTAAAATAACAACTGCTTCATGAAATTATTTTAAGAGACGACAAGAAAAGTTTTAGGATGATCCTCTATGTTAAGGTATAATGATGAGTGATGACGTAAGGATGCAGTGAAACTGTGGTCCCATGCAGTTGAGGGTTAGAGAGAGAGGGGAACTACCGTTTATTTGAGCCCATTTGAGTTGAGTTGGGTTGAGTTGAAAGAGTAGGGGTTGTTTTAAA
>CM068953.1:122345453-122352953 GCA_035128595.1 Eptatretus atami | reverse complement strand
TGCTTATTATTCTTTGGAACGTCCTTTGCATTTTCAACTGTCCTTCGTTGTGACTTTCGAGTGGAAAATTTGTAACGTGGCTGATGTACCGTAGCCTGGGGAAATTCACTCAAGCTTTCCAGCATCGTTCTGGGTTGTGTGAGCGGTTGGCATTGACTGTGAGTTTAAGGACAAGGCGTTTACTTTCAGCCTCTGAAGCACAGTGCACGCTGTGCCTTCAGGACACAAGCAACCATTATTTAGAAGAAGCCTCACTTTGTAGTCTTCCCTACCTCCCCTTCGCATACCTACCAGCGCCTCTCTAGTTCCATGCCACCCGAAGCCTTTTAAACGGGCTCCGAGTGTGCAGCGCCACAAAGGGTCTCGGCAACCGGATGGCAGGGATCAAGAGAAGTGACTGGTGGGGAGCAGGTGATTTGAGATGCAGCAGGAGGAAGGAAAAAAAAAATTGAGGAGGGAGGTGAATAAGGGTGGGTTGTGTAAGATTGCTTTGAATAATCTTTAAAGCTGTTTCGCCTGGTTTCTGGCTTGACCTGGCTTAGTGCTAATCATCATTACATAGCCCTTAACACCACAGACCATCAGAGGGACAACATTGCGTGGACTCAAAATCATTATTCTGGTTAATATTTTTCTCATTCATTTTTTGAGGACCTTTGACCCCTCCCTTATCTCTCTATTTAACCACCTTTGACAAGTCTTTCTTGGCGCATGTAAATTGACAAACTGATGCATTGTGTCGTGACCAATGTGGGGTGTTAAAACCTTCTGAAAAGGTTGCTTTCATCACTTGTCGGCAGCTTATTTTGGTATTCACGCAGTTTGTAACGAAGAGTTGAAACAAATAGTTTTTAGTATTTATGTAATTGTTTGAGAAGTGCTGAAGTGAATATTATCTTGAGAAAGAGAACAGAGATGGAAAGAAGGTCAGTTCAGAGCTTTACAGCCTCTAATCTTAATGACCTTGCTTGCACTGCTTCGGGCCATTTGTAGGCGGAACGAAACTCCGTTTGCCATTTGATGATTCCCTGAAACAAAGTTCTCCCTGGCTTGGAGCTCGACGGTAACTTGTATAGTCTTGTGGCTGTTTTACATCTGTCAACTGATGAACACAGTTTTGAATTTAATTATCTGTCTGAAACTACTAATCGGAGCAGCAATAAAGACAGGTGGGATACGTTTCTGTTACCTGCATTGAACAAAACTCTTTTGGAAATTGACTGCTCTTTGCAGGTGTAACTTGTATTGACAAATTTTGGACAATTGGAGGAAACTTTTTCTTTGCATGCTTTCCAGGAACTTTTTTTTTTGTATGCAGTGTTGAGGCTCGTGATGGTGTTAGAACACAGAACGGATCAGGACATAAAGCAACAAAAAGAACAGCAGAAAGAGAGGGGCGATGTGGGAACACACCAACAGCAGGGTCGAAGGACAAAATAGAGGGAGACTTGGAGAAATACGGGATGATGTGTGAAGAATGGGGACATGCGGAGGACACTGGGAGTGAACCAGGCGTAGACAGCTGCAAACTCTCGCTCACATCAGTGGGAGGAAGAACTGGAAACACAGAAAGAGGTGGACTTGGCGAGGGTTAATGGGGGTTAGAAAAGATCATGGTTGTGGATGGGGGATGACCTGAGAGGAGTTGAGCAACTGTCTTGAAGATTGTGGAGAGTAATATGATTGAAGACTGAAGGAAGTTGGTCCCACAGGCATGAAAAAAAGAGGAACGCATGAGTGAGGTGAGTAATGAGTCTGCATTTTGGGAGTTTCACCCGAAGGGGTTACTGGCAAACTGTGTGCGCCCTGCAAAAACCTGAGGGGGCGGTAGGGACAGAGCACGGAAAGGGCAGAGGCTCCAAGACCAAAAAGAGGTGTGGAAGATGGAGACCCTGACCTTTCTGCAATGTGAAAGTGATTAGCGAGAGACTCAGCTCAATCACGTGATATTTCAGTATTTTTGAAGACCTTTTTTAACGGCACAGCATCAAGCTAAGCAAGGTGTTAGGCAGGGGTGCTAAACCAGAGGGGAGAGCATGACTCCAAAAAGCTGTTGATGAAGGCCCTGTCCGGTTGAGGTGTGGTGTGTGTGGTTTTTTTTTTTTTTTGTTTGTTTTTTACCTTCCACAATAGCACATACTCAAAATGTTGGGACACTGCATCAGTTTCATAAGCATGCCTCAGTAATAATGCCTTTAGTGGACAGAATTTGGCATTATGGCTGATCACGTGACGTATGAACAACCTGGGAGCATGAATTTGTTATCATTTCAGAGCTGTTGCTTAGGCAACAAACTAGACCGAGATAGCAAGCAGTGTAACATGGTGTGGGAGTGTCCAGAAGACTAGATTAGGTAGGAATTGAGAATTTTGCCAGGGTACTGGCGATTACTTGCCTACTCGTCAATGAAGACCACCGGACTTCAACATGCAGCAACAACCAATGCTAGCAGACAGGTGCTCCAGGTTATCATTCTTCCAATGGATGATGTACACTTTGACTTACCGAGATGAAAAATTTTGGTTTGAGATTTTATCTCAGGCTTGACAGTTCAGAGGCGAGTGCACACACCTCGGAGCTATCCTTTCCTTTGTAGGTTTTTGATACGAGTCATCACGTTACAGTTCACTGAGAAAGCAAGCAAAACTACACTAATCCACTGATTGCTTCGAAGTTGAAACAAAATGTAATCTAACTTAACACTTTGCAGGAAAACATGACAACTTGAGCGAAGTCGATAACGCACCGTCGCAAATCCCCACACTTCCCACCTAAATCAAAGTCGAAAAATGGCAAAAAGTTCCACCATGAATGACTTGACATCAAATTTTGAGTTTAAATATTTTTCCCGTTTTAACCCTGTGACCCCAAGTCTCCATCCTTTGAGACCATGGACAGGCATCAAATCCAAAAAAACCCGTTAGGTATTTCATGCGTCCTCCAATGTTGATTACACATTACAAAGTTTCGTTTGAAAGTGTACTCGTAATTGCATTTTTTCGGTATTTGACCTTTTGACCCCACCCCAGGGGGCGGGACTAAAAATGACACTGCTCTCTGCACATTTTTTCTAGGTGGTGATCATAACAACCATGTTTGGTGAATTTCTGCACACCCGTTTAGGGGGAGATGGGGACGGACAGACAGACTGAGCCGATGACAATATCCACCCCCCCCCCCCCCCCCGTTGTTTTATTATTATTTTTTTCAAAAAGGGTGGGGATAACTAGAAGCTTTCCTTGTAAAGCTGCAAGCAAGATTTAAATGATTTGTTTTTGTTTTGTTTTGTTTAATCAAAATCCATCTTGATGAGTTATTTTCACATAATTGCATAGTCCATTGGTTTAAACATGCTGTTGCTTGGTGTATTTGATGATGAGAATCAAGCATGCAACGGTAGTCGTCATCTTGAGTGAAAATAAAGAAGTAATGAAGGATATTTCCGTGCATCGATCAAAGTTTAGTTTTCCTGCAAGTTGAATTATTCTCCTTATGGAAAAATGCATTTTGATATTTGCATATTCACTGTGCAAAATTATCCTGACAGTCCACAATCACCTTTATTTATTTAATTATGCATGTATGTATGTATGTTTGTTTATTTATTTATTTAATTATTTGTTTATTTTAAGAAACCATGTTTCTTGGACTACTTTATGCATAATTCCAATCAACAAATCATTCATTTGCTTTATTTATTTCCCTTAGTTGTCAAATCTTGAATATACAAAAGCTGCTTTCTGTGGACAAGTGCCCGTGTGTGCTCGTGTCCGTGTCCGTGTCCCCGCATCTATATATTTTCACTTTAAAATGGTCTTCTCTGTAACCGCTTGTCCGATCGATACGAAACTTTAAACATAGGAGGGACTCCATGGATAATATTTTATTGTCTGATGGCGTAGGTCACATAGTACTGCAGGGATATTGGATTATAGGAAAAAATTGCCATCATTTTCTCCTAAACCGCTCAACGAAAAAAATTGAAACTTGGCTTATGTCATCAACTCCCCATGGGTATATAGGGTGATGACGATGATGTCATCGGTGTGTGTATTCCAGCCATAATTGGTTGAATTGAAATCTTTATCGAAAAGTCTGAAACTTCATATATCTTATCTATGACCTGATGTAAGTGAAGAATTTTATGACATTCATAACCCATGCCAAGAAACTCGGTGACATAATTGGGTGCATGGATGATTACGGGTATGTGGCCCGTATAGTGGCAAGTTCAGTTGTCAATGGTATTTTTGTTTAGAGCGAAAGCGTGTGGCAAGACTACATGCTCTACGAGTACCATTTCAGTTAAAAGAATTGGAATTGAAGCGTGAATATAATGCAATACAGCTGATTGATTTAATGCTGAAAATAAACAAACACAAGTTGAAAAAAACAAGCAAATAGATTCCATTTTGTAGATGCTGCACTCGTATAAATATGAGATTTTTGCAATGGTGTTGGTGCGTATCGTGCACTGTGATATGGATTTCCGTTTGTTGAGCTTTCATTATAACTTTTTTTACGTTATGCATGCTGCACTGTAGTGTGCAGAGGCAGTTAAGCGACGGCTGTTGGAACATTCGTTGTGATGTTTACTTTGCTGGAACAGTTCTGAATGCCTTCAGCCAACCTGACAGCCGGTCTTTTGCCTTCTCAATCAGTTTGGCTTCCAAAAAGAATATATCGGCTGTTTTAATTACTTTTAATTAACCTCCGCCATCGAAGATCGCGTGTTACTGTTTTCACCCCTTTCTGTTTGTTTTGTTTGTTTGTTTGTTTGTGAACAGTATTACGGAAAAACTCCTCGACGGATTTCGACGAAATGGGTGATGGGTATGGGATTAGGTATGGTCCAAGATCATGCCATCAGATTTTGGACTTGTCCAAAATCCAATATGGCCGCTATGGCGGCCATTTTGAAAAAAATATTTCAATTTTTTTTTGCATTTCTACATGTTTAAGTGATTTCCAACCCCCCCCCCCCCCCCCCAAAAAAAAATTGTTAGAGAAAAAAAAATTTGCAACTTTTTTATCAACAAAATTTCGATTTTTTTTTTTTGCATTTCTACATGTTATAAGTGATTTCCAACAAAAAACATGCCAAAATTATAATTGCGGCTGATTTTGGAACTTCAGGTGGATATACCCACGTAAAATCAATTTCTGTCTCAAGGAATCTAGTTATGACGAATGAATTGAGTATGTAAAAGTTAAAAGTAAAGGGAAAATTGCAAACTATAACTCTGTGAACACTGTTGACGTCAAATTGAATGAATAGGATATCAGGTTCACTTGAGTGACCTAGCAGTATTGGCGGCGGAGGTTTTGCACTCTACCGAGTGCTCCCCCTCTAGTTTGTGATGCTTTGAGCAGTTTTTTCAGGTTTGCTTGATGCTTCCCTCGCCAGAGTTGAGGGTATTGCATTTGGGTCCGTTTGTTTGTCCGCACAGAACGTGAGTGTTTTTCTCTGCAACCACTTGTCAGATTGACATGAAATTTTAAAATTATTTGATTTTATCTTTAATATTTTGAATCTGGGTTATTTTGAATTTTTTTTTGTTTTGTTACTATGGTTCACTTGGCTGTGCCTGGATGTGTTTGAGGGTGGAGAAGTGGCAGCTGAAATGCGAATCCTATGCATGTTCCTCCTGATGACTTCATCTTTGGTTTTTGCTTACTTGGGATCCTTTTGATGACCCCAGTGCATGACTGTACCTATTTGTCTTCCATTTGACCTGAATTTAATTTATTTTAATCCCATTCTAAATTCAATTGAATAATAATGAAAAACGTCATGGGTCAGGTGTCCGATCAAAGCGGGGTTGCATCAAAGTGGGACGTCTTGGTACTCGGTCATCACTGCCAGCAGTTATAAAGTGCAGTTCTAGTTATGTCTCTTATTAATTACGTAACACACCAGTACACAAACACCACACAAAATACACAACCAAAAAACAACACAACACACACAAAACAAGTCCTGGCGAGGGTCTGCAATCTCTGATTGCTCTTGCTTGTTTTACGAAGCAATAATTAGATGTTTGAGACATTCTTATACATAATTTACAAATGGGTTTCTAACTGGAAACACGTACAAAGTTAAACACGTAATTGGTTTCCTGTTTATTCTGAGCCTTTTTTTTCCTCCTTTTTGGTGATAGCAATAAATATTCAAAATGTATTTGTCATCTACTTGAATAATCCAAATAATGGCTATTGACTGAAATTGTACCAAAAATCTTCTTCTTCTTTTGGTTTCTCCCGTTAGGGGTTGCCACAGCGGATCATCCGTCTCCATTTCGCTCTGTCCTCCACATCTTCCATTGTCACACCAACCACCCCGCATGTCCGCCCTCACCACATCCATAAACCTCCTCTTTGGCCCTCCTCTTCTCCTCCTACCTGGCAGCTCCATCCTCAGCATCCTTCTCCCGATATACCGCATCCCTCCTGTGCACATGTCCAAACCATCTCAATCTCACCTCTCTCACTTTGTCTCCAAACCGTCCTACCTGCGCTGTCCCTCTAAAATACTCAATTCTAATCCTGTCCATCCTCGTCACTCCCAACAAGAATCGCAGCATCTTTAACTCTGCCACCTTCAGCTCCGCTTCCTGTCTTTTGTCAGCGCCACCACCTCCAAACCATACAACATAGCTGGTCTCACTACCGTCTTGTATACTTTCCCTTTCACTCTTGCAGATACCCTTCTGTCACAAATCACTCCTGAAACTCTTCTCCACCCACGCCATCCTACCTGCACTCTCTTTCTTACTTCTCTACACCACTCTCCGTTACTTTGGACAGTTGATCCCAAGTATTTAAACCCATCCACCTTCACCACCTCAACTCCTTGCAACCGCACCATTCCGCCACCCTCCCTCTCATTTACGCACATGTACTCCGTCTTACTCCAACTGACTTTCATTCCCCTTCTCTCCAGTGCGTACCTCCCCCTCTCGAGGCTCGCCTCAGCCTGCTCCCTACTCTCACTACAGTTCATGATGTCATCCGCGAACATCATAGTCCATGGAGACTCCTGTCTGATCTCGTCCGTCAACCTGTCCATCACCATTGCAAACAGGGAAGGGCTTAGAGGTGATCCTTGATGCAATCCCACCTTTACCTTAAACCGGTCTGTCATTCCTACCGCACACCTCACCACTGTCACACTGTCCTCATACATATCCTGCACCGCCCTCACATACTTCTCTACCACTCCTGACTTCCTCATACAATACCAAAACTCCTCTCTTGCACCCTGTCATAAGCTTTCTCTAAATCCACAAACGCACACATACAACTCCTTCTGGCCTTCCATATACTCTCCATCAACACTCTCAAAGCAAACGTCGCATCTGTAGTGCTAATTCCTGACATAAAAACCATATTGCTGCTCACAAATCATCACCTCTCCTCTCAACCTAACTTCCACTACTCTTTCCCATAAACTTCATGGTGTGGCTTATCAACTTTATACCTCTGTTAGTTACCACAAC
>CM068953.1:122302688-122312714 GCA_035128595.1 Eptatretus atami | reverse complement strand
ACAGACAAACAAACAAACGGACCCAAATGCAATACCCTCTCTTTTGGCGAGGGTAAAAAGTGTACATCTGTGTATATTTATATATTCATGCGAATACCAGTCCAATGACACCAAATTCACGCGAGAAATGAATTGTCCACACCAGGAGGCACTACTTCCTTGAATGGCCAGCTTAATGCCAATTTGGGGGTTATAAATTTGGAGAACTTGCAGCCCCTAGTGAATGGGCCACAAGAGGGGGAGGGCGGAGCAGGCATGCACAACTTACAAAGCAAGGACTTATTAAATGAGGACCCAGTCATCAGACACAAACAGCCAGCTCCAACAGGATGAAGAGAAATGAGAACGATGACAAGGAGGAATAGTAAACCCTTGTAATACAATAAAACTAACCCCTTGAACTGCATGGAAACACTCACATGTACACACAGAACCTGGCAAGACATTTCAGAGTTTTAAAAGCGTCTTTGAAGGAACAGCACAGAGAGAAGCAGAGCAGGGCCCGTACTGACCAGACTGCAGCGAAAGTAAAGCAGTCCAGCACCAAGTGTGTCTGGGAAAGCAGAAAGAACGCCATTTCAGAGATGCTGATTCCCTTCCCTTCCTTTCTCTACCCACATTTTATCTTGCACCCTCCTCTCCCAGAGTGAACTGGTATGGCCAATGAGTTACTCATAATGAGGTACCACCACACAGCTCAGGCCAATATCAGGGCTGCACCTTTCCGGTGATGGGGTGGGGGAGAGCAATGGTGAGCTGCATTGCTGCTGCCTTAGCATGGGCCGGCAGGAGCCTCGCCCCAGGTTGACGTAAACACTGATGGTAACGCCATGTCCTCGGGCCCACACTTCCGCCGGAAGGGAGGAGGGGTGGGGGTGGAGAAGGGAGAGACATTATACATGATGTGCTGGTGTCAACCTCATACAAGTGACCCTCTTTGGGTTCCCTTCACTTTCCCTCCAGTTTGGACGAGGTCAGATCACACGACATCATATATTCAATTAACCTCTACTACTAACACCACCACCTTCCAACAGTGTACAGTAACAGGACAACTTAACATAACACAATGTCCTTGATACAGATGAAAATGATCTATCCGATGTGAATAAAGTGTCGATGCCAAGGTTTTACATTTCAGAGGTTCACATTTTACAACCTGCAGGGGAACTGCATCGGCAATGCTGCCTATACCTCCGGTTAATGGAGGCAACCATGGGCTTGATACATAAACAAACTCAAAACGAAACACAAAATCCCAAAACAATACACAATTCAAGGTGGTATGTTCGTGGTGGAGATGGTAAAAATGCATACACATAAATAAATAATTTAGGGTGCGATGTCAGTAACCGACATGGTGGTGTACATGTATATACATAAATATTTCATAAGTTTTGTGCTGGTCAGATGGTAAGGTGTATCTCAGTAAACACATAATTCAACGTTGTGTGTTGGTCGTGGAGATTGTAAAGTGTGTATCAATAATGGTTCCCAAAAGCATATGTACAATCCTGTACTACTACTCTCTCCCATGCAATATATATTTTTTAATTCTGCTAAATTTCGAAAATAAAATCGTTTGTCAAGACTTTTGTCTCCAATCCCAAAAACAAATCACGTACTTCATGCCTAGCTATTGTTGCAAACATTTGCCGAATATGAAAGAAACGCTCAGTCAATTGATGAGTGAAGGCTCTAAATGGATGGACGTACGAAAGGACAGCACCCAAAATATAACCCCAAAACTCTCCCACTTCGCCCCCCCCCCTTTCCCAGTCAAATGATGGACAGATGTCTCGACGAGGACTAAAAAAAATTGAGAGGAAGGCTTGCACAACAATGTAGCAAATCTATAGAAAAGGAAATGGACAATTTTGAGGTTTATGGCAGGCAAACTGCACACATTGTAAGCAAAGCTTTCACCTGTTTTACCCCACAGAGCAAACTACATTGATAGAATGTACGTATATACATATATATATATATATATATATATATATATATATATATATATATATATATATATATATATAACCGGCGCGTAGTGGCGTGCACCTGTAATCCGGCTACTCGGAGGCTTGGGTTGGAGGATCGCTTGAGGACGGGAGCTCCACGCTGGGCCCGCGCTATGAGAGGGTGTAGGGCAGCCCGGAATCATGGAGAAGCCCAATCCTTATCCCTGTGTCGTAAGAGGCGACCAGGGTAGCGTCAGGAAGGGCATCCGGCGTAAAACCTATGCCAAATCAGTTTGCGGATCATAACGGATGATCCGCTGTGGCGACCCCTAACGGAGCAGCCGAAAGACGAACAACATATATATATATATATATATGGGGCTGCAAAAGTAGGTATACAGTAAGGATTATACCAGTATTACCAGTATTATAATAGTGGTGCTTGGATTCATTTAATACTAGAATTCATTTAATTTGAACATTTGAGGGATTAATATGTTTATTATTGATATGTTTATTATTGGTATGTTATTATTGATATGCTTGTATAATCAATAAAATACGTTTTGTGCGCACGTTTTGTTTTCATTACTGTATACCTACTTTTGCAGCCCCCTGTATAATATATATATATATATATATATATATATATAATATATATATACACAAAGATGTCACCTAACTCATCCACCTAGTTTTGTCATAATCCATCTACAACTGTTTGAAATAGCATGCTATATATCTTTTTGGCTCTATCTCTCAATAGTGAAGAATGACTAGAATAAATATATAATTATATATATATATATATGTATATATATTATATATATATATATATATATATATATATATATAATATTATATATATATATATATAAACAAAGATGGACATTAAGGCCGTTTGTAAAGAACACTCAAAATTACGTTGTATCCTGTGGTGCTAAAATGTCAGATTATTTACAAAAATGGGGGCACTTTCTTCCAAAGTTAAACTTTAGGACAACTTCAGACAAATGAAAATGATATTATGCAAGTATTTCGAGACTAACGCAATTAACCAATGACATAATAACTGAAACAAAAATTGTAACACCAATCATGCATATGCGAGATGCAAATCTAAATAAGGGACAGCAAGTCGAAAAGAAGGTACACCAACAAGGAAGTAGATGGCACTCGCATGAAAGTGCGAATGATGTGAAGTAAAGGCACTTCTGTAGCAGCAAAAGCTAGGAAAACGTGCTTCAATCATACGTCCTCGTTCTGGTGGCGGGTGGTGAGCAAGGCCGTGCAGAATGCACGCCACCATTTCAATGGAGGGAATATGCGCACAAACCTTTCGGTTTCGTCTCAGTCAAAGTTACTTTTCACAAAAGGAACAGCAACATTAGAAATACAATAATGGCAGTGTTTACATTCAGTAATGAAAGCAAAAAATGATGAAGTGAGGGCAGATTACATTTCAGATCTGGGTTACGTGAAACGTCTCTTATTAGTGAGGTGGTGGCTTAAGGATGAAAATGACAAGCAAGGTTCATTAGACGGTGGACAAAAAAACAATTTCTTCATCAAAGCACCACATGGGTTTAAAGGATTGAAAAAAAAGATCATGCTCAAAAAAATTGGATAACCACAAGGGTCCCAAATGACGTCATTATGATATCATCATTAAACTAGAACAGCACTCGGTGGAGCGCATACCTCGGCCAGGCTGAACAGTTTACATTTTGTATCCCACTTATGGGTCGGATCTGAATTCGGACCAAAATCAAAATCGAATCGGCTTGTTCTTGTCACCTAACTCATCCACCTAGTTTTGTCATAATCCATCTACAACTGTTTGAAGTAGCTGTTTACTGTTGATCTACAACTGTTTGAACTACAACAAGTAGTTGATCTACAACTGTTTGAAGAATCCAACTATATATAATTTTTGGCTCTATCTCTCAATAGTGAAGAATGACTAGGAATAAATAAATAAATAAAATTCCCCAATCCAGATTCGGATCTTCACCAAAATATTATCAATTTGTCCTTGTCATACACTTAACCTGTCCACCAAGTTTCCTCAAAATCCGTCCATAACTTTTTTAAATATCCTGCTCACAGAGACAGACAGACAGACGGGTGAAAACATAACCTCTGTCCACCTTCAGTGGTAGAGTTACCTTGTAAAAGATACAAAATGCTAAAATTGCTACAGTGATAATAAAATGCTATGGAGAGATTTTAAGGTTAAGAAATCCAATGTTGATATCATTTCCATTAAACCGATCAATTAGGTGATATCAAGACGTCCCATATGATGTCATTGTGATGTCATCATCTCTCTATTGCCTTATAAAAACAAATAAACTGTAAAATTTCAATTTCTAAATGGCATAGTTGGATTTTAACTGTCCATCTTTCAGTTTTTGAAGCCTAAGATTTTAACGGTGATATTACTTAATTTCAATGAACTGAAATAATAGGTGTTGTGATGTCATAAGATGGCAGACCAATAACTACCACTAAAACAAAGAATAACAAGAAAAAGAGCAATCAGAGATTGCAGACCCTCGCCAGGACTTGTTTTGTGTGGTGTTTGTGTAGTTTTGTGTGGTGTATTTTGTGAAGTTTGTGTACTGGTGTGTTACATAATTAAGAAGAGACATAACTAGAACTGCCACTTTATAACTGCGAGCAGTGATGACCGGGTACCAAGACGTCCCACTTTGATGCAACCCCGCTTTGATTGGACATTTGACCCTGACCTATGACGTTTATTATTATTCAATATTGTTCAATTGAATTGAGAATGGGATTAAAATAAATTCAATTCAAATCAAATGGAAGACCAAATAGGAACAGTCCTGCATTGCAGTAATCAGAAGGAACCCGAACAAGCAAAAAGCAAAGATGAAATCTTCAGGAGGAACCTGGATAGGACTCGAGCTTCAACTGCTACTCCTCTACCCTCAAACGCATCCAGGCGCAGCCAAGTGAGCCTTATTTAAAAAAATGAAAAAGAATGTAGATAAAAAATATTAATAATTCTGGCTGCCAAACCATGCGTCTTATTAAGTTGAAATTTAAAACATACATTCCCCATCACGATGAGATCAAAATTTTAAAGTTTTACATCGATTGATGTAGCGGTTCAAGAGAGAATTTTAAAAATATTTTCCTTCAATCTAATATGGCTACCAAGCCAAGTGATCCATCAATTATTCCTTCATAAACTTTTACACCCAAAGCTTGGGGTACATTTGTGTGAAGTTTCCCCTTGATCTGCCCAGCTGTTCTGGAGAAGATTTTTATAGGTTTTACGGTAAATCGAATAGGGCTGAAAAACCATGTGACCTATGACGTCAAATGTGTCCTCATGGATAGGCGGTCATACCTGTAAAGTTTTGCCTCGATCTGTTCAGCCACTTCAGAGATGATGATTTTTGAAGGTTTTTAAAAACAAAAAAAACAATACGGCTGCCGAATCACGTGACTGATGACGTCAGCATTTTTTTTTCCTGTGGACCATTTTATCCCGAGATGACCCTCAAAAATTTTCATACTGATCAGATAAAGCATTCGACGTATGCAATTATGATGAAATAACAAAGTCACCTATGACATCAAAAAAAATTAGACTTGTTTCCCAGGGGGAGTACGTCACATGTGCCAAGTTTCTATTTTTTCTATGGAGCGGTTTCTGAGATACAGAGGTCCAAAGTTTTTTTCTTTCTTCCAATATGGCTGCCAGACCACGTGAAGTATGATGTCATAATTATCATTAAAATATTCAGAGAATCGGAGAAGCGGGGTTGCAGAGAAAAGACAGAAAATGAGCGTGGACCTACATACGTATACGATGTACAGATGGACAACCCAAAAACAATGCCACCGGTGACTTCGTCAGCAGAGGCATAAAAATTTGTAAGCCCATATGGTGCTTTGGTGAAAAAAACACATATTAAGTTTGGGTATTAGATATTGTTAGGGTGTGTATACCACCAAATTGGCACTCCTGTAAACTAAAATGGGGGCAGATTTTGATGTCGTCGATACACTTTGGTACATCACAGGTGATGAATGTTGTGGTCAGGTTTCATAAAAATTGTGTGTGGTTTCGGAGGAGATAGCAAACACCTATTTTGGGGGTTCAAACCCAACCCACCCTTCCCATACACCCTTTTAATGAGTGCAGATTTTGATGAGGTTGACTTTGTTACATCACTGGTGATGAAGGTTGTGGTCAAGTTTCATCGAAATCGTGTGTGTAGTTTATGGCTACCAAACTACGTGTAGAGAAGAGAGCTATAATACGTATTTTGGGGTGGTTAAACTCTGCCCCATAGACCCCTTTAATGAGCGCAGATTTTGATGTGGTCGATACACTTTTGGTACGTCATGAGTGATGAAGGTTGTGGTCAACTTTCATCAAAATTGTGTGTGTAGTTTTGGAGAAGAGCAAACACCTATTTTGAGAGGTGGGGGAGGGGGTTCAAAACCCCCCCCTGAAGACCCCCTTAATGAGTGCAGATTTTGATGCGGTCAATACACCTTCGTTAGGCATCACATTGGAATTGAAACAATACCTCACCATTTGCGGATTCGACATTCGCGGCATTTTTCAGGAATGTATTATTGGTGAACGTCGGGGTCCGACAGTATATCAAAATAATTAAAAAAAAACTTATGATAATGAGAAATATCAAATGTGTCTTTACATGTATTAAATAATCAGTGAGACTGTTCAGACAACTTATTCTGTTAAGACAAAGTTTTCGTCAATAATGATCATAATAAAATAAAGAATATGAATAAATACCTTCAATATTGTGAAAACTTGCTGTTAAAATTGTGATACAATAAAGCTAGGCATTGATTTAAGTGGACTCAGACTTTTGTACCCGACTATAAACGAAACAATCCATAAGCCCTGGTCCAATAATAAGATCCAATGTCTGTCAGTGTTGCACCTTCTACCAAACCAATGGTCTCACCATTGAAAATGTTACCAGATTAAATCGCCAAAGACCTGGACAGTACAGGGTCAATCAAATTAATTTGGAGAAAATCATTTTAATTCTTCACATTGATATCGATAAATGCACAGACAAAGCATGCGTACGCAGTTAATAGATGAGCACACAATAGAGTAAACCCTTAAACATTGTGGGTTTGAACATTGCAGTTTATACAAATCGGGGGCAACCTGTTCATCTACCAATTTAGTTATTGTGGGGCTTAATTTTGATCAATCGTGGTTTTTGAGCGGAGTTGTGATGGTTATCTCTTCCCCACAAGCCTTTTGTTGTTTCTCATCCATCCATCCATTGGGACCATACTCTGTGCAGAGCGTTGGTGCTGCTTAAGCAGTCTCCTTAGCTATTGGGCACAATCTTGGACGGGTCGCCACTCCGACACAGAATACCAGCATGCTGGCACTCATTTTGCCGACCTCGGAAGGATGACAGGCAGAGTTAACCCCACCTGGTATTAATTCAACATCTGTTTCTCATGCAATGTTAATAATGATGTAAGAGTGTAAAACGATGGACAAAAGTGATTTTTAATTTAATTTAATTTATTTGCTGGTTTATGGGAGTTCCAGAATGATATATAAAAGAAACCCATTGACAGGTTGCAAAGGAAATCAATTTAAGAGATTAATAAGGGAGGGATTGTGGGGGTTAGGGGGTACATTTAATTGTTTATGCCCGTTTTATCTGCTTCAACGCAGAAGGAGACTTCATCCTAAAGCAGATTTATATTTATTTTACGTGTTTATTTCAATTGTGATGTGTTCATGTTTGGCTGCCGCCCACCTTCCTCTATATTTTTCTTAAAGCCAAGAACCTAACGCCCTTATTCCCATAGGCACTTGGTTTTAGCTATCGTGGCTTTGAATATCGTAGCATTTTCCAGGAACGTAACCCCCACGATATTTAAGGGTTTACTGTATGTCAACGCCCATCAAAATTGCGCATACAAGGCACCTGGTATGCCTGGAAGCATTTGCTCTTCAGGGTTAAAGCAAAGTCGTATTGTATTCAATCGATTTAGAAAGAACATGGATGTAGAAGGAGGCCATTTGGCCCAACAAAACTTTGCTACATCAGCACCACATTAATTAAATCGAGCAATTTATCGACTTAAATATATTAGGTGTATGGATATAGGGTGGGAGGAATTGGGATGAGAACAAGCATATACATTACCAAAGTGTTATATTGATATATAACAATATCTATTGTCTGTGAAATGCCCGTTGAACATATAATCTATACTATAAATGTTGATCTGTTTGTCTGCGTGTTACATATACACTCCAGCAATAGACAGATTAGGACCAAATTTGTCATAGAGGTAAAAGGTTGTACTGGCCAGGTTCAAGTGGGGTTAGCGGCTCTTTCGGCCTTGGAATTTAAACCCCCGGGAAAAATGATGGGGTGTACTTCATCGCTGTTGCAGTTGATTTGAATAGCGCGACCTTTGATGGTATAGTAGAACAAAAAAAAAAATGTTCTGTAGCACATTGCCAACCAAAGGTGAGCCGAGATGGGTACAACTACCCTGAGGGTGGGAGTGCCACTTAAAAATGGAGCAGCAGTCAGTGAAGTTGAACGCTACAGGATGGATTGAATTTCCCTGGACAATTGCCTGACCTGACTGTTATCTACTGTGGTTATTCTCACCTCCACCATGGCTAGCTTTTCCCGTCACTGGGAACGGGTACGTTTGCTAGTAAGATACATAATAAGATTAAGATATAATCGAGTGAGAAATGCCCATTGAGTAAGCAGGTTTCAGAAGAAGAAGACATACTAGAGGTTAAATCGCAAATCTGAGGTAGATCAGGGAAAAAGCAAAGGAATATCAAAATAAAGTGCATCTCTGTTTTGTAGATTATCGCAAAGCTTTCGATTGTGTTGATCATGAATTGATGCGGATTATACTGAGATATATGGGGATGTCGAAGTAAATGATATGTCTGATAAGCCTGTACACTACACAAGACACTACAGTAAAAACAGAGTGTGGAGAGACAGAATGGTTTGGAAATGGAAATGGGGTTACACAGGGGGTGCATTCTCTCCCCCTTACTTGTTCAAGCTGTACAGAGAGTACATCATAAGGAAATCAAACTTGGATGACATAGAGGCTGGAGTCAGGATTGCAGGAAGATGTATCAACAACTTAAGGTCTGCTGACGATACCACTCTGTTAGCAGAAAGTGAAGAGGACTTGATGAAACTGCTGCAGCAGCAGCAAAAAAGGAAAGCGAAAAAGCTGGTCTTTATTTAAACCGAAAAAAGACTAAAATATTGTCAACTGAGAAGATCGATGTGTTCACATTTGGAGACATCACGTAGAAATAGTGAAAGTTTCAACTTCCTGGGTTTGAAATTGAAATAAGTAGAAACGTGTGGAGGAGAAATTAATGATCGGTTAGCATTGGGGAGAAGAGCAATATCAGGATTGACAAAGATCTGGAAAGACAAAGATGTGACAACACAAACCAAGAGGAGGTTGGTGAATGCCTCTGATATTTCCAGTTGCAATGTATGGATGTGAGTCATGGACAGTGAAAAAGGAAGAAAGGAAGAAGATTGGCAGTTTTGAAGTGTGGTTTTGGAGACAAATGTTTAAAATTCCTTGCACTGCAAGAGGAACAAACAAATCTGTGCTTGAAGAAATTAGATCACCATGTACATTAAAAGCACTGATGATAAAACAGAAACTGTCATACTTTGGACACACCATTCAGGCAGAAAATGAAAATCTGGAGAAAGCACCTATGCTGGGAGTGGTTGAGGAAAGAAAAGGAAGCGGCAGACCTTGAATGTGCTGGATGGATGGGGTAAAGGCAACAAAACAAGCCGTCCCTGCCAGAGCTTTTGGAAGCAGTGCAGGATAGGGATGTTTGGAGAAATCTGATCATGAATATCACCAGAAGTCGGACACGACCTGATGGAACTGGATGACAAGATGAATATTTGCATCTCTTCCCAAATCACTGGTTGCACAAAGTTGAAAATGGTACCATATTAAATCGCCAAGTACCCAGGCAGTGCAAGGCGAAAAA
>CM068953.1:122280898-122298869 GCA_035128595.1 Eptatretus atami | reverse complement strand
TTTCAAAAAGCATGAGGATGATAAAAGCAAAGTCAGAATCCTCATTCTTTGTACAGAGTGTAACCTATGATGGTGATATGATGCACGTACGATGGGTCAAATGCCTTATTCTTGTGTTCCTCTCCCTCAAATATTTCACACAAAAGAGAAAGCCCAGTCCATATTTTTGTGACACAAAAGTATGGACGTAATGCATTTATCATGTAGCTCTGTGAACCATGGGCATGTTCAACAAAGTACCAAGTCAACGACTCAAGTTCAGCAGTCAGGTATACTGTTGCAGAAGTTATCAGGTATAACTGGCTCGCTCCCCCCTCCAATGTTCTCATCATTTACATAAATTGAAGCCCACCCATGAGCCTTAGGCTCTGAAAGTACAAAGTGAAAGCTGTAGTTTATGCACTTGTGTCGGTTAATGGAGGAGGGGTGGTGGTTGGGGAAGCGACGACAATAAAAACTTTTTAAAAAGCTCACAGATAACGACTCGAGCAATGCTGTACCCTTCAGTTGATGCAGGCACAATGCTCACCATTCAACGACAATAAGTTGTCCATTCCGGGATGAGGGTAACCGATCCCGAGACGACCTGCAGCACAACCACAACACAACAAAAGCATCGGTTATCAGGCTCCATTAACCATTGGGGGAAAAAATCTATATAATGCTAAGAGCAAAGCAGTGCAAAAATAATTTTTCACTTACAAAATGCAATTATCTCACAGTATCCTGTCAATAGTCCTCGAGCAATGATCACAAAATTACAACAAAAAACGGGATTTTGACTCCTTGAGCCATTTCAAATCAACATAGCCCACTGGTAATCTTCAGGTTAATAGAAACTATGCAGAGGAATAATTCTCAGCAAAGTCAGACCAACCATGCATCACCAAATAATTCAGAGGCAGAAACAAAATCTTCACACCTCTTATCGTACACACACACAAAGATGGACAAACTTGTGAAAAGTGCTGCAATTGAAAAATTAAGCACCTCACTCCCTGCCTTCACCTCCTCCCATGGAATGCGGTAACACTGACCCAGGATAATGATGGAACGCATACAGGTACAATGACTGATTAAATATTGGAAGTACTGCACAATAAAACCTGTATATTAAAAGTGCTTAAGAAAGAATGCTTCATTGGGAAGGGGTAAAACGACTTTTGGGCCACCCTGTACGAGTAACACCTGCGTTGATTACATGTTATCATTACTATCAAATAATTTGTAAATTACATAGCTAGAATAAACATGAAAACAGTTCACACCAAATTCATGTCCTTGTGCCAATCAAGTCAAGCTTATTTGCTTATGTTTTTTTTACTGGGGATGTATCGGAATCATTTGCAGTCCAATCAAGTGTGCTGGCTGCAACAAAGCTTTTCTGGTAGTGGCTGAGACTGATGATCTCAGCTGTTGTTTGTTGGCGAATTTTGCACATTGCTTCATTTATAACAGTGAAGTACATGCCAAAGTCAGATTTTGAATGGATCGAAAAGCCATTCGGGGTAAGCTAAAAAAAACAGTGAAAGACTTTGGACACAATGCGCACCATTTCCTCTACCTTCTCAGCACTCTAACATGCTCTGAACTAGTGGTCGACCGATATAATCGGCAAATATCTGGCATTTTGAGTGTATTGGCATCGGCCGATGATGGCGCCGATATAACCGATTTCTTTTTATTTTTTAACTTTCCTTCTTGTGATGCTCGGCAGCACGAGGCCCCTCCTTGTGTCAATTTGACATCTGCAGCCACCCTTCAGGTCAGGTGGCGACTGCGGAACGTTAGTGAGAGCTTTCTCACAGCGCTGGATATGCCCAAGAGGGAAAGGTAAGACTGTCCAGTGCTCTACATTCCTAGCTTTCAGATCTCAATTTGTTTCATTCCCCACAGCGAACCAAGTCGTGTTACCTACGCCCACTGTTTGTGCTGCATAACCTCCGCGGGCGTCACACATACACGGGGCCGCCTCATAGCCTTTCACATGTCCACTCTTGCACCGTGGGAATTTCCCAAGGCACTCACGCACATGGGCCGTCTTGTGACCTTTCACGCTCTCACACCGTGGGCCTTTCACACACTCACAAGCCGCCCCGTGACCATTCACACACACGGGACGTCTCTCGGAGACCCGCAGCCGAATCTGCCATTTGTGACGGGTGCACGCTTCGCAGCACGCTGTGCCCTGCCGCATACTGGTTCCTATGGGAAGAATTTAATCTTTACTTGTATATCTGTGGTCACCTCAGACCCAGATGCAGTGGGATATGTAACATGGCTTATTTGAGAAAATACCGACTCTAGGTCCTTTGATATAAGCGTCAAACACATTCGGCCATCACTCAGCACCGATCGAATCAGTTAGAGATGGGCCCTGGGATGCTGGGCAGTGTGTGGGTGCATCGAAAGTCGACACCTCTGCTAAACTTAGCATGTAATATCTTGTGCACCCTTCGAAACCAAGACTGATAAGGGATAAACGAGCGATACAAGTGCCTCAGTGCCTAAGAAACAAAGGAAAGCTATTTAAACGAAGGTGAAATTCAGTGATTGAGCGATAGAAGCAGTGAACATTTGCTGAGCACTTGGACTGACAGAATCCACCTTCCAAAGATTCATGCAATGCCGATAAAATCAAAGCGAGTTCTCAGAGTGTTTTGCTATTAATGCAAAGAAAGTGAGTCACTGCAATGGAGTGACTCGACGTTGACGACCCTGCACCTTCCTCCCCTCCACCTCCATCACCGCAAGCAGCACCATTTAACATAGGTTGGTGAAGTTTAATTTTATTTGATTTAAATACATAAGTGTGTGTGTGTGTGTGTGTGTGTGTGTGTGTGTGTGTTTTCCCCATTCACCCACGTCCTGACACACAACCTCCAGCAATTACATTGTTTTTGTTAATGGGAAAATTACTTTTGTTTTACACGTTTTCAGCTAACGCGATAAATTCTCAACAACCACGTTAAACAAAGCATTACTGTATATGAGGCCCCGCGAGGAGGAGTGATGTAAGCGACATTTTTTAATGATATGATGATGATAGGCCTCGGATGATAGGGGGAAGGGTTAAAATAGTGATATATGGCATTAACTCCAAAATGGCCGATGTGTCCCTTACATCACTCCTCCTAAACTTAGCTATGACAAAGTGGAATCGCTGAGGTTTTATTTCAATGCTATGTAAGAGAAGGTGTAAGAGAAGCGCCTCATATGACAAAGTGGAAATAAAGAAACAACACCCATGGCACCACCCTAACATGGCAGCTAGTACGAGAACTATGTGGAAGGAGGGAATGATAATATTGTTGTTTTTTGTTTTTTGTTTTTTTTTTTTACATTTTTTCACTTCAATCTCAAAATTATAGTTTTAGTTTGAAAAGTTGGTGGTTTTCAGGTAAAACCGGATTTTCAGATACTGGATTTGTGGTTGGTTACCTGTATAAGCTTTGCTTGACATTATCATTGCCTTGATAATTAAAATAATGTTGGTAGTTGGCCTACATATTGTACTGTAATGTTGTGCCTGAGCAAGAAAGCAGAGTTAACATCATGTTAAATAAATTTGTAAATTCAAGTTCAACAATCTATATATTAATACTGAAGGACCAATTTGGGCTCCTCCTAGCGGTCGCGTCACGTTTTTCTCGGTACTGTGACCTGAGAAGTTTTGACACGGTGTTTGTACGTCAAAGTAGACACGTGCACAAATCAGGGGACTTCTTCACAAGGAGTAGTGTACACCAAAAATGTCGTGTACAAGGACGTTTTGTAGGCCTCATTAGGTAAGGCCATGGAGTACATCGACTGGGATCCGGCTCTTACAAGAGTGCCACTGGTTGTCATATTGGGCTCATGGAACGGAATCCGTCTGTGACGGGGTTTCGGCTAGTTTTAAGTAATTCTCATTTTTTATGATTAAATTGTTTAATCAGATGCATATATCGGCATTATATCGGTCATCGGCCCCTCTGCTCTCTAAATACCAGTATTGGCCCTTGGAAAATCCATACCGGTTGACCTTTACTCTCAACATCCTTACTCCTTTCTTTGTTCCCGCTTCCTAACCCTATCTTTTCTCCATTATAAAAATCTAATAAAACCTCACATTCTGCCTACAAAATATGCAGGGGGACCTTTTATTTACTGTAGCTTATCAAGACGACACTTGCAAACTCCAAAAGAGCCCTTTGAAGATTATCACTGAGCCAGAGAAGGGCGAGCAGTCACTGAGTCATTGCCGAGAAGTTGCCGGGTCATCGCCGAGTAATAGTCAAGTTCTTGGCACTCAGCTTCTGCTGCGTTCCACAGCCAATCATTGCTAGCATTGACATTTAGAATTTCTCACACACTACATTAAGCGATTATCTCACGCGTCCTGTCTCTCCTATTTACTGTCTCGTCTGCTGTAGACGCACAAACTAAAAGAACTGCAGATACACACCTCCTTCACTCTTCCTCTTCTGCATCACACATGCACCTCCCACTCACGCACCATAGACACCCCCGGTTTTCTTCCCTCCTCAGCGATTGGGAAGCGTCGGCCCGTCGGTCACGCCAGGTATTGAAAGAGGTCATGAACACCTCAACTGCCTCTCATCTTTCTTGCTCTCCAATTTCCTTGGGTGTGTGTATGACAACGTCTGTATTGTTTGCACAAGTTAAGAATCTGCAAGTTCTTTATATCGGTTTCACTATGTCCTGTGTTTTCTCTTTGTATATAACTGCATTTCTTTTGCCGCACCCCACAAATTCTTGCTTTCCCCTTGCTGTACATATTGCTGAAATAAAACCTTTCATTATTGTTCACATACTTTTTCTCACCCTCACTTTATAAATAAATTGCTTATGTTATAAATGTACCCAGCTCATTCTGTCTTTTCCTACATTGGTCCAGCGTGGTCCGCACGTCAGTTTAGCCGGAAAGTTCTGCCCCACTAATTTGCACTCGTTAGCCAGTGCACACTCACTGTATCGCTCAGCAGTAATCTGGGTGTGTGCTGAGGACAGAAGAGCCCACCCCCGGTTTGGCCATCCACAGATAAGGCATCACGTGAGGTAGTGTAACCCTACCAGGATTAGCATTGCTAATCGGCGTTCGTGGTTGTTTCGAAACCCGCCGGTGCATGGAGTTACCGGTGCCCAGTGAGCTCAGGACCTGGCATTCGGGAGGGACCTGAGTGCTTCCCCTCGTGGTGAGCCTTGAACCCCAAGTCCATAACAACATAATCCAAGTGCACACGTTCCAACAATGGTTGCGACTACTGCCAATATAAGAAGAATTGAAGAGATTCTGAGAAACTGCCACATAACATATTGCAGAAGAAAATGGAATCGGTATTGGGAGTGTGGAGACCATTATTCACATCTACCTACCTCAAGTTCTCAAAAGTTAAATGCATGATGAGTTATGTAAAAAAAAAGAAGGTTTTTTTTCAATAAAATTGCAACAGGTGCAACAGTGGCCTCTGAACTACTGGAACGTTACCACTGAGAAGGGGATAACTTTCTGAATAAAATTTAACATGTCATAAATCATGGGTTCACCAGTACATACGAGAAAGCAAGCAGTCAAGCGTGGAATGGTGCAACCACAGCTCCTTCAAGCAAAGGGAGTTCAAGACTGAGACATCTGCCAGAAAAAATGTTGGCTACATTGCTTTGAAACTACCAAGGACTAATTAATGCAGATTTTCTAGACAGCAGGAGAACAATAAACTCTCAGCATTGAAGCAATTTTTAACTTGAATGGCACTCGGGAGAGCACGTACCTCTGCCAGGCTGAACAGTTTACCTTTTGTATCCCACTGATAGGCCGGATATGCGTCCAGACCTGAACCAAAATTGAATGGGCTTGTTCTTGTCACCTCCCCAACTCATCCACTAACTTTCGTCCGAATCTGCCCGTAACTTTTGAGACAGCATGCTCTATCTCGTTTTTAGCTCTATCACTCAATGGTGAATCACTTAAAAATTCTCTGATCCGGATACGGATCTTTATCAAAATCAAATCAATTATTCTGTCACCCATCCAACCTATTTGACAGGTTTTGTCTGAATCCACCCACAACTTTTTGAGATACGTTATATATAGTTTTTGGACTCATCTCTCAATGGTGAAGAATCACTTTTAAAATTCTGGTTTTTGGATCTGATCCTGATCTTCAGCAAAATTGAAACAATTCGTCCTTGGCACACACCCAACCTGTCCACCAGATTTCATCCTAATCTATCCATAACTTTTTGAGATTCGTCCACAAGCACATCAAGCATACAAGCCCAAATGAATCAAAGGTTCTCTTCAAAAAACACATGATTGGCCAAATTGGTGAAAGGCAGCGTGCTCACTTTGATTTGTACTCTTGGGAAATACTCCAAACAAAATTTCTTTTTTCTAAACTCATGTCTGGTAGATAGAGTGGCAACAGATTGACACTTGTGGGACAAATCACTGTTTAGAGAGATTAGGCTGGCTGGATACGACATTGAAAGCAAGCAGATGATAAGAGTAGAAGAAAGAGGTGGAATGGGTGAAAAATAATCCACATCCAAAGAAGAAAAAAATAGAGATGGGGGGGGGGGGGGGCTGGGGAAATTTGAGAGGGCAAGAATTAAGCAAACATGGCAAAATTCCACGAAAGTGCCTTCAGAAAGCATTCACACCCCTTGACTTTTGTCACATTTTGTTGTGTTCCAGCCTGAATATAAAATGGATTAAATTGAGATTTTCATTTGTCACCAATCTACACAAAATAGGCCATAATGACAAAGTGAAAAAAATGTTTTTAGAATTTGTTTTTTCCAAATTAATGAAGAACAAAATGCTGAAATGTCTTGCATTAATAAGTATTCAATCCCTTTGCTAAACGACTAAAAATTGATCTCGGGTACATCCAAATTTCCTTTTATCATCCTTGAGATGTCTCGCACCTTGATTGGAGTCCACCTGTGGCCAATTCAAATGATTGGACATGATTTAGAAAGAAACACACCTTTCTACATAAGGTCCCACAGTTGATGGTGCATGTCAGAGCAGAAGGTCCACAATGAAGTTCAAGGAACTGTCCGTAGAACTTTGAGATAGAATTGTGAGGAGGCATAGATGTGGGGGAAGGGTATAAAACGATTTCTAGAGTGTTGAAAGTTCCCAAGAGCACAGTGAGCCCCATCATTAGGAAATGGAAAGAATATGCAACTACCCAGACTCTTCCTTGAGCTGGACGTCTGACCAAACTGAGAAACGGGCCAAGAAGGACCTTGGTCAGGGAGGTGCCCAATAATCCAATGACTACTCTGACAGAACTACAGAGTTCTTTAGCCGAGATTGGAGAACCTGCCAGGAGAACAGTCTCTGCAGCACTTCACAAATCTGGGCTTTATGGGAGAGTGTCCAGACAGAAGTCACTCCTGAGAAAATGGCACGTGACAACACACATGGAGATTGCAAAAAGGCACGTGAAAGACTCTGAGAGCATGAGGCAAAAGATTATGTGGTCTGATGAGATGAAAATAGAACCCTTTGGACTGAATGCAAAGCACTAAGCCTGTCGGAAACTGAGCACAGCTCATCACGGATATAACACCATCCCTACCGTGAAGCATGGTGGTGGCAGCATCGTGCTATGGGGATGATTTTTAGGGGCAGGGACTGGGAGACTTGTGAGTATAGACTATAGAGGGAACAATGAATGGAGCCAAATACAGGCAAATCCTTGAGGACAACCTGCTTCTGAGTGCAAAAGTCCTGAGACTACGGTGAAGATTTACGTTCCAACAGGACAATGACCCAAGCATACAGCCAAATCAACACTGGAATGGTTTCAGATCAATAACATGAAAGTCCTTGAGTAGCCCAGCCAAAGCCCAGACTTGAATCCCATTGAGAATCTGTGGAAAGAGTTGAAGATTGCTGTTCACCGACACTCGCCATCCAACTTAACAGAGCTTGAGCAAATCTGCAAGGAAGAAATGGAGAAAATCCCCAAATAGAGATATGCAAAGCTGACACAGACATACCCAAGAAGAATCGAAGCTGTAATCACTGCTAAAGGCACTTCTATAAAGTATTCTCAGGTGGCTGAATACTTAAATAAACTAGAGGGGGAGCACTTGGTAGAGTGCAAAACCTCCGCCGCAATACTGCTAGGTCACTCAAGTGAACCTGATATCCTATTCATTCAATTTGACGTCAACAGTGCTCACAGAGTTATAGTTTGCAACTTTCCCTTTTACTACTCAATTCATTCGTCATAACTAGATTCCAAGACAGGAATTGATTTTAGTGGTATATCCACCTGAAGTTCCAAAATCAGCCACATTATAATTTTGGCATGTTTTTTGTTGGAAATCACTTATAACATGTAGAAATGCAAAAAAAAAAAAAAAAATCGAAATTTTGTTGAAAAAAAAGTTGCAAAATTTTGTTTTTTTTTCTCTAACAATTTTTTTTGGGGGGGGGGGTTGGAAATCACTTAAAACTTGTAGAAATGCAAAAAGAAAATTCAAATATTTTTTCAAAATGGCCCCATAGCGGCCATATTGGACTTTGGACCAAGTCCAAAATCTAATGGCATGATCCTTGGACCATACCTAATCCCCCACCAAGTTTCGTCGAAATCCGTCGAGGAGTTTTTCGTAATACTGTTCACAAAACAAACAAACAAACAAACAAACAGACAGGGGTGAAAACAGTAACCTCCGTCCATCTTCGATGGTGGAGGTTAACAAGAAGGGCACTCGGTAAAGCGCATACCTCCGCCCTGTAATGCCTGATCCATGAGAACACATCTGGCCCAATACATTTTTGAGATATCGTGCTATATATCATTTTTAGCCCTATCTCTCAATGGTGAAGAATCACTTCAAAAATTCTAGTAGTATCCGGATCTTCACCAAAATTTAATCAGTTCGCCCTTGTCACACATCGAACCTGTCCACAAAATTTCATCCGGATCCGTCCACAACTTTTTTGAGATATTCTGTACTGTACACAAACAGAGACAGACAGAAAGGGCTGAAAACATAACCTCCTTCATCTTCGGTGGTGGAGGTAATTAGACATTTCAGCTTTTTATTTTCAAATAACGAGTAAAAATTGTAATGTGAAAAAATTTCTAAAAACACGTTTTCACTTTGTCATTTCGGGCTATTTTGTGGAGCTCGGTGACAAAAACTTTTTAAATTTAACCCATTTTAAATTCAGGCTGAAACAACAAAATGTGGAAAAGTCAAGGGGTGTGAATACTTTCTGAAGGCATTGTAAATTTCTTTGAGCTAGTTCCTCACTGAAAAGCACAAAAAAAGTCGGTCAATTCCACAAGGACCAAAACAATGTCATCACAACCCTTTGAAGGGTGTTGGACTTTGTAACAGCAATCTTCAATTTGAGCAAAGCAAGCAAACAATTCCATTTCACACTACACTTCTGACAACTGCTTGCACAGCAGAATTCCTGTATAGCAGAACAGCAAAATTTGACGCATACTATGAGGATATTCAAACTGCTCCGATTTATCAGACAAAAAAAAATGACAAACATCGAAGGGGACTTCCATGATAATTGTTCACATTGGCCTGTGTGTTTGTTGGAAATATGAAAGCAAATTGGTGTGCTATTTCGGTTTTCTACAAGAAGGTTTGAGATGTTAACAAAATAGAAATTGCTGACATTTCATCGACACTGCTTGTGACATACAACTGTCAATACCATAAGGAATGATTTTGATGGGGAAAAGCCATCCTCCCTCCGTGCATGTACATTTTCAGCTTTTAGATGTAGTTGTAGAGACGCAAAGCAAAAACCAAAAAAACTGACGTGTCTTGCAGAATGCTTACCATGTTGACATACAGAAAGCAGATTGAAACTAAGATTAATCAGCTTTGATGCAAAGATGCGTGCGAACAATAAAGTAAAACAAGTCAAAGAAAGACTATTTTTGCCTCCAAGTTATTGACCGCTTTGAATTTGATTGCCTGATAGCATCCCATCCCACGTCTTGGAAGTGATGGCAGGTCGGTTCTTGAAGGAGAGACCAACAGGTGTTGTTGATGAGGGACAGTGGGATAGCTCAGTAGTAGCATGCTCACCTCCGAGCTACATAGTCATAAATTTGTTCTTCTGTGTTCAAGTAGACCTCAACTAAAGCAGACGTCTTGGTCTTGTGCATTTCTCAGAGACAGAGAGAAAACAAAGATGCTGTTTGCATTTAGGTTGTGCAAGTTGATGATCAAATGGTATCAGACTACCATACACTCTCCGCCCAAAAAATAAATAAATAAAAAAGTGATTGTTGTTTATGCGATATCTTCTTCTTCTTTAACAGCCAAAAATTATTCCCACATTATTGTGGGGTGGGCGTGGGGAACCTTGACCCAAATCTTTCACGAACCGGCTGGCCAGGCCTGTTGCTCAACTTAGGTTAGGACAGCAATTTAAAATTTAGGCATGGTGTCAGCGATAACTCGCCTACTCTTCGTGAAGGACACTGTGGGATCTTTAACCCGCATACGGGAATGCCTGTTTAACGTCCATCCGAGAGACGGCGCACACATTGATGAATCACCCTGTCTGTGAAACACCAAAATGACAGTTTATAGCTGGGCTGTGATTCAAAACCAGGCTAGACAACTTTGAGGCGAATGTGTATACCTCTCGGCCATCCTGCCAGCCCTGTTTCTGACACGATGTACAATTATATGAATTAATGGGACACCGATGAGATGCAAACCTGTGACAGAGATAAGTCGAAATAATAAAACCCCAAAACACGGTAGGTACATGAAACTGAAAAACATGCGAGGTAGGTACATGTTTGTCACCAACCGCGATGTGCATTGTATAGCACCACCCAGTGGTGGTGGGTGAGGGTAATATTACCACCAGAGGGAGGGGTATTACTCTTTTATAGGGGGTGGGTGTTTCATGTGAGTACCATCCTGGGATTCCCTGCCTCATTCATTTCCTGGGATTTTCTGGGATTCCATGCCTCATTCATTTCCTGGGATTTGTGCATGTTAATGTTTTGAAACCAAACAAAAAAGGTTGATCATTTCAACGGCATATACATTCATGCCAAACAATTTACACCACACAAACATCCATCAGGTTTAATTTACAGCAAATAATTCTCATACTCCATCCACCCAAAGGGTGGGTAAACTGCTAGTGCTGAATAATTACATGTCCATTTCATTGTGACCTAATCACGTAATGATGTGTTGTGGTGAATGTTTTCACAAAGGGATAAAACTTGCAAGCAACAATCTCAACACCGGGTATGTCCACCTCCGGCAACGATCACTGCATTACGCCGTTGTCGCATTAACCATATGAGCACTCTAAGCTGAGCCTGGGGAATGGCATTACATACCTGAATCAGCTCCTGTTCCAGCTCATTGAGGGTCTGTGGCTGGCTTGGCAAGGTGCAAACACAACGATCAATGAAATCCCAGAGATGTTCGATTTGATTTAATTCTGACAAGATGGCAGGCCATGGTGTCATGACATTAATTGCTGGCATTGACAAGAACATTCTATGTTTGAGTGGCTCTGTGTGGAGGAACAACATTATCGTGCATAAAGATTACTCCTGGACCAAGATGATGAAGGGGAGGCAACACATGTTGCTGTAATATCTCGTTAATCTATCGATCTGCTGTCAGATTGCCATGGAAATGGATTAAGTTGATGCGAAAGGTTTGAGCAATACCACCCCATATTACGACACTTCCACATCCAAAGTTTACGGATTATTGGACACAGACTGGGGCATAATCGTTTACTGCATTTTCTGTAAACCTATGCAAGGCCATCATTCCTTTCAAGGAGAAACCTGGATTTGTCACTGAACCTACCACTTTCGCATTGCCTCCGTGTCATTAGGACGGGCTGATTTAACCACGACAAACATGCCTGGATGTGTAATGCTGCAAGTCTTGGATGCTAAACAAGATGAGGAGCATGGATCCCTGCATCATGGAGATGCCTCAAGAGGGGGTATTTTTGTAGACATAGTCAAGGCTCGTGGAAGTGCTAGTACTAGTATACTGAGTGGATGAGGACACAACAGGACAAAAGGAACAGTTGAGAGAGGGGGAAACACCAACAACAGGGCCAAAGGCCAAGACAGAAGGAGGGTGACAAACAATGGGTGTGGGGAGGAATGGGGGGCAGGAGAGGATGCATGGGGTGGAGAATATGGTTACAGAAGGAAACTCTCAGAAGGGAAAACTGGAAATTTAGGAGGGATTGTTGAAGAGGGGGTTAATGAGGGTAGAAAAGATCATGGTTTTGGAGTGAAGATGATCTGAGATGGGAGTGAACAGCTGTTTTGAAGACCTGGAGGGAAGAACGAGATTGAAGAGAATGTGGAAGTCAGTTCCACAGTCAGGAAAAAAAAGAAAGAAAAGAGGAACAAATGAGTGGAGGTGAGCAGTGATTCTGGATGGAAGTAGGGGGTGTTGACACTTCCTGAGTCCTGAGTGGGAGTTGTTATCCTGGAACGTCCACTTCTGAGCATACATCTTGTTGATCCAGTGACTCAATCACATATTCTGAGGCCATAGACTTCCTCTCATGTTAAAGAGCATTGCAACATGGCTAATGATTTTGTCATGCCGACACCCCTGCTTGAAGGTGTCCAGTAATTTTATTCCTATCATTTTTTTGACAGAATTAGCATTGTAATGGATTGTTAAGGAATGCAATGTGTTTTTTTGGAATGATCCACACATTGGGGTCTCAGAAAGACTGTTTGGAATTTGCTCAGAATGCCTCGTGTCACCTCTAAAAACCAAACAGTGCCCAAGTTGCATGCGCTGAACGATTATTGCATGATGCATGTTACTGTAATTTTCTGAATATAATACGTCCCAAACATTTGTTACGAAATAGATGGAATGTGTTTGTTACCATGTATAAATACACATGTAGCCTTATGCAATACTGCGGACAAAGTAACCCTTTGATGACAAGAACGTTCGAGTGTCCGTTAAATTGCTAATTACGAGTTCACTTCAGCACTTGCTATGTTTGCAATCGCAGCAGGAAAATGAACGTTTTCAAAAGCCCATTATAACATTTCCTCACTGCGGGAATGCAAAGATGGCTGTTTTTACGAGACAGATTAAAAAAAAAAATACACCACGAGGTTTGTTCTGAAATATTTCCTCACCGTGTGAATGTGAAGTTGGCTGTTTTGATTTTATAAGACTGATTTAAAAATATACCATGAAACCAAAGTCGATCACAATAAAGCCACATCAGCTGTTTACTATGGTCAAGCACGAGTACTGACAGTTTGGTGTTTAAAGAAGGTGGGGCCCTGTTTTGATTTCGTAATGCCGATTTAAAAATACATTATCGTTCATTACTGCTCACAACTCGAGTCAGAAATGATGTTCTGTACTGGCTGCAAATTTGTTTATTTTTTAGATTTGTTACCAAGTATAATTAATATGCACCCAAACTTCTAGATAAAATTTGAGTGAGAAAGATGGGTACTTTATTCAGGTTATGGTACATTACGTGGAAACTTGCACTCAGATGTTCTGCACATCCCTCGTGCCAAAAAAGCACTTGGAATGAATGCTGGAACAGTCCTTCAACCAATACATTATCAATTCTTTATGTTCGGTTATTTTTATGGCAGAGTGTATAAATAAGTCTGTTTGTATGTCAGCATTTCTGAATCGCTGGACAGGTTGTACTCAGGGTGTACCTGGGAAGATTTTATGCGGTAAAAATGTAATAGTCCCAAGGGTTCACAGTCGGGGAGCCATCCAATCCTCTTTGTAAATGTGTATTGTACAGCACCGCTCACAGTGGGGGTATTACAAGTCTTTCTGTCTGTAATTAACCCATTCCCAAGGACGGGTTCTTCGTTCGGCTCATGAAACGAGTAAGCCAGTGTCTCCCAGCCTTCTGACCCTCCCCTGCTCCTCCAGGATGCACGTGTTCTTCCAGTAATACCCTCCTGCTTAAACTCCTAAAATCCAGCTTTCCACCCACTTTCACTCCATTGTACCTCTTTTCTCCTGTTTGTGGAACCACCTTGCTGAGACTGTTCAGCCTCACCTTTCTTCCAGTGTTTCAAGCAAACAGTATACCACCGAATATATCATCATCTTACGATCTTATGTACTCCCATTTCACCATCTATACTCGTGATCTTTCCCACAACACATAACCTGACCAAACCCAACCAGCTTACTTGCAAGTTACCAGGTTTCCTATCCTCTTCTTTCTCCTCTCTTCCTGTTCAGTCATTCCCTGCTTGTTGCATCCACCTATTTCCCCCACTGACAGTTGCTTGCCTCTTTGCCCGCTGTCTGTCTCCTTGCTCTTCCATGAGTCTATCTGTTATAGAAAAAAACGACTTGTAGAGAAACATTCTACAATCATTAATAAATTGTAGGGCAGCATGAAAACAAAGTGCAGAATTGCATAAATATCAAAAGGCCCACATAAAAAACACGAGTCCATTGAATGATTTATCCACTTGTTGTTTGTATTTTCAGCGATGATCTATTGATTATGTTTACAGAGTAGGGGGCAGTAGTTAGAATTTAAGGCCTTAGCACCGTTTGGGTTTGTGTAGTTTATAGGACTGCATTAAGGACGTGCTAGGGATAACTGTCTGGCATACAGCCCCTTCGGGAGATGGGCCTTGTCCATTTTAGACGGGAGAGGTTAAGGATGTCTCGCGTCTTTCATGTTGAATTTGGCGGGCACCGGGCAAAAGGGATGCGCTCTGGAAATCATCCATGTCCACGCTGCAGAAAGCCTTTTCTGACGCTCCTCTAGCATAACCTCGAAAGTGGGGAGGTGGGCCGGAAGAGGAAGAAGCGCCGGCCCTCAGACCTCCAACAAGTGGGGGCTTGGCCCTTCCCCTCTCACATAACCGTTCCTGAGTAGTGGCAAGCAATGTGGCACATCATTGGCCACAGCGCTGACTGGTTTGGGATTGGTGCGTCGATTGGCCAAGACAGTCTTCATGCACGAGCATGGCACGCAATTCGCTAGTGCCTGCCGGCAACGTCTTGAGGGTGACGGGGTGTCCCAAAAAGGAGGGGGGGGAGTTCTGTGACTGTGCTCTCCTTATCTCAGTGTTCACTGAGAGGTACATCATGTTCCAAAGCTGCTCCAATTGTGAACTATGCCATGTCCTCGAGCCAACAAAGCGAACCCCTCTCGTCATTCTGAGATGAATTGCTCACTTGGTTATATATGTATCTATAGGGTGTCCCCAAAAAATTACAACTTTTAAAATGCTTCGTTTGATCCTAAAAAAGCAGTAATTTTGTCACTAATGCTTCATTTCTTGTTGCAGAGACCCTGAAGTTTATTTTGATACCAAGCAAGCGCCAGAAAAATGCCAAGATGACCGTACAACAACGGACGAAAATTGTTGAACTTTGGCACCAGATGAAAAGTGTCATACAGGTGCAACGTCTTTACTCGAGACATTTCGGTATCCACTTGCGCCATGCACCAAACTTTCGGACAATAAAGTGCCACATCGCAAAGTTTACCAATGTGGGAACCATCTGTGACCTTCACAAGGGTCACAGTGGTCGGAAGAGGACAGGTCGTAGTGAAGAAAATGTGGAAAGTGAGACAGGCGGTCATTCAGAGTCCAAAAAAATCGATTTGACGACTTTCTGCCGAGACAAACATTCATAAGAGCACCGTTCAGAGGATCCTTCGCCAAGACATTCATGCCTTTCCATACAAAATTCAAACGGAAACGGTGCTTACTGATCAACAGAAACGCAAACGACGAGACTTTGCAAATTGGTTCTCAGGAAAGTTGGAGGAAGATGCAGACTTCCTCAAAAACTTCACATGACGGACAAATGCCATGCTCACTTGTCCGGGGAGGTAAACAAGCAAACTTTCGGTACTGGGGAACTGAAAATCTGGTAATGCATCAACTGAACTGGTGCCTCGATCTGTTCTCAAAGTCACCATGTGGGTGGTGGTTGGTTGGTATGGGATAATTGGTCCATACTTCTTTGAAGATGACCAGGGACGCACTTGCACGGTAAACCAGAGGAACTATTGCGAAATGATTCAGGAATTCTACTTCCTGAGCTACATATCAGGCCCGTAGGAGAAACAACCTGATCCAGATGAGAACCCAGTGGTTCCGCAGGATGGGGCACCGCCCCATACAGCCAGGGAAACAAGGCGTTTTCTCAACCAACATTTTGAGGGCCGCTATATCTCCCTCTACGAAGACGTTGAGTGGCCACCGTATTCCCCTGACCTTACGCCTCCAGACTTCTTCTTGTGGGGTATCTCAAGGACAGGATCTATAGAAACCCTAGGCCTCAGACTCTTGATTAGCTGAAGGAAAACATCCACCGAGAAATCAGAACATTCCTCAGGAAACGTTTCCCAAAGTGATGGAGAACATGACAACGCGTTTGCAGGCAGTGATCGGACAACGTGGAGCCTACGTCATACATGTGATCTAAAAGAAAACGACGATTCTATACCAAAATTTAAATTTTCGTGGCAATTTGACATTGGTACAATAAACTTCAACCTTTCAGCTTTCTATCCAGCCATATATCTTTTTTTAAAATATATGTTATCACCATCCTCTTTGCAAATGAAAAGTTGTATATTTTTTTGAGACACCCTGTATATATAGTTGCTGTGTGTGTGGCACAAAGTTGGGGTTGTTTTTTTTTGCTTGCTTAAGATTTGTGATTTTTAATCATGCCTATTCCTGTCTCAGGATTCTGCATCTTGAGTCCTGTTCCCTTTAAATATACAGATATTCTTTAAGAATGCATGCGTGCCTGGTCCTGACATCTTTCCGGTGTGGACCAATTTGGTTTGAGAACCCCCGGATAAAATTAAATTAATTAAGGCACTCTCTTGTTTGGAGAATCACATGTGATACGAGTGAGTTAAAAAGAGCACATTACTCAACTGCTCAGGGTAGGTGATGTGGCATCCAAGTTCAGCCTTTTAATTTGGCTATATTTGTGGGATTCATTCCCGATGTTTGTTGGCAATCACATTAATTGCAGGCTGTTATGAGTAGGAGCCATGTAGTACAAAACACAATTGCAACGACAATATATTCACCATCTTGTTTTGTCACTCTAATGTCTTTCACTTGCGTTTCCATAATGTTCAACACCGTAGATCAAAATAAATCCATAGCATAAGAACAAAAAAAAAAATCTCAAGTTTATGAAATATAATCAAGATGTAAATACCTTATTTGGGTATAATCAATTAGTCAGGTGATACAAGTCAAAGAATATCAAAATAACACAATTGTATTTTTGATGCATCAAACAATATTCTGGTTTTGGTAAAAAAAGCAAATGATTGCACTATAACTTTTTAATTGACACAATCTTTTGAAAATCTATTTCACGCTGTTGAAGATATAAAGAAAAGCAACCGAATAATTAAAAGTGTTACAATAATTGGTGACATGGACACTTCACATTTACATCCCCAAATTAATCCAGTACAGGGGTGGCCTGAGCAGTTGGGCATTTGGGCACCGACCAAGGGCCCAGGCTCAAAAAAAAAAAAGTTTCCTTTTTCAGAAAATAGGAGAAGGTGATCTTAGAACGTATTGTTCGGCTGTGGAAATTCGCAGAAACACCATAAAGGTCGTAGTTCAGTTAGATCGAAAGTCTGTGTTCATGTTAGATTTCCCCACCGTTTTAATGGGATTTTTCGTGTCACAGGGCTGTGATCCTTTGAGATAGTGTTTTCTTTTCCCTATCGTTATTTTGACCAACCACATTTCAACCACCAACCAAACAACCACGATCACACCAACCACGATTGCTCAAACACAACAATCACGATCAACACCAACCACGATCAACACCAACCACGATCGCCTCAAACCACAACAACCACAAACCACGACAACCACGATCACCTAACCACCTTCCCTGCTACACCAACTGCCGATCCCCTTCTCCACAC
>CM068953.1:122245745-122280888 GCA_035128595.1 Eptatretus atami | reverse complement strand
GCGAGGCGTTGGAACGGGGGGATATAAGGGCGTGCAAGACGCCAGCTCGGTGTGGTGGTTTTCGGTGGTGCGTGGGTTCTTCATTCATTCGTCGTACTTTGGTCTTGCGCAAGTAGTTTGAGGTTCTGGATTTGGGGGGTTCCTGGAGGGTCCCCGATTCGGGGTGGAAAGGGCCCTGCAAACGTTGGGGTAGATTACCGCCTAGAGGCGGAGTGGTCGGAATAAAATTTTTCAGCCAGCCCATGGCGCCTCCCCGTCGGGGGCACGGCGCTAGGGAGTGAGCGCGCGAGCGGCCGTTTGCAGCTCTTCGCCAGCCTCGCATGCCGCTCAGTGAGAGCGCCGGAGAAGAGCTGGCGGCTTCCGTGAGACGGCAGAGCTCAGCAGCGGCTGTCCTAAGCTGCGTGGGTGCAAGGACGTTCGCGCCCGCCACCATCGCACCACAGAGAGGTGACAATGTACCTAAGGTCTCTGGGATTGGTTGGTCTGCCAAGCTCCACACGCATAAAGGTCTACGGACCTGTCTCGTCCCCTGTCTGTGGGGTAGTCTTTTATTTTCCTTGGGTTGCCTTTCGATGAATGTTGGGCGCCGTGTCCTTAAGTAAAAATGTATAAGTTGACTAGATAATTGCTTATAGTCTTTGTATGTTTGCTTTTACCTTGCTCGTGTCTTGTCCCTTCCCTCCCACTGCACTCTGCATGGGCTATAAAACTAAGTGTACGTGCTGTAAATAAATGTACTTGTGTGAATGTAACCCGTTCGTTGCGTCCTCCTTTCTCCCCATTGAAATGCCATCTTGCATCGCGGAATATTAGTTGGGTTTTAAATACCCGTTAAATAGAATCGGATCCAGCGAGGTCGGGCGATAATACCCGCTCGGTTATCACTGCAGAACGGAACGGACCGCTTCAGCGGTTCGTGTCCAAGCCGACCTGCGCCGAGGTATGGTCTCCCGGTAGGCTACCCGTGCAGGTACTTAGGTATATTGATATTCGGCGATTGACCCTATTCTGCGCGGGTAGAAAATTGGCTAGGCCATGGTGGGGTTGAAGACCCACCCGTGACAGGGTTCCGGCGTTGTTCCGGAAGGTCACGACTGAATTGTCCGTCCGGTGGGCGAGCGGCTACTATTAGTGGAAAGCGGCCGTTCGCACGCCGGTGGGCGCGAATTCGTAACAGTATATTAATCGGGGAGCAGTAAAATCATTCATTGCTGTTAAACTGAAAATTTTACCTACTTTAAACAAACAACATTTACCAATTGTCTCGGTGGTTCGAACATCCCGCCCCCTCCTTTATTTTACATCACATGGCTAAAGTGACCATTTGTTTTTCTCGGCAAAATCTTCAGGTAAATGACACGGAGAAATAATAATTTTGTCCGTGTGTGCATTTTATTATGTACCGTTTCAGGCCGTTTGCCATGACGTTTGCTGTATTATATACTTATGATATACTTGACATTCCTTGACACTTTGGACTGTAATGTCGGTTCTGTACTCTGCAACACGAGGTAACGCAGTTTCTGGTTCCGACATTGCAGTGTATGTATTTGTTTTAAATTCGCCGTCTCGTTATTATTCTGCACATGTATGCACAAATGTTTGTTTTAGAAAAAAATTATTTCACACAGTCATTCAAAAACGTTATCTAGGGGGCCCAAAGACCCCTTTAGCCCGATGGCCCAGAATACCGCCAGTCCGCCTCTGATCCAGTGCATCTCTCTCTTTCTCTCTCTCTCTCTCTTTAATGGTGCAGCAACTTGCTTATAAGGCTAGTAACAATACACACTGATAATTATCACTCAATTTGCAACGAAAAATTCTCAGAAATGACTGATAGGATGATATCTGCCAAGATTTTGCAAGACATCACGTGAATCATTTTAAAGTTTGTGAGGGCACAAACTGCCCTTAAGGGTAATTCCTGATTCTCTGGTGTTAACTTACTCTGAGATTAATGCAGTTTATAAAATTAGCACTTGCATTGCTCTGAAATATAGATGATGTGAAGTACCTACTAAAACAAATATTTCAACAGATAGCTGTATTTCTTGTTAAACACGACGGTAGTTTGAAATTGAGACTGAGAGGAGCAGCCAATTTTATAAGGCATTAAAACGATCCTATTACACTGTTGCAGGGAATAGAATCAATGGTTACTCAATAAAAGTACAAAATTAAGTGTAATATGGCCAAAAAATTTATTTGCTCCATCTTTGATTAAACAGTCTAGTTTGACATTTTTCCAATGACAATGATGAAATAAACATTTGCCATTGGCAGTCACAGTTACTTCAGTGACAATCTGACACACCTTTACACAGTCAGGCAGGCCAAAATAACCGAGTTACCTGTTGTTCACCATTGATATTGGCTAAATTTTTAACAACTAGTTAACCACATATGAAAAAGAGAGGGCGGGTGTGTGTGCGTGCGTGCGTGCAACGTGGAATTGATGTTGGCAGCAGTTCCAACTGTGGAAAAAAAAACAGACGGGGTCATTTTTAGCTCACCTGGACTTTAGTCAGGTGAGCTTATGCGATCAAGCAGTGTCAGTAAAGGCCCAGTCACACCCTGACGTTTTAGCCAGCGATGGCAACGTATTAAAAGTATGTAAACGCTGGCTTACGTTGAACTTGATGTTTTTTTTAAAAGATCGGACGTATTCATAACGACTTGGTCTTATGTATAACGTATTAGTAACGGACACAGAACGTTTCGTTGTGTTATAGCTAACTTATACCAACGAATGCTGAACTGTTGTCGGCCTACACAACCTATGCCCAACGATAGTCAACTTATGCATAGCGCGCTGCACGTATCGCCGACGATGACGTGACGTAGGCTATTAAAAGGCTGACGCACAACGATTCAAATCATAACCGCCGCAGAAATGGAAGTGTCAACATCGCAGTCACACCTTGGCGATCTTGCCAGCGTATGCCGACCTAAGAAAAATGTGTCTAAAACGCTGGCGCACGTCGAATACGGTATGGGTAAGTTTGGTATACGTGAATAGAACGCTAAAGTACGCTATCATACGTCGTAGTAAGTGGAGTACGTCAAGTAATTTATAACATGTTCAAAATTTTACGACGTACTTGGCGTATGACACACGTTCCGCATGCGATGGGATAAGTTGTACACACGATATGCGGACGCTTACACACGTCGACAAAGGCTACTTGTAAGCTTCCATAAGTCGAAACACGTCGCGGTAATGTCTTTTTTACGCGAAACTTATTTCTAACTTATGTTTGACGTGCTTTGAACCAATTCTTTACTAGTCCCAACGCACATTGACGTATGTAGACGTATTCCATTGACGTCTTCCAGTCGACAAAAACTAAATGAACGTGTTTCTAACTTACAACTGCCATATAATGACGTGTTCCAGCGTTTGGGGAATTGGTATATAAAAATGGTCTTCACAAGGGGGAACCCATCAGTGTTTTCGACTCCTTTTTGAGTCGATGTCCATGTCAGCAGTAACAGTATCAGTATCAGTATCAGTATTAGTAGTAGTTTGTTCATGTTGGCAGTAGTAGGTGAGTGTGATGGGGAGGGTGTGGGTGATGATGGATCCTCCTTGCGTCCACGTGTCCACGGGTAGGAGACATCTTTGCACCATTGTTCGAAGTTCTTCGCGGCTAATTTTTGGGGGTTTTTTCAACAATGAGCTATGGCTTGTTTTTACGTTTTAGGTGTATTCATAACGAGTTGGACAAATGCTCAAGGTACTAATAATGTACATAGAGCGCTTCGATACCTTATAGATACGGTATACCAACGAATAATTATCGTTAGCCGGCGTTCACAACCTATGCCCAACGATAGCCTAACTTATCCATATCGTGCGGCAGTTTATCTTTGCCGGTGACGTGGGGTTTGCTATTCATAGGCTGCCACTCAAGATTTAAAGGCTGCAACTTCACTATTGAAAGTGGACGCTTGCGCTCAACAATTGGATTTTTTTACACTCAACGACTTTTAAACGGTGCCACTCAACTATTTTAATTGTTTGCAATGAACGATTTAAATTGCTGTCACTCGCCTTTGTTTTCTGACGCTGGCGCTCGGAAATTTGAAGCGTTTCTATGAACGTGCTAAATCGCTCAAACTCCACTATTGAAAATAGACGCTTGCGCCAAACAATCGCAATTGTTTACACTTAACGTGTTCTTATCGGTGCAAATCAACTGGTGTCTTATCGGTGCAAATCTTATCGGTGCAAATCAAATCCCGATCCATGGTGTCACCCAGTACCTTCTCCTCCGTTCACCTCTTCTTCTCTCGGTTCTGTTTGCACGCAACTGGTGCAGTGCCAAATCGATGAGGGTATGCTGATGTTGGAGGACAGGTAGATATTGTAGTGTCATCGTTGCCGGATACTCCATCTCTCGTAATGTCATGGACATGTACTCGCTATGTAGTCGCAACACTGACGGGTTCCTCCTGTGAAACCCCTTTTTATTTACCAATTCCCTAATCGCTGCCATTACATCATTATCTGGTATCTGTAGGTTGGGAACTCGTTCGTTAAGTTCTGTAGTCGTCCGGTAAACGTCAAATACGTCTACATACGCCAGTATGCGGCGGAGGTGCGTTACACACAGGTGCAAAGCACGTCACTCATAGGTTAGATAAAAGCCTCTTTTGCCCTAAACAATAACTCGGCATGATTCGACGTATAAGTAACTTTCAAGCAAGAGTGTCGAAGTGTGTCAACGATCGCGTAGCGTGTTAGCAACATGTCACTGATAGGTTATAAATAAGTTTCAGGCACGCTAAGCATTAACCGACGTCTTTCAGCCTATGAGTAACTTAAAAGTAACGTGTGTCGACGTGTGTCGACGTGTGTCAACGATCGCATAACGTGCCTACAACTTATGGCCAGCGTAGTGGAACGTGGTGAGTCATACGCCGGCATACGTCGTGAAATTTCAAGCATGCAAAAATTGAGGACAACCGAAAAGTACAACGTTTTTAAGCCAGCGTGCAACGACGTATGGCAGTGTTTTCCAGCGTGCTCTCAATGTTATCAAAACTTACCCATAACGTATTCAACGTGTGCCAGCGTTTTAGACAAATTTTTCAAAAATCGGCATACGTTGGCTAAACGTCAAGGTGTGACTGGCCTTAAGTGAGTGAGTGAGTTCATAAACACTTCAGTCCTTATCGGTTGAACCAAACACATGGTTTTGATGAAACTTGTCCACAACCTTCATACCTGACACTTAACGAAGGTGTATTGACCGCATCAAAATCTGCACTCATTAAGGGGTCTGCAGGGGGGGGGGGTGGCAGGAGGTTGAACCCCCAAAATATGTATTTGCTCTCTTCTCCGAAACTACACTCGATTTTGATGAAAAACTCGTACCCAACCTCATCACCAGTGATGTACCAAAGTGTATCGACCGCATCAAAATTTGTGCTCATTAATGGAGCCGATGAGGGGATTTTTGACCCCCCAAAATAGGTATTTGCTCTCTTCTCGGAAACTACACAAACAATTTCGATGAAATTTGACCACAACATATTTTCACCCGTGATGTACCAAAGTGTATTAACTGCATCAACATCTGTGCTCATTAAGGGCGTCTACGTGGGGGAGAGGGGGGTTCTGACCACCCCAAAATAGGTATTTGCTCTCTTCTCCGAACCACACACAGAATTTTAATGAAACGACAACAACCTTCATCACCCTTGATGTACTAAAATCTGTTCATGGCATTAAAAAAATTCAGGGTCTGAGTGACTGTTACCCCTGATCCAGGTGAGCTTCAGGACAGGCGGTCCTATTTTTCCAATTCGTACATTGTTTGACACTACGGGCGTCTCTGTTTGGTGTTTAATGTGTTCGAACAGCGATTGTTAATCGCTTGCCAAGCCGACCGTTCCTTATTAACCGTTTCGTTGGAGTGCTTAAGTCACTTGGATGTCCAATCTTACAAGCCGTGGTGATACATGGCGAAATAACCTACAATGCCGCTCTGCACAACACAATCAAAAATACTTGAATGCCGTAAAAAAAAGTTCAGGCCCCACCTGCCTGTGTTGTGCATCGCGGTGTTGTGCGGTTGCAAGGCTTGCCGTTCTTATCAACAGATGGATGGAGGGAATGATGGATGGGATGATGGAGGGAAGGATGGATGGATGGACAGAAAGAATGGAGGGAAGGAATGGAAGGAAGGGATGGAGAGAAGGGATTGATGAACCAAACGGATGTTTGCAAGCCAAAGCGAGATAGTAGACGGAAGTGTAAATGACTTTTTTTTTTTAATCAGAGCTGTTGTCGTTTAAAAAAATAAAATTACAAACAGACATTCATGACAATGTTAGGCGATAATGTAAATGAAGTACTATATAAATGTGAGTTCCATTGTCCAAGTGAAAACTCACAAGTTTAAAATACAGTATAACCTTCACCTCGGAGAGGTCATGCTGAGCACCGCCCAGAGATGCACCACCTGGTGGAGTACTTTAGACGTTATTAGGGGAGGGTTGTTTCCAAATCTCAAGCTCATTGCAGATGCTGCAGGGAATTTAATGGCAGATGGACCAGCAAGTGGGAACTCATTCATTCATTCCTTACACCTCATGCTCACTTTGTGAGAATGGAGTGTTGTGTGTTTATGAACAACTGTGGACCTTGCTGTGAATCCACTTTCCCTCTCATCCGTCCATCCATCTATCTATCCACCCCTTCCCTCATCTTTTTGTGTGTCCTCACTCCCACACCCCTCCTTTCTCTCTCTCTCCACCCTCTCTCACCCCTCTTCCAAATTTCATGGTGATAAACAAGGGGTGGTTGTGATAACTTCCCACAGGTCATGGTGTTGTGGTTTGGAGGTGGTTATGTAGTGCTATGGTGTTAAGCATTGCAGGTAGGGTGTGATGGGCTCTATTGTCTCTTGGGTTGAGCCTGGTTTCAGGGTTTGGATTGCGGGGTTGGGCTTGGCGGTGGGTCTGGCTGCTGGAGGGGTGTTCAGTTGTCCGGTTCACACATTATTTGGCATTCCGGTGTGTGACCCCTCGGAGAGATACAGTTTCAGAGCGGGTCAACCCCGAATCAATAGTGTCTTTGACGTCCTGAGTCAATTTTGTAGAAGTGCCTTTGGCAGTGATTACAACTTTGAGTCTTCTTGGGTATGTCTGTATCAGCTTTGCACATCTGGATTTGGGGATTTTCTCCCATTCTTCCTTGCAGATTTGCTCAAGCTCTGTCAAGTTGGATGTGGAGCATCAATCAACAGCATTCTTCAAGTCTCTGCCTAGATTTTCAATGGGATTCAGGTCTGGGCTTTAACTGGGCCACACGAGGACTTTCAAGTTCTTGTTCTGAAGCCATTCCAGTGTTGATTTGGCTGCATGCTTGGGGTCATTGTCCTGTTGAAATGTAAATCTTCGCCACAGTCCAAGTTCTTTTGCATTCTGAAGCAGGTTTTCTTCAAGGATTTGCCTGTATTTGGCTCCATTCATTGTTCCCTCTATCCTTACAAGTCTCCAACCCCTGCTGCTGAAAAGCATCCCCATAGCATGATGCTGCCACCTCCATGCTTCATGGTAGGGATGATGTTATATGGGTGATGAGCAGTGCTCGGTTTCTTACAGATGTAGTGCTTTGCATTCAGGCCAAAGAGTTCAATTTTCACCTCATCAGGCCACGAAATCTTTTGCCTCATGCTCTGAGAGTCTTTCACGTGCCTTTTTGCAAACTCCAGGCGTTGCGTCGTATGCCTTTTTCTCAGGAGTGGCTTCCGTCTGGCCACTCTCCCATAAAATCTAGATTTGTAAAGTGCTGCAGAAATTGTTGTCCTTCTGGCAGTTTCTCCCATCTCAGCCAATGAACTCTGTAGTTCTGTCAGAGTGATCATTGGGTTATTGGTCACCTCCCTGACCAAGGTCCTTCTTGCCCGGTTGCTCAGTTTGGGCAGACGGCCAGCTCTCGGAAGAGTCTGAGTAGTTCCATATTATGATGGAGCTCACTGTGCTCTTGAGAACTTTCAGCACTCTATAAATTGTTTTATACCCTTCCCAAGATCTATGTCGACTCTCAATTCTACCTTGGAGTTCTACGGACAGTTCCTTGGACTTCACTGTCGAGTTTCTGCTCTGACATGCACTGTCAACTGTGGGACCTTATATAGAAAGGTGTGTTTCTATCTCAATCATGTCCAATCAATTGATTTGGTCACAGGTGGACTCCAATCAAGTTGTAGAGACATCTCAAGGATGATCAAAGGAAATTGGATGTACCCGAGCTCAATTTGGGGCGTCATAGCAAAGGGATTGAATACTTATTGACACAAAACATTCCAGCTATTAATAAATTGATTTGTAAAAATTTCTAAAAACGTGTTTTCATTTTGTAATTATGAGGTATTTTGTGTAGATTGATGACAATTTTTTTTAAAAATAGTTAATCCATTTTAAATTCAGGTTGTAACACAACAAAATGTGACAAAAGTCGAGGGGTGTGAATACTTTCTGAAGGTACTGTATACTTCTGTACAGGGCATATATTTAATTTAAAATTTCAACTCGATTCAACTTGAATAAGAAACGATTCCTTTCGGCTCAGGGTAACCCTCAAATGTTCTACTTAACTGGGGTGACAATGACACGGTCATGGTACAATCCTTGGGTCGTGAAGACCACTGATCCAATTGCTTACAAAGCCACTTAGTCAAGACCACTCTCTCTGCTACCAACGTTTTATGCAAATTAGACCGAAAACAGTTAAAGGGTTTCTCTAAGATCGGGTTACTTGGAACCAAACATGGAAATCCACATTTTTAGAGCAAAGACTATATAAGAATAAGAATGATGGCAAGCCATGATGACGTCTGTGGAGCACTGCTGCCTACAGCTGCCAAAAGCCAAAACTATCGGGAATGACCAAAGACCGTAGCTGGAGATAAAATATTGCCTCTGCTCACTTTTCATTACCATTGTAATGCCCAAGCGAAGCTCCTCAATAAATAGCACACAATAAAGAACTCGCTCGGGGAAAGTGAGGTGTGTGCCAATGTACGAGTATCCATCGAGAGTCAGATACAATTCAGTAAGAGCAATTCTGCAGATGTAAACAACAAAGCTGCACAAGGTGCAACAGATGAGGAATGTAGGACAAGCACCTTATTTACTCTGAATTTTTTGACCCCTCCCCTCCCCCCTGTCACAGGATGGGCTCTGAAATTTGTTGTTATTGTTGTTGTTTCGGTCTCCATGCACAAGCAAGTGCAAAATTCTACAGTTAATCACCTTTGGCATATGCTCCCAAGGTTACCATGACACATCAACAGGTGGTAAGGTAGCTGGTGCCTTGCAGGGTGTCTGCTCTGTTCTACAAAAGGACTATTCATAGAGCTGGAACAGAAAAACTAAACTGCCAGAGCACGGTTAATGGGAGTCTCGGACTGCTTGCAGCCATTAATGATACTGTAATGCTTGGCGAGCCCAAAACGGGCAGATAGCACGGGCAAGGGGAATGGATAAAAAGGTGACCTTTAAATGGCACCATTAAAAGAGCTACCGAGAACCGTTCCTATTCAAGCCCATTGCTGCAAACCATGCATGCACCTGTCAAGGTTTGCTGGAATTGAGATACGAGGTTTGTTCGGTGCATTTCAAGCAATTATTAATCATAAAATCCTTCGCAAACTTGGAGTGCAAAGACAGTCAATTGTGAGGTCCGCCTGATGAGAGTTCCACAAGAAAATGAAATGTTCTCAGCCTTCAGTAAGAGCAGAGCAAAGATATCTGCAAAATGCAAGTGGCCATTTTGGCAAGTCACTGCATTCCAGGGCTCCCACTTCCTTGGCCTTACTGCAGAATTCCACTTTGGAAAGATGTCCACAGATGCATGAAATAAGTTTGCACCCTTCAACTCAGACATTCCTACCTTATATTTAAAAAAAAAGAGTCTAAAAACAACCAGTGTCCTTCCCTGTCCAAACGCTTCACCAAGCTTTAGCACTGAGATTTGGTACATCACAGTTCTTTGACGAGTCTTGTAACTTGGTTTTAATTATTGCAGCAAATGACAGAATTCAAGCAGATGTGACAGTAACTGATGTGGAATTTGATCTTCAAACATACTGAGCAGATCTTCAAATAGTCTTGTAGCAAAATTCTTGGCAAAAGCGAATCGAGAAGATGTATTACATTGCATTTGCCAATGCAACAAATGCAACAAAGGCACTTAAATACATCTGCAAGCAACTGGAAATCTTGTCTGCCTTCCACCATACTCAAACTCCGTTATCACACCTCACACATCTCTCTGTCTCTGTCTCTCCACCCCCTTCCAACTGCCTCAAAGTCAAAGCAAAGGTTGTGCTGGTACCATGTGAAATGCTATAGGTATTAATCCATCCAGCCTGATCAAAATTTTAAAAGCACCTTCAAGAGAGAGATCGATTTGCCGAATTACTCACGAGTGCAAACTGCAGACTGTCTCAAAGGAAATGCAATGGATCAAAGCTTACACTCTTGATGCACAGTGACATGTGCAGTATATCCTTCCCGATGAGTTCATCAAGGATAAGTCATGATGAAGGTTATGACAGTTTCTATCTTCTCTTCCAAATGTCAACATAATTGTGCAAACCAATCACAGAAAACATAAACAAATAAAAATGCAAATTCCTAGCCAGAGTCGTATTGTTTAATACCATGAGCAATATACAGGGTGAAACAGAAAGGACTAGATATTTTTAATATGGCATAACTTTGTCACGGGTTCGTGTTTCTTTTTTAAAATTCAATGTAATTAGCGGGTTTTTCTAATTGAAAAGTTTTTCTATAATTTGCGTTCAAAGGAAAAGTTATTCTAATATTCTTTACACAACATGAAGCCAGTTTTATGTCATTCTATCAAATATAAACGATACAACACATTAAAAAATATTGAGTCCTCTCAGTTTCACCCTATATAGATTAAACACATTTCTGGCAGTCCAAGTCTTCAAAACTCCTTCTCGAGGATTGTATCAGGGTGGCCTAAAAGTTGCTTTACCTTCCCCCAGTAAAACATTCCATTCATTCTTAAACTCTTTTCATATACAGGTTTATTGTGCAGTACTTACAATAATTAATCAGTCATTGTATCTTTATGTGCTCCATCATACTGGACGCGGCATCAACCCACGTGTCCTAAAAATCTGCTCTAGCACATTTTCTCTCTGCCTTTTTCACCCTGTCATTTGTGCTCGGTCATCTTCCATCTGCTTTGAAATCCAATAAACATCACTGCACTACATAAAAAGGTGCAAAAAACAGATCCCCTCAACTACAAACCTATCAGATTACTGACGATCATCAGCAAGGTCATAGAATCCATCATTGCAGTTGATATGAAATCATTCCTTTTTTCTCCAACAACTTCATTTCAGATCACCAATTCGGTTTCAGACAAGGTCTCACCACCTTGGACATGATGCTTCTACTCACCCAACAATGGATGGCGGCCCTCAATGTCAGAGATGAGTTCAGGGCTGTCTTTCTGGACATATCTCGTGATTCTGATACAGTCTGGCATCCTGCCTTGCTCTCCAAACTGAATGCCTATGGCATCCAAGGCCAACTCCACATATGGCTTACTGACTTCCTCTAGTCTCGTAGCCAACATGTGGCACTCAAAGGAATCCTTTCATCTCCTCTCCCTGTCAAGGCTGGAGTGCCTCAAGGCAATGTTCCAGGCCCCGTCCTATTCCTAATCTTCATCAATGATATCACTGACTTTCTGGAAAATCCTTTTCACTTTATCTCTTTGCTGATAACAACACCTTCTGCCGTAACAACTTTCATCCTTCTAACAGACACGCAGCAGTCTCTTCCCTCTCCTCAGACCTTGACAAAAATCACAAACTGGTCCAGCACAATTTTGCTTACGTATCCATATTGTCCACCCTTTGCATCCTCCCATACTCATCGTTACCTGCACCCCTTGTTTGTCCGTTTGTCTACTTTCTTCCTCCTCCCTGTTGTTGGTGTTTCCCCTTATGTTGTGTCCTGATTTGGTATGTGTAAACCGCTCTTCCACAAGCCTTGACCATGTCAAAAAAGAATTTTTTTTAATAATAATAATAATAATAATAATAATAAAAAACAATTCCCCGACATTCGCGGCATTTTTTAGGAACTCTCGAGGTTAGCGTTTTTAGCAGCGTCTCGCGTAGCGAACGCTGCTCATAGAGAGCTTGGCGTTGTTGTTGTTGTTCTTCTTCTTGTGAAGACAAAACCTTAATCTCTAGGACTCGGCTCTTGTATATACAAGATCCGGATCGCCTTAAATACTGAGCACATGTACACACTCTCACATAGACGGTGCTTTTGAGAGCGTCTATCATGAACTTTTAAATATATTCGGACATTTGCTTTTAAGTTTTGAAAAGTTCACGTTACTATTTAAAGATTATTCCATTTATCGTATTGTAATTTCGTAAATACACTTTATTTATCGTAAATACACGATATATCGTAAATAGGTAAATACATTATGACGGGTTTCGCTATTGGCTTAATGAAGGCACATGACGAAATATCGGAAGTTGTTGTTTTTAAAAAAAAAAAATTTTTTAGCCAACAAAACCTTTAGGACGCTGCTCTTGGACACATCTGTCCTTGTTTGTGAATAGCGTGGTCCGCCAATATAGCATATGCTATTTCAAAAAATTATTGGGCCTGATATGTTCCACAATCAGGCATTGCTTAGCAGAGGTATGTCTTTCTCGTTACTTTTGTTATTGGAAGCGGCGTTGGAAAAACACCACGATAAGCTATCTATACACCTTAATATGGATTTTGCCCAAGGCAGAAAAAAACCCCGTGGGGGAGGGGGGCAAATTAAGTCGCTACAACTTCCATCATGTCACCGTTAGTCTGCCTGTCAAGTTTGGATGAGATTGGATAAGGAAGGACCGAATGTATCACAGTTTCAACAGACAGACACCAAATTGCATATTTTAGTATGACGTAGAATCAATTTAATCGGAAAAAAAACAACAAAAAAACGTACAAGTTGTACAATTCACACAATTAACTAGAAGGGCACTCGGTAGAGCGCATACCTCTGCCATATAATGCCTGATCCACGAGAACATATCGGGCCCAATCAGTACATTTTTGAAATATCAGGATATGTATTTTTTTTTGGCCCAATCTCTCAATGGTGAAGAATCACTTCAAAAATTATCAGATCCACATCCGGATTCGGATCCTCACCAAAACTGAACCAATTATTCCTTATCACACATCCAACATGTTCACCAAGTTTCGTCCGAATCTGTCCACAACTTTTTGAGATATCACGCTACATATAATTTTTGGCCCTAATCCCTCAATGGTGAATAATCACTTTTAAAATTCTAGTAGTCGGATCCAGATCTTCACCAAAATTGAATCAGTTCGTCCTCGTCATACACCTAACCCTCTGCACAAAAATTTAATCCAGATCCGTCCACAACTTTTTGGGATGTCCTGTACACAGACAAACAGACAGAAAGGGGTGAAAACATAACCTCCTTCACCTTCACCAGTGGTGGAGGTAATAAAGTTGAAATTCAATAAAACCTATTAATTATTGAAACATTTAAAGTATTGTTCTAGCCAAGAAAGGTCACTATTGACACCAAAAGTAAAATTATGGACACAAAAATACCAAGAACAAATGCATTTTGAACTAGAGGGGGAGCACTCGGTAGAGTGCAAAACCTGCCGCCAATACTGCTGGGTCACTTAAGCGAACTGATATCCTATTCATTGTAGGTCAAAACGGATCAGACTCTACTGAACCATGATTGAATAAACTAAACTAGATTGACGCGCATGTAGAAATGCCAAAAAAAACGAAATTTTTTTTTTTAAATCGAATTTTTTTTTTTTAAAGGTGCAAAATTTCTGTCTTTTTTCTCTAACAAATTTTTTTGGGAGTGGAAATCACTTAAAACATGTAGAATGCAAAAACAAAAATTCAAATATTTTTTAAAAATGGCCGCCATAGCGGCCATATTGGACTTTGGACCAAGTCCAAAATCTAATGGCATGATCCTTGGACCATACCTAATCCCCCACCAAGTTTCGTCGAAATCCGTCCAGGTTTTACGTAATACTGTTCACAAAACAAACAAACAACAAATAAACCAATGTCACCCGTAGGGTGATCCGTATCTTGCCAAAAGGTGACACGTGTGACTCTTTAAGGTCACACTGAGGTGAACAGAGCTGCTATCCACCAGGAGCGACTCCTTGAGGAATATCTGCCTACGAGAGATTCGATGAGAATCGTTCTACAGAGTAACCATGAAAAATATGCGTTTGCCTCATAACGTCACCAAATCACGTCATAATGTCTCAAGCTTGATATATCTAGAAAGCACTCATCGAGGTGTTCAATTTGAGGTACTACACGATATGGTTCCTAAAACTTGAAAATTTGACCTTGGGGTCAAATATGTTTGACCTTAGGCATTAACCATGAAGGTCAAGGCCAATCGCCACAAAATTAATCAGCTGAATGCCAGACCATGAACTATATTCCATGAAGTTTGAAGACGATCCGTAATAAATCTCCAAAATAAGGGTTTCGTCGACTCCCTGATTTGCGACAAAGTGACCTTGACCTTTGACCTTGACCTTCAAAATTTTATGCGCTGAAAGGGACCTCTATAGGCTCTGATATGCGAAGTTACAAAAATTTCCAATGAAAACTGTGCTCTGCAGAGTGATTTATACGTGATTACAGATTAAAAAAAAACAACAACAAAAAAACCACATGAAGGTCAAGGCCAATCGCCACCAAAAATAATCAGCTGAGCGCCAGACCATGAACTATATCCATGAAGTTTGAAGACGATCCGATCAAAATTACTCAAAAAAATAAGGGTTTTGTCGATTCCCTGATTTGCGACAGTGACCTTGACCTTGACCTTCAAAATTTTATGGCCTGAAAGGGACCTCCATAGGCCTCTGATATGCGAATTACAAAAATTCCAATGAAAACTGTGGTCTGCAGAATTTTTTTCGTGATTACAGACAAAAAAAAAAAAATAAAAATAAAAAATAAAACATACAAACTGACTAACATATCTTGCAAAAACTTCGTTTTGGCAAGATAATAAAAATGGCCCATAGGCCAGGACTTGACGAAATTCAACAAGATCGCGTACCATCGGAAAATTGAGCGATAATAGGTATTTTTGGGGTTAAACATAGTTTTTAGGGTCAACAATAGATTTAGGGTCTAAAATAGTTTTTGGAGTCAACAATAGTTGTTTGGGTTAAAAATAATTTTTTGGGGTCAAAAAGTGTTTTTGAGTCCAAAAATTTCAAAGTTTTGTTTAGTCAAAAATTAAAAAACAAAAATTTCCGTAAATTGTTCACTGTGAATGGTAATTTTTCTGAATATTTGGTGGCATTATGATTCATAAGTGATCATGACTACCATGAAAACCGTAGATAGCACTTACCATGTTAAATTAAAATACCTGTCACCTCCGTAATCCGTAACGGATGTGACCAATTTTAATTACAGTCAAAGATACTCCCCTCCTACATCCGTGTTTCAAATTTAAAGGAATCCGTTAAGATTTGGCGGAGACATGAATTTTGAAAATCGGCCATGCTAAAAGATACGGATTTCGCGATTTTCAGGAATTTTTCCTGACCTTGACCTTTGACCTTGACATGCCAAAAGTTATAGGGTTCTATTCGGTGGTCAATAAGTCCATTGGTGAAGTTTCATGACATTCCGACTCGAAATGCGACCTGTAGAGCGAGACGTACACACAACAAACAAACAAAACAAACCAACATACTTGACAAAATCGTAGATTTCGTCAAGTAACAAACAGACAGGGGTGAAAACAGTAACCTCCGTCCATCTTCGATGGCGGAGGTTAATGAACCAATTGCTTAACCCCACTTTTCACTTTGCATGTGCAGGGTAACAAAGTAAGTTTTTTTTACATAGTTAGCTGTACATAAATGTGCCAATTAATCAATGTATATTTACTGTATTAAGTAAATATACGTAAGTGATGTGATGCAAATACCAAGTTAAAGATAAAGTATCAAAGTCACTCAAAGCAAGAGTTCATTGCTTGTCAACAGTGACAACCTGGGCTAAAGCAGCATTAACAAAAGTAAACAGAATTTTGAAAAAAAGGTTCATTATTAAAGTTTTCATATCCATTCCTGCTTTTTACTTCTGCTCTAAAGAAACCAGGAAAATAGGTTAACTGGGTTGCTTGTTATCAGTTTAATACATTAGATACACCCCAACAACAATTTTGAAAGTTCATGAGATGGCAAGATCGGCGATCATATAAAAGCTCAGTTTTGGCATGCCTGCATCAGTCCATCCATCCTTGCCTGCATGCATCCGCCTGGCCGTCAACAATTGTCCTATTGGGGATACCACTAATCAGGCTCAATATGCAAACAATATGAAATAGTTGAGTAAGGTGAGGATAGATGGGCCAGTTTCAAACAGTATAATGTAGTTGAGTAAGGTGAGAATAGATGGGCCGGTTTCAATTTACATCGAAAAAAAGACAAACAAACAAACAAACAAACAAAAAAAACTCTTCCTCCTTCATCTTCTTCTTCACTAATGACAAGGTGAGTCTCATTCAATCCAGTTTCTCCTTTCGATTAGATTCAGAAAACACCAATTACACACCACCTTTTAAAGCATCACAAAGCAGGTCGCTCAACTTGCAACACAGGTGAGAAAAAGGATACGAACAAAAAAAAAACAGTTGATATTCAATAATTTATTAGCATGATTTTTAAAGGGTGAAAGTTAATTGTTATTTATTTTCTCTGGAAGCGACGGGTCTTACATTCGAGTTATAATTAGAATGTAGCTTTTTCTAATGATCCGACAGCCTTAAATAACAACTGCCTCTCTATTTTGCACTGATTGTGGAAATATTTAAAGTATATTTTAATCATATCAGATCTATGATGCAATAATTCTCCACACTGCACAAGCTAACTGAGCCCAACACCTCCGTGCACCGTGCATCTTGCATCAGGTGAAAAAAACAAAAATTACCTGACGTCACATGCCTCTTGTCCTTGAGGTAGAGAATAAACAAGTTAAATCTGAACAAATTTCTACAATGTTCATCCTTCATCCTAGAGCCATTAAAAGAAAGAAAGAAAAAGTTGCAATTTCATTGCAGGAAGATCACAAGTATGTCCAAAATCCTTTAAAAAACGAGTGAAAAGGTACCGTAAAATGACAATCAAAATAGATCTAGGCTTTGACAAAAAGGCAAATGTAACAATCTTTTGTTATCACACAACCGCCTGTCTGTCCGCAGAGAGGGCCATCAAGAATCAGCCGACCAAGCAGTGCCATTTAAATGCAAGCTGCAGTTGTTGATAAATGTTGTACCTCTCAACAGCAGACAATGACTGTTGTATCTCACAATGTTGCAATGTTGAAAGCTCTTGTGCTATCAGCAACAAAATGTGTTAAAAAAAAATAAAAATAAAATTAAAGCTTGTTGAAATTTGAAACAAAGCTCGTTTCATCCTAAATAATACATTAAACCAAATGAGTTGTGTGGCCAACAAATTCAGAAAAATTATGGACACTAAAATACCGAGAACAAACACATTTTGAAGAAACCAATTGCTTAACCCTGCTTTTCACTTTGTGTGCACAGGCTAGCAAAGTAAATATTTTTTTAACATAATTAGCCATGCACGAATGTGCCAATTAATCAATGTATAGTATTTTACTGTACGAGTGATGCAAATACAAAATAAAAGTTATAGATAAAGTATCAAAGTCACTCAAAGCAAGAATTCATTGCGTGACAACAGTCATCACTTGGGCGAAAGGAGCATGAACAAACGTAAACAGAATTTTTAGAAGGTTCATGAATAAATATCAACTTAATAAGGTTCAACTAGTTTGTGTGAATGATTGTCAAATACCTACTGCCCAGTAAAACAATGTGGCAGGTTGTTAGATACAACCAAGAGCATCAGGCTCTCATGTCTGTGAGATGGGGAAAAAATATGTGTATATATATATATATATATATATATAAACAAGATACAACCTGCCACACAATAGTCTTTGAGAGACACAAAGCAGAGAGGAACAGTGTTGGACAGACTGGGGTTGGGGTTGCCATGCGTGCTTGAGGTGGTAGGAAAGGGAGATAAAATTGGAAAGAGAGAAGGATAGAGTAGTCATGTTCAAATCTAGCAAAGTTGGACAAATCAGATCAAACCATTCATGGACAAAAAAAAAGAAAAAAAAGGAAAGCGTACCCATTTACAAGAGGATATTTTTAGAAGAGTTGTATAAACCAGTGAAGAACCCATCCATAAACAGGATAATGCCTGCAGGATTGTCATACCATGAGTAGTGCGATGCCATACATATTTACATAGAGAATTGGGTCCTCCCACTATCCTGAAGTGCCGGAACGACAAATGCATTTTACCGCCGAAAACATTCCCATGTATACTCCAAGACGTTTTCTTCATTTTTCAACTCATTGATCTCACGGGGTTCAATAATTCATAGAAGTCAGGAAGACACGATACACAACCCACCGACACGACACGACACAATGAAACAAGACATGCCACAAAAACAAAACAGATTAAGAAGACAGGAGAAAACAAAACAATGTCTGTACCGAACACATGCGTCTGTGCACGGGTGTCTGTGTGTATGTATGCGTGCGCGGTGTCTCTCGCTGCATGTCGACGTGGCGTGTGTCCCTCTGTGTGTGTGTGGCATGTGTGTGTCCCTCTGTGTGTGTGTGTGTGTGTGTGTGTGTGTGTGTGTGTGTGTGTGTGTGTGTGTGTGTGTCTGTGTGCTTCTCCGTCTGTCTGTCGTGTCTCCCTCTTATGTGCGTGGAGTGTCTGTCTGTCTGTCTGTCTGTCTGTCTCTGGATTAAGGAAAAGGCTATTTCTCCTCAGGTCGAGGTCGAGTGAGTGTCCCTTGTACAACCATTTAAATGTACAAACTTCCTGTCATTATACTGATAACTCATCCCAAGTTTAAAAAAAGAAAGAGAAAAAAAGAATGCCCAATCAAGGCTGCGTTACATTACAGCTAGCTGGAACAAGTTGGGAAAGTCACCATCAGACTCGAAAATGAAAGTTAAAACGAAAACGTTTGAATATTGATAAATACTGTATGCACAAATAAATGTGCAGGTTCAAGCATACAGTCACCAAATTATAAGAGTATTACAATCACGGTTTTCATTTGGTTTTTTATCTCAAGAACGGAAGCGATAAATTAAAATTAATATAAAAAAATAAATCAAATACAAGTTGTCCATAAGTTTCCTTCAGATAGTTTAATTGAGAAACAATGCAATATCAACAAGAAAAGCAAATTAAAAAATAAAATAATAATAATAAATTCTGATTTCATTTCAACCACCGTAAGAATATATTTGCTCAGCTATCAACTTGCTTGTATTTTGGGAGGATTTCTTTTCCTTCCTCTATTCCAGTGGCGTTACCTTGGTTGCACTGTTGGTGGAGCTAGCAAAAAGCTCGCACACCTGCGGTACACTATCTGCATCACAGTTCAACAGCTTGCAATTGGAAATGAGACATTTGGTCACAACATGGCTGAAGGGATGGCAGCGCCAGATGTAGTTTATAGAAAAAGTAAGCCCAGGCTATTATATTTTTGCTGAAAGTCAACACTTCAATGGTTGGTAGCAATGGTATAACCTTCTCATCGGCCAAAGATGTTTCGCTTGCCTGACAGATGGCTGCAGGCTGCAGGAGGAGACAGTTATAAGACTGCTTCAAATACGGCCTATCTGGAAATAGCATGTTGAATCAAAAAGCTTGGCTTCTAATCCCAGTTTGGCTTCAGAAATACTACTGAAGCAAAAGAAACAACAAAACTATATAAAACACTTCTGGGTTCCTCAGACAAAAGTAATGCCAAAACGCACATACCCAAACCCACCAACCCCACCTCCCCCCCACCCCAACCACCACCGAGCAAATAAAAAAATAAAGAAAAGTTTGCTGTCACCTTCAGTCTGTGGAACAACCCAGGGTGGATAAACCAAGCAGCCCAAAGCTATCGGCTGGGTCATACAGAATTTGCAAACATCTCTCGATGATCTCAAATTGTGCAATGCCGTGAAACCGTGCCAAATGTAGCCAAGCTACAGAAAGGTCACCATACTCAATGGGGGTGGACATTCATGCCGTCCTGTGATTCGCCGATTCTAGAAGCATTCCACTGGGTGTGCCAATTTTTTTTAACTCTACTTGATGTACTCCTTCTCTGTAACATGACTCAATGGCTTCAATCAGGATTTATAACTGTAAACTAAATAATTTCTAACAGTGTGGAGATCCAAATGGCTGAGAGTGTTCTCCTCAACTGCTGAAAATAAAATCAACCCAATTGTTATCAAAGTCTGTTACTTGGTAGCTTGCAGAACCTCTGGCAGCCATCTTACTTTTTGTGGTCAAATTGAGCAAGTTGACCTGCCAAAATGTTCCGCGGGGAGCCACCGATAACGATTATGCCTTCATTATGGGCTTGTCAGGACGACGTACTGCCAAGTCATCTATTTGTGACTTTGCTAAATTGGTTAAATAAAAATGGAACCCCCGAACTTGATGAGGAAGCAAGGCACAGATTGAGCTCCATAACAGTGAATGCTGAGTAACCTGTTAGCAACAAGCATGGTCTGCCACAAGAACTCAATGTCTCTGCCCTGCTGATCACCAGTTAGGAGGTGAGGTTACAGTCAGGAAGGATAAATTAAAGAAGAAGAGCATCTCTGATCCTGATTGCGACATGATGCCGATGTCATGACCATAAATTATGCTAACACATCAGCTCCAAACTAGGATGCCGCCGGATCAGCAGCTCTACTTTGATTTATTTGTGACCATAAATCTCCGTCTTTAAAGTCCAAAGCGCCTCACCTCTGGGTGGGTAGAGTTTTTGCATTACTTGCTCGAAAAAGTATAGTCTGTGTTTTGCAAGAAGACTATAGATGTTCGTGTGGTGCGTGCCGAAAAAGTTTGTGATGGTCTAAACTAAAGGGAACATTCCAATAGTACCGTAAGAATATATTTCTATATATATATGGGGTCTAACGGGTCTCACGGGTCTAATCTCTAAAGCATGTAAATGTCTAAGGGGTGTAGAGGCATCTAAAGTGTCTAAAAAGGGTGTAAAAAGGTTCAAGTGGTCTAAAGCTCTGAATGGTCAAGGGGCCAAGCTGTCTAACATGTGAGGTTTCTCGGTGAAGTAAATCGATAAAAAGGTAATTATACGTTGGACAGAATTGACCAAATAGTTTGTGGTTATATAATTTTTTGTACTTCTGGCAGGTGTATGAACCAGCAACTCTGAGCCTATACACCGCCCACGTGCGCACTCCAGCCACACAAATGAACACAACTAAAAATTGCACGAATATCAATATTGTTAAGCTCCACACGCACTGTCCAGACACAAGAGCTCTTAAAAAAGGTATCATTCAGTATTACACGTGCTGTATAGTTACGATGTTTACCCCATTTAGACACAATCAAGTAACTTGCTTACGCACGCACGCACGCACGCACGCACGCACGCACACACACACACACACACACACACACACACACACACACACACACACGTGCAAAAAAATGAGCCAAGTCAATTTTGAAACATTTTTTGTCATAACTATTTTGCCATGCATGAAAAACAAAACCACCAAAACACCATAACATGCAGAAACCAGAAGGGCACTCAGGAGAGTGCATACCTCCACCAGGCTGATTAGTTTACGTTGTGTATCCCACTGATAGGCCAGATCGGGATTTGGAACTGAACTAAAATTTAATCGGCTTGTTCTCATCACCAAACCAACTCATCCACCAAGTTTCGTCTGAACCCGTCCACAACTTTTTGAGATATCCTGCTATCTGTTGTTCTTGGCCTCTCTTAATGGTGAAAAATCACTTTTAAAATTCTCGGATCCAGATTCGGATCCTCACTAAAATCTAATCATTTTGTCCTTGTCACAAACCCAAGCTCTTCACCAAATTTCGTCCAAATCCGTCCACAATGTTTTGAGATGTTTTGTTGGCAGACAAACAAACAAGACAGACAAACAGGGATGAAAACATAACTTTCTTTCACTTTCGGTGGCAGAGGTAATAACTGTACAAATCAGTATGGAATAGCTTGTCCATTGGCTTCCTTTAAATAATCCAGTCTTTTGGACAAACTTTCACAAAGCTTCTTCCACTGAGAAATGTCAATATTGTCCCATTCATGTTTGACAGCTTTCCAAAGTTGATCAGAATTTGCAAACTTCCTTCCAATAAATTTGTGCTGAATATAGGCCCAAAGATTCTCTATGGGGTTCAAATCGAGACTGTCCAGGCCAGTATATAAGTTTCAGGGACTGTTTCTCCAACCACTTTTTGCTGGCTTTTGCAGAATGGGTAGGGGCATTTTCTTGTTAAAAATGACTTCTTAGCTTTTCTCTCCAGGAAAGAACTTTTGGAGGTTGGGAAGTAATCCCTTCTCTAATATTTTCTGGTATTCCTTGGCAGTAATTGATTGTTCACACCTTATCAGCTCACCAACACCAGTGTATAAATCTCTATTTGGTCAATTCCGTCCAATGTACAAATTATCTTTATCTCTTTGCTGATGACTCCCACCCTCTGTCATACCATCTCTCATCCCTCTGATCGGCAGGCAGCAGCCTCTTCACTCTCTGCAGACATAGATAAAATCAAAAGCTGGTCAAACACTTGGAATATGTCTTTCAATCCTGACAAATCCCGCACCCTTACCATGTCTCTCCGAAAGGACTGTCTGGACCCTCCACCCACCCCCCCCCCACCACAATCTACTTTCTCAACAATCCCCTTGAAGAAGTCCTTTCCTTCAAGCTTTTGGGTCTCAATGTCTGCCATGATCTTTCCTGGGAAAGCCACATCTCCAAGCTGGCCTCCAAAGACAGTTGCCGACTGGGCATCCTACATCGTGTAAAGTCCTTCCTTGGCACATCTGAGCTTCTAACCGTTTCAAAAGCTTTCATCTGCAGTCTGATGGAGGACTGCTTCCCCCTTTGGGGTGGTGTGCTCCTGCCTCACACCTATCTCGACTTCACGCTATGGAAACAAAGTCTTTTAGGATCATTAGAATGTCCCACGATGAAGCTGAGTCTTTGGGTCTTGCACCATCGTCTCCTCTCCGGCATTGCCGTTCATGCTCTGTCTGATCTGTCCCCCTATATTTCCATAGGGTGCTCAAGGTCTGCCAAAAACTGCCTTCTGGTGAAACTGCCAAAATCAAAAATCACTGCTCACCTTCACTCTTCATTTTTTCCCACCTCTGGAACAAACTTCCACACTCTCTTCAATTCCACTCCTCCCTTCAGGTCATCAAAACAGGTGTTCACCACCATCTCATATCTTCCCCCATCCAAAATCTTAATCTTTACTACCCCTGTAAATCCACCTCCTTCAAATTCCCCATTTTCCTTCCTGAAAGTCCCTGTAGTACCATCTTGTTTACCCCATGTATCACACCCCATCCCTCTCCCTTCCACAGATATCCTATTATCTTTGTTCCCCATTATTTTGTGCTTCCCTCTCCCACCACTGTTGTCTCCTGCCTTGTTATATGTCTCTGTATATTAGCTCTTACACAAGCCTCGACTTGGTAAACAAAAAACAATAATAATAAAAGAGGAAAATGCACCTCAGACCATGATCCACCTCTTCCCTGCTTCACAGTTGTTGCAATGCACTCAGGGTTGACTCTCTCACCAGTACTGTGAAGGCAACGTTCTGGGGCATCACTTCAAAGCTCAAATCTTGATTCATCACTCCAAGCAACTCTCTGAAATCAGTCTGAATTACAGTTGCCATATTCGGCCAAAAAGTGCAATCTGTCCTGTATGTTCTTATTAGAAAATAGAGGCTTCTTAGCACATCTTGAGGCAAAATTAGGATCTGTCAACCTTCTTGTGATGACCCTTCTGGAAGCATTCTTGTTTTCAGCAGTTCTGAACTCCTCTGACGATTTCCGCAGGCTTTTCTTTCTTTCCTGGAGAACTAAGAATTTCAGTCGCCTGTCATCTTGACCTGTCGTGGCTCTTGACCTGCCAGATCTTCTTCCTTGCAGTCGAACCGGTTTTGTGGAACTGTAGACCTATTCTCTTTATGGTAGGCAGAGAAATAGGGATTTTCTCCTTCTTCAGGAGCTTGTGGATTTCAGAATATGTCTTGCCTGCTTGACGAAGACAAGCAATTTGATTTTTAATATCCCCATCAGTATGGAACTTCTCTTTCTTTGGAGGCATTTCTAAATTGAACACAAAAAAACATGACCTACATGACCTAACTGTACAAGTCATAATTGAGCATTTTAGGCACGGTACATGCACTAGAGTCAAAAAAAACATGACAACACCCGAAAAATGCATTGCAGATCTTTAAACGTATACAGTACTTCGAACAGTAAAATATTTCTTTGAATTTATTTTTTTGAGACAGAACAACTCAAAACATATCTTCCTTTTTTTGTGTGTGTAAATTTTGATCTATTTCGTAATTTACTTTTTGTTGAAAACATAACTTTTAAACCAATTTTTTTTCATAAAAATTGCTGTAAACCGCATGGAGGGCTTTCGGCTACTGTAACATGAGTAATCAATTTAAACTGGAATATGTACTGTGCATTTATGGCTCCAAATATGAAAACACCAGCTTGGCTCATGTTTTTGCCCTGGAGTGGATCTATACTAATAAATGTCACTGTGCGTCTCCTCCACAACTTCAAAACCATGAAACCTTGCAGTCTGAAACTTTGCATATACACCAAGGGAACTCCAAGGAAGTGCATGAGTAAAAATTGGGTGTTTGGCTTAATTAAAACACACCTTTTCAAGATAATTAACAGCCTTATTTAATTAGATCCTTTATCATGCGCATCCTCGGCCACCTCGCTCTCTGGGTTCTTAAGGCGTATGCTGAGTTACCTTGCTGCGGTCTGAAGCCGCCGTGTTTTTTGGCCTGCTCAACCATCTCTTGACTTGTAACAGGCCGCAATGATTTCTTAATGATAAAGTTGTTTTTTTTTCACTTTCCTCACTCGTATTATCGAATGCCTGTTCATCATAGCTACGAATCCCTGGGTACATTGCAATGCTTATAAACACCCAGACACCAGTGTTCGTGGCTTCATTTCAGTTTCACACATACAATAACCGCGCGAATCTCTTAAACTAAGCCCAATTACAAAATTTAAGCTCCAGAATTGAACTTAGCAGCAGCTCCAACTGCTAAAACAAAAAAAGTCTTCATTTGTCTAATTTGGACATTCTGACATAGATAGCTATCACTTGCCAAGCCAGCCGTCCTTATCAACCATTTAATTGGAGTGCTTGCTTGAGTGCTTCAGCTGCTTGCTGAGCACCCTCCAGTCGACAGCGGTACAGTTCATGTTCCGATCAGGATGTACAGTTGGCAGTTGCTACAAGGTAGAGGTATATATATATGGGTATAATTTGATCTGTAATTTAGGGACTCTCCGTGTGTGTGTGTGTGTATGCCTGCAAGCTTGGTTACGGGCACCATGGTGGCAAAGTTTCATCCCGTATCTTGGAGGTATTAATTTTTAACCTCAGCAGCGTATGAGGGATCACGTTTCTCTTTGTCCTCGTGACTGTTTCTAAAGCAATTGGTGATTATATATGACTTGGAGTGCTTTACAAAGGTTATATGGTTTCTCTTTGTGAGTTTCAAAGCAAACGATTTCCGAGCCGTGCGCCGTATTAACACGTTTTCTCAATTACAGAACAAAATTTCTTTTTTGTGTGTGTGTGATAGAATTGTGAGGAACAGAGGTGTGCGATGATTGACATTTCTTTTGGTGAGGCTTCTCCCACTGATTTGTCATTATCTTTTGCTGGAAAATCCACTGTACTGTTTCTTAGAGATGTACATGTTTATTATTTATTTCTTTGATTCTTGTGTATTTGTGAAAACTATGGGTTGACTGACTACCTGGACATCACTGAGGTTGTGGATCTACTGACGTAGGTAATAATCTGATGTGGATCCATGACCAAGGTTGTGGATCTGCCATTTGGAGAGGTTCTGGGCTGAAAGGATTGAAACCTCGAGGAAGAACGGTGCCCAGCTGATGATCCGTGCAGTCGGGAAAGTGTGTTTTTATGTGTGTGTGTGTGTGTGTGTGTGTGTGTTTGCGTGGGTATTTGTTTGTTTTGTTTTTTCTTGTGTGTTTGTGTGTGTGTATGTATGAGTGTGTGTGTTTGTTTTTTTGTGTTGTGTGTGTGTGTTTTCGGTTTTTTTGCGTTTGTTTTGTGTGCATGAAAAAACGAATGTGCGTGTGTGCTGTTCATAAAGCATAGCATATTCTCTGCTAACTCCCCGACCCCCACTACTCTTTGTTCTTGTTCCCAACCTCGCTCCACCCCCTCCTTATACAATGCAACATCCTCCACAATCTATCTACCTACCTTTGTCTGTCTGTCTGTCTCTCCCACCCCCCCCCAGAACGTACCTGGATGGTGATTATCTCTACATGTATCTGGATGATGGTTATGTCTGGATGGACCCTCTCCTCACACTGCCTTCCCTTGCCCCCCCTCACCTCACACTGCATTCTCCTCACTCCCCACTTCTCCTCGCTCTCCACGGTCTCCCACCTCCTCGCTCCTCCCCCATTTTCTCCACCCACCCCCTCCCAAGCATACCCATCATCGGATGGTGGTTATCTCCGTACATGTCTGGACGGTGGTTATGTCCGGACGGACCCTCCACCTGTCACCCTCCGATTGAGGCGAAACTTTAAACATAGGAGGGACTCCCATGGAGAATATTTTATCGACAACTCTGACGTCATATGTCATATGGTATGGCAGCCATGTTGGATTAAAGGACGGGCATATGTGCCACTAAATGGTCTGAGACCCCTCACCATGGGGCTGGGGGTTATAAAAGCCCAGAAGAGTTATGGTAATCTTCTCATTCCCTCTCTGGTGGTTGCTGCTGGGTAAGGGTCCCTGGTTGGTGCATTTCTCATTTGCTGGCACCCTCTTCGCTGTCCGTGGCTGGGAAGCTGTTCATTGTGTGTGGTGTGGTGGCATGTTGCATGGTTCCACAAGCCCAGGGGAAGGAGCTGAACGGAGGAGCCCCCCAGAATGCAGCGTAACAGTCCGATTTGTGCAAAGACCATGCAAGAGGAGGGGCACACAAGCGCCACAGGTTTCTTCCAGTCTCGTCCTCTTCTTTATTAGTCCCATCACCTCCAAGTGAATGAAACAAGGCCATATTCATTAAACCGTTGAGATCTCGAGGATGCTTCAATTATTTTTACATTCATTTGACAGTCGGGTTTTATAGAATGTGAGTTCTTGGGCATATTTCAGGTTCTTGGCTTTGTTACTTTTACGCAGAAAGGGCTTTTTGACAGCAACTCATCAATGAAGACCATTTTAATAAGAGACCTTCTGAAAGTGCATGAGTCCACTTTAACCCTTGATGTCTGTGCCAGTTCAATACTCGGATTTTTCTATCCCTTAAGAAACTTATCTTTTAGTATTGCTCATCTGGTTTGCTGAAATGCTTTGGCCTTCCAATCAGTTTTCTATCTGCAACCTTTCCGGTCTCATTATGCTTCTGTATTGTTCCTTGAATGCCACATCTGAAAATATCTGTTTTGCAGTATATTTCGCTCTGGGAATTGCCTTCTTGTTGTAAAAATACAGCATTATTTTGAGTTTCATTGAGTTTGATATCTTGGGCATGGTGTGGATATATATTACCAGCAAGAGAGAAATTAGAAATTTCGTAAAAAAAAAGAGTGTGGTGGCCAAAGACATATGCACAGTATTGCACACACACGTATATGTCTTATTGAGACACCCTGAATTTTAAATCAAGCACCACATATACTACATTACAGTGCAATGCAGTGCAGTGCAGTGAAATATAATTAGCTTGTATTGCTTATGACCCCGTCATGACTCGAGGAATATGAAGTCTCTTGAGGAACGAGCACCACTTTTGTCTGTCATGGGTCCACTGACCGATCGCCGTATAGGTAGGTGTTTCTAGCTCTGTCAGTTCCTTTACCATGGGACACCACAAAGTCTCTGTCAGTCATCCAGTCCTCCCTTGACCATGAGGCTTCCAATCTATCGATCTTTTTGAGATGGGTATTTTTTCCAGATGCATTACATGCCCAATCCAGCCCACATCCTTATGTTAACTAACTCAATGAGTTTTTTTTTTCTTTCCAGTACTTTCGACCTCGTTCTTGCTCATTTTCACAATGAAGATTCACAAAATATTTTTGTGACAGCTATAAACAAGAAGGGCACTCGGTGGAGCATATACCTCTGCCACGTAATGCCTGATCCACGAAAACATATCGGGCCCAATACATTTTTGAAATATTATGCTATACAGTACTACTGTATATTGTTTTGGGCCCGATCTCTCAATGGTTAAGAATCACTTTGAGAATTAAATAATTCTCGTATCCAGATCCGGGTTCGGATCTTCACCAAAATCGAATCAATTCGTCCTTGCCACAAACCTAACCTGTCCACCAAGTTTCATCCGAATCCGTCCACAACTTTTTGAGATATTGTGCTATATATTAGTTTAGCCCCATCTCTCAGTGGTGAAGAATTACTGAAATTTTTTTTCAGATCTTCACCAAAATTTAATCAATTCTTCCTTGTTGCACACCTAACCTGTCCACAAAATTTCATGCAGATCCGTCCACAGCTTTTTGAGATATCCTGCACAAAAACAAACAAACAAACAAACAGGCAGAAAGGGGTGAAAACATAACCTCCTGCACTTTCGGTGGCAAAGGTCATTATTATATTAATACGCTAAGCCATATTTTGTGGACGTATCTCCTCCGAAACTGCCGGACGGATTGTCACCACTTTCGGCATGCGGGTGCTCTGTGGTCTAATGTACAGCATAGGCTATGTGAGATTGCGCCAGACAGAGAGGTTTGGGAATTTTTGGCGATTTTCTAATTTGTACATTAGTTTGCATGGTGACGTGTGACGTCATCGCTGAGAGGCGTAATGACGTCATGGCATTGGTCATTCGCTGACGTCATTACATTAGTCGTCGACAGACCGTCACCGCTGAGAGGTGCAATGCCACTCCTAGAAAACAGCGTCTGCAATGTAAAACCCTCTTCTGCACATGCTGACTACCTCAGAAGGTGTATTTGACACAAAAAATGTAACAAGAAACATTGTATATAAAGAAATTCTATAAATCACATTGCGAACACCGGATATATTGACGTCCTAACGAACCCTCACTCAAGAAACTTTGCGTGGACCGTGGGTTTGACATCATTGCACATAACGGAATATTTATTTTATGCATGTGGTCTCATTACCTCCACCACCGAAGGTGAAGGAGGTTATGTTTTCATCCCCTTTCTGTCTGTCTGTCTGTGTACAGGATATCTCAAAAAGTTGTGGATGGATGCGGATGAAATTTTGTGGACAAGTTCAGTGTGTGACAAGGACAAACTTATTAGATTTTGGTGAAGATCCGGATCCGGATCCGGTACTAGGATTTTAAAAGTGATTCTTCACCATTGAGAGATAGGGCCAAAAACAATAAATAGCACGATATTTCAAAAAGTTGCGAACGGATTTGGATGAAACTTGGTGGACACGTTGGGAGTGTGACAAGGAAGAATTGATTCGATTTTAGTGAAGATCCAGATCCGGATCTGACTACTCCAATTTTTTAAGTGATTCTTCACCATTGATAGGGCTCAAAACGCTATAGTACTGTTTTGCATGATATTTCAAAAATGTAATGGGCCCGATATGTTCTCGTGGATCAGGCATTACGTGGTGGATGTGTGCGCTCCACCGAGTGCCCTTCTAAGTTCTCTATGCTTTGTTGATGTTGATTTTCAGTCCTACTTGCAGGGCATACTCCTGGAACCTATTCACTTTCTCTTGGGTACTTTGTTTTGTGTCTGATAGCAAACAGAGGTCATCTGCAAAGCTGAGCTCCTCCAGATGGTCACCTTGAACCTTGTCTATTCCATATCTGGCATGTTCTATAGTCCTCCTTAATACCCAGTTCAATACAAGTCAAAATGGTAGTGGAGATAATTAGCTTGCACATCAATTTATATAGTAACTACAAACAGTAGTACCACAATTAGCTTGTATAATAAGAAGTTACTACACTCTGATCCAGAGTATTACAAAAAGTTCACTGAAAAGTTAGAGATCAAGAATGTAAGTCATTGATCAAATCCCTAAAATAATTCCAAAAATGGGATAAGATAAATCTTTGTTTGAGACTTATTGCGACAATAATAAATGCTTCAGTTTCAGGTCCAGAGCAAAGGTACATGCTGATTGGGATGGGGGAGCGAGGAGATGGGAGGGGAGGGGGAGCGAGGTGGGATGGAAGGGGGAGCGAGGAGGTGGGAGGGAAGAGAAAGGGGAGTTTTATAACCAAAATGCGATAAGTCCCAGAATCTCTCAATCTGAGGCGAATCCCCAAAAAATCCAAAAGAGAGACAGAGTGCAGAGTGACAGTGCAGAGTGACAGTGCAGAGTGACAGTTCAGAGTGACAGTGCGGGTACTTTTGCTGTGTATCGCACGACTTGCAAACGAACATCCAAGCAGCTTGTAGAGCCCCCACCAAGTGGCTTAAGCACTCCAACAAAACAATTGATAGGGAACGGCAGGCTTGGCTAGCGATTGTTAATCAGTCATATTTAACACAACCCGGAGTGTGAAACAGTATGTGAATTGGACAAACAAACACTTTTTTTTTTTTACCAGTCATAACTGCTGCTAAGGTCAATTCCAAAGTATAAATTTTGAAATTCGACTCAGGTTGAGATATTCTAGAGCTTATCGCATGTGCAGAAATGAAATAAAGCCATGAACACTGGCGTATCTTGGTGTATATACACATTGCGATGTATCCAGAGACTCGTGGGTATGAAGATGAGGCATTCGATGATACGAATGAGGACAGTGAAAAAACAAACTTAAGTGCTTTATCATGAAGAAACTGTTGCAGCCTGTTCCAAATCAAGGCATTGTTGAGCAGGCAAAAAATATTGGCAAATTAAGACCTGAGCAAGGAAGAATGGACTGACCCAAGGAGGTGACCAAGGATGAAGCCTTGATAAAGGATAATTAAATAAGGCCTTTAATTATGTTCAAAATGAGGGTGTTTTAATTAACCCAAAAACTCAGTTTTAATTCATGCACTCCCTTAGTATGCATGCAAAATTTCATTCCATTCGGTTTCATCGTTTTGGAGTTAAGGAGACACACACACACTGACATTTATTATGATAGACAAGCAGGGGTACCCGGCGTTGCCCAGTCTGTTTTTTTGTGGATGCCTAAAACACTTCCCCACACCCGCTAAGGAATGGGGTCGGGGATCACTTAATATTACTTTTCACCTCGTGACAAAGTCTTACACATGAAGCGATAAAAAAACGAACTTTTGGATGAAACTTAGTGGGCAGGTTGGGTGTCTGACCATGACGAACAGATTCGATTTTGATGAAGATCTGAATCAGAATTTGGACACAATAATTATTTAATTTCTAACGTGATTCTTCACCATTGATAAATGGGACCAAAAACGATATATAGCATGATATTTCAAAAATGTATTGGGCCAGATATGTTCTCGTGGATCAGGCATTGTGTGGCAGAGGTATGCGCCCGACCGAGTGCCCTTCTAGTTTTTTTTGTAAAGTGATTCTGCACCATTGAGAGATAGGGCTAAACCGATATACAACAGGATATGTCAAAAAGTTGTGGACGGATTTGGATGAAACTTGGTGGACAGGTTGGGTGTGTGGCAAGGACGGAGTGATTGGATTTTGGTGAAGATCAGAATCCGGATACGAGAATTATTGAATTTTTAAAGTGATTCTTCACCATTGAGAGATAGTCCAAAAACGATATATCGCACGATATTTCAAAAATGTATTGGGCCAGATATGTTTTTGTGGATCATGCATTGCGTGTCGGAGGTATGCGCTTTACCGAGTGCCCTTCTAGTTAAAATATGTTTTGCAGATACCTGATGAAGCATGGGTTCATCTCCGGTATAAGTGCATTTGATTGCAAGGGGAATATTTTGGAAGGACCGTGTCCATCGAGATTAGCAACAGCAAAGTCGTGAAATTCAAAAGAGCTATTAATTCAGAAAATGGGTTAATTCACTCAATTTTGTTAAAGTTGCACGAAGCCACTTCCGAGTTTCAACCCAAAGTAAAATTAGACATTTGGGTTAATCTGATGAAAGCGTATCATTACAAAGATAACTATTCCCTTTGATAAACGATCTGCTTCACAGTAACCACAAAGAGGATGACAAAAGATGCGCATCACAGAAATGAGCAACAACTCCAATGTCAGCATGGGCAAACCGGCTTGTACGGTAGTTAAGAGCGGTCGTTTTGTGCATGCCTGGGCTGGAATCCGAAATGAAGGCACATGGCCCCAGGTGTACCAACAGAGGGCTTCCACGTAGCTCAACTATAAGGATGCGGCGTCAAACAAAAGGGTACGCCCTGATGCTGTCAATGCAATTCCCCCTGTGCATACCCCAAAGAGTCAGCCAAATTAGCTTGCTTTCATCCCTGGTGTGTGGTGCAAAAATGGAAGCTCAGAGCTGAGGAACCGTGAGAACTACGGGAATGAACTACTTCCTGAGGAATGTTTGAATGTTTTGGTATACCTCGAGGCGGAATGTCGTAATACAATTACCTTATCTCGTCATACCACTTTTTTTTTGCCCAATTCTTAAGCGAGCCGATAAAACAAAACCCCTTGAAAAAAAAAAGAAAAAAGAGAGCAAATACATTTCTGCTATCACAAATGTTTTGAAGGAGGGTTCAAGGAAAGATTATATTTTAAAGGAGGGTGAAAGCACACGCACATGAACGTTTTATCGAATTTTCATTACATTGCAGCCAACAGCAACAACAAAAAAGTTTGACACTGATATTTTTTGAACAAGTTTGAATGAAGAACTATTCAACAAAACTTCCAAGGAAATAAATGCATTTAGCTCTTTCTCTGCTGACCCCATGTTGTGTACATCCACAGCTCCAAGGTCACATGTACTCGTGTATGTGTGTGTGTGTATATAATATATATATATATATAATATATAATATATATATATATATATATATATATATATATATATTATATATATTATATATAATACTAATGTTCAAAGCAAGAGCCCATAGATACGAGATGTTCACAAATAACCACCAAACCTGGCAAATAAGCACAAGGTCTGATAATGGCAGGGGCGAACAGTTTGGAAAGGGAGAGAAGCCTTCTGCTAGAAAATGAAGTACATACTGTCAGTGAAGTAATATGAAAAGTTGAAGGAAATGAAAAAGTGTTGGCATGAGTGCGACATGCTGGTGATTAATGTTCAACATTGGAACATCACCATCAGGAGATGATGTAGCATAATCATAAAAAGGGCCAAAAAACATTAATGAGTGTCCAGGGTGTTGAAGAACACGAAGGTGTGCTCGGCTCCTGAAACACACTCTTACAATCCACCATTTAGGTACAGATTTTAGACGCGGGGGCCACGTCGGGTTCAAACAAGAGTTGGCCGAAGGGCTTCTTAGGTAGTCGTTTTCCAAAAAAATTGTAATCGCTTTGTCTTCTGAATGGAAAACATCAGTGCATTGTTAAATGCTCTCTCTTGTTTTAATGTTGCAAAGCGTCATCGGGGTATGTAGATTACAGTAGATTTGGGAACCCGTACGGACTCGCTCACCGAGAGCACTGGCTTTATGGTGCACCTCAGATGATGGGCTCGACTAGCCGGCCAAAAATGTGTCCAACGCCGCATTAGCATGCGATTCCAACCTGAGGTCTGAGGTGCATTTAAAGGCCCGAGAGAATATCTGTGAACGTGATCTTGAAACAATTTTCTGCAACTGCAGATTATAAACAGTAAGTGCACTCTTTCTTCACTTGCTGTCGTTAAATGAGAAAACTTTGTCCAATTTTGGTATCGGACAAAAGCAAACCAGGAAGAACTCTTTAACTACAGTGTTACTGGAGTATGTAGATCGTATTAGATCTAAGAATGCATGATCTATATTAAGGTACATCTCCCACACACACGCAACGCTCCCATCCCTTCTGGAGTGTCCGAGGCGAACAACAGTCCGAGTAACCCTCTCAAAATACTTGCAATTTATGTTGCACAGTGTTTATTGCCAACCCTCTTCTTTTGGGGATAGGAGTGCATGTTAGGTGTGTGTGTGTGTGTGTGTGTGTGTGTGGTGTTTGTGTGGTGTGCGTATAACAAAAGCATGGTATTTGGTATTTTGAAGCAGGTAAAACCTATGAATACATACAAGGTTACAATGGTGGATATCGGTGGATAGTATTAATTTTATAGCCAATTCCAATTGATATGAACTTTATCGTACAAATGATACAGCAGTAAAGGTGCAAACAACTTCACATGCTTAATTAATACATTAGTGGAAAACAGGGTGGAGGTCGGGGAGGAGTCAACAGGAGATTTGACACCCCTCCAATTGAACATTTGTCACAGCTTGGTGCAGTGATAAAGGTACACTACACATCTAATTGGGCTTAAGTTACGTATTAATCAAAGAAAGGTGTTTTTTTTGGGGGGGGGGGGGGGGGTCATTTGCAGGTGTATTTTTTTTTATTGTGGTTTTCAAAATGCGATTTAAAAACGATCGAGTAAAATGGCAACTGCTCTTTTCCCAGAAACAAATGCAGTACTTCGTTTGGCCGAAGCTTTATTCTATTTTTGAAATGCTGCACTGACTCAGAATCAGGGAAGAGGAAACATTTGTGTACATTTGCACGAATTACAAGGACATTCGTTTGAACCAGGAATCTCAGCATCGACAGCTGTGCTCAAATGACGATGTCAACCAGGTGAATCCTGTAATGCTAAAATGATTACTCCGACAGTGGGGTAACAAGGAAGTCACAAGAATTTTCAAAATAAAAATAAAACTACAGTAATTCGACTGCGCGCAGTCGACGGGTATGCCTCCGCTCT
>CM068953.1:122217998-122234890 GCA_035128595.1 Eptatretus atami | reverse complement strand
CTGCAGTGCTCCGAGGGGTGGGCTTGGATGAACACAATGCGCAAATTCCCCTGTAAGTGGGACGAGAATTACCTGTCCACAGGTGATGCTCTACCCCCTCACAGATTCCTCGCACATAGCCTGCCTTGTCCACCTTAGTGCACGTACAGTTTTACCGCCTCAGCTCCTGAACAGCTCAGCTCTGCCATTCAGCCTGGCCCTGCGACTATGGTCAATGGTATCCAGTGTCCTTAAGAGACAAAATTCTTCTTTGCCCTGCGGTGAGTTCCAAGACATCCACCGGCAACATCAAGGACGGTGGTCTTGAAGGCACTCCACAACTCTTCAGGACCCCCAAATGTCCACTCAGCCTGTTTGCAAACTCCTCAGCTCCCCTCTCATCCTTGAGCTTGCCAACATCCAGCCTAGGCTGGGATGGTACCATCTCCCGGATTTAAGGTGCAGCTTTAGAGTTGCTACAACAAGCTGGTGGTCAGTATTGAGGAACTGAGCACTCCGGTAGACCCTGCAGTTCTGGATCATCCTCCAGCGACAATCAACGAGGACATGGTCAATCTCCTTTGCCACACCGCCAGCGTTGGAATACAAAGTCCAGCGATGAGCTTGTGGGTGCTGAAACCATGAACCAGCCACCTAAGTCCATGACTTCTTGTGTGTGTGTGTAGATGCAGACGTGTGTGTCGATGCAGGTGTGTGTGTGTCGATGCAGACGTGTGTGTATGCTGTGTGTGGTGTGTGTGTGTAGATGCAGACGTGTGGTGTGTGTGTGTCGATGCAGAGTGTGTGTGTGCATTGTGTCGATGCAGATGTGTTGTGTGTTTGTGTCGATGCAGATGTGTTGTGTCGCGTGTGTGTGTGTAGATGCAGGTGTGTGTGTGTGTAGATGCAGATGTGTGTGTGTGTGTGTAGATGCAGATGTGTGTGTGTTAGATGCAGATGTGTGTGTGTGTGTAGATGCAGATGTGTGTGTGTGTGTAGATGCAGATGTGTGTGTGTGTGAGTGTGTAGATGCAGATGTGTGTGTGTGTGTAGATGCAGATGTGTGTGTGTGTAGATGCAGAGTGTGTGTGTGTGTGTGTAGATGCAGATGTGTGTGTGTGGTCTGTGCGTGTAGAGCTGATGTGTGTGTGTGTGTGTGTGTAGTGCAGACGTGTGTGTGTGTTTTGAGATGCAGATGTGTGTGTGTGTGTGTGTGCGTGTAGATGCAGAAGTGTGTGTGTGTGTGTTTTGAGAGCATGTGTGTGTGTGTGTGTGTGGGTGTGTGTGTGGTGCGTGTAGATGCAGAAGTGTGTGTGTGTGTGTGTGTGTGTGTGTGTGAATGCAGATATGTGTGTGTCGATGCAGATATGTGTGTGTGTGTGTGTGTGGCAGATATGTGTGTGTGTGTGTGTTGTTTTGCGCATGCAAATATGAGCATTCTTTCCCTCCATGACTGCCTCTCTGCGACTTGTCACAATAATGAAACATAAACTTCGCCATCAACCTTAATTAACCACAACACCACGATACCTAGAACAATCTGGTTGAACATTGACGTGTGTTAGTCATCGTTGTTTGCGGCGCATATGTCACAAAAGAAAAAAAAAGGTTAAAACAAAGTTCCCTCACACCACACACACACACACACACACACACACACACACCTATTTTAATAATTTTGTTCAAGAAGACATGTTAAATACTAATTCTTCAAACGATTAATAAAAAATAAATAAAAGCTACAAAAAAACCAAATAACCAGAAAAGCGAGGAGGGTATCGTAAGCGAGTATGGCTGTTCATTCACCAAGCAGGTTACCCAAGTTGGCGCATGTGACCTTCCCTGTAAAGCCTGTTTGGTTATTTATAGATCCCAGGGATCAGGGATGGGATAAACTTGCTTGCATCGTTGATAACCCTCTTGTGTTCCCTCCAGGCTCCACCACGTTCCTGTTCACCCTCTAAAAGGTCTTTCATCGACCTCGCTGCACCATCACGTCGCTCGACCACGACCCGACCTGCCCGGCACGGTCGACATCGACCATTTTAACGAATAAATAAATAAATAAAACGTTGCAGGACGAGCTGTGTGTGTGTGTGTCTTGTAGACGTGTCGAGTGGACAATGTTTTGATGGGCACACGGAGAGGGTGAGTGTGCAAACTGCACCGGGAATAAAGGGATAATGACGATCCGAATAAACGGGTTTACCTCTTGACGATGTATCACGGGGAACCTGACAATGAGGAGTCTTTGGAGCAGGTGAGTGGGTCGGGTGGGGGTGCGAGGGGAGGGGGATGTTCATGTACCGTTGGAGGGAGCTGTGTCACCTTGAATGCGCACGCATTGCGACAAGGGCCCGCCGAGCGGTGCCAAACCCAAACACACACACACAAACACACTCCATTATTTACTTGTTTTTCCGGGAACCTCGAGGTGAGAGACCCTTTGTCCGAACCCCAAGACCACGGACGTACCGGGAAGGCGAGCAGGCTGTTCGGGTCTCCCCTGTACACGTTCTCGTCCAGCCACGACTTCTGCGGCGCCATGGGAGAGCGGGCGTACTTGGGCGGCCCGATGGCGCTGTTGCCGGGGAAGTGGGCTTTCTTTAGGGGCGATATGGGGTTCATGGGGCTCGGGATGCCGAGGCCGGCGGCGCGCCGGGGATCTCCGCGGCTTTGCGCGCCTCCCCAGCTCGCCGAACCCCAGGGTTGCGGGTGGTGAGCGCCTCCCCAGGCGGACGGCTTGCTCGTCATGATGGGCTGGTGGTGTCCGTAGCCGACGTTCCTCTGCGGAAAGGCCGCCTGCAAGGGCACGGGAGAACGCCGCTGCTGCGGATGGTGCTGCTGCTGCTGCTGGTGAGCCGGAGCCGCGGGCGGTGCTGCAGGAGCGTGCTGATGAGGCTGCGACGGCTGCGGTGGAAGCGAGATCTGCGGGGAGAAGCCGGCACCGAACATGGGCCCGATGTTGGGCGGAAAGAGCACCGTGCCGTTGATGGACGACAGACCGGGGAAGATGGTCTCGTCGCCCGGAGCGCTGCTCACGCCGGTGGACCAGGCGCCGAAACCCGCCGACAAGGGCGGCTCCTGAAAGGCGGCCAGGCTGGGCAACAGCGGCGACTCCATGGGTAACGACGAATTGCTGTTGTGGCTGCTGCTGCTGCTGCCGCCGGTCGCCACGGGGTCGCGACCGCCGCCGCCCGTCGCCGAAGCGTTCGCGTTGGCCGCCGCCGCCGACGTGCTGCTGATGGCGCAAGAGATCGCTGCCAGGGTCGCTTCGGTGGAGGTGGCGTCGCTCGTGTCGACGACGCCCTGCTCGCTGCGCGGTGACAGCTGCTGCTGTATTTGCTGAGATTGCGCGGCCGTCGATCTGTCCATCAGGAGCTCATCCTGCATGGCGTGCGGCGTCGGGCTGGCAAAAAACAAAGCGACGCCGGCCAATGGTGGACGAGGAGAAGAGACGCGCTTGCTGTCTGAGGAGAGTGAACACGTCGATGATGATGATGATGATGATGATGAGGAAGAGGAAGAAGAAGATGAAGAGGATGAGGAGGAGGAAACGAACGTCGGGCTCCGGCTGCGTGTCGACTGCAAGCCCAAAGAGAAATCCCCCATCTAGGGTGGCATCCGCAGAGAGGCGACCACCTCAGAAAGAGAGAGAGAGAGAGGGAGGGAAAGAGTGAGAAAGAAAGGAAAGAAGAAGAGTGCGTTTGCAGAGTAAAAACGCCTCAGAAGTCTGAGTGAAAGGACACGCTCGTCGGAAGCTGATGTGATGATGCTCGTGTTGCGCAGGCGAGCAGGGAAAAACACGGACGGCAGGGTGTCGGCGACGGGCGGAAGGCGGCTCTTTAAACGCCGAAAGAGGCGGGAAGTATCAGATTGTGGTGCTGCGATGGCGGTTCGCGACGCCGTCAGACGCGAACCTTCCGTGCGCGTTCTCAACGACCGCTCGTCTCGCCGCGCGCTCCGCCCGCGCGACGCTCAAGGGCAGGTGCCGTGACGGGGAGCGCGCGGCCCCGGACACCGGGCGCGGCGCGCGTGCCCCACGCGGAAGCGGCTCCGACCAATCGGCGCTCGCCGCCGCTCCCTCAGCTCCGCCCAAGCAGCAAGCCGTTTCCCGGCGGCCCCTGCGGTTGGCGGCGCACTCGTCCAATGAGCGATCGACGTACGTTTCTTGTTTCCAGGCGCCCCGTCAGGAGAAAACCCACCCTCGCCCATCCTGAGGGCTCATCAGCATATACTGACGTCAGAGGGACTTTTAACTGGCTGCGTGGCGCGCGCTTGGGGCTCGACTGGAATAAACCCGACGGACGCTGTGTTCGGGGCACCAGGGGCATGGATGGATGGATGGATGGAAAAAGAAAAAAAAAACAAAAAAAAAACATCCAATAACGATGTACCTCATGGCGGTGGTTGCGTTGGTGATTAAATCGAGATATGCCACCAAGGGCACCGAACATCTCGGTTTATTAGCACGGTAGCCGGAGTCCCAACATCACGACTACCACGAGAACGAATCGTCGAGCGTACGTGCACGCCGTGTATTTATACACCTTCTCCGATTTTCACGTCGACATGATACGTTAAAGGGCGCGAGTGAAGTAAAACCGTCGTCAGGCGAAACGACATCACCCCGAGGGAGATTAATCTGCAGCGTGAGAGGCTCTGCGTCCGTGAGAAAAGCGTAGGTCCTCCGACTCTGCGACATCCGCACGTAATTTAATATTCCATCTGCAGTGGACGACGTTATGGAAACGTCCACACGAAGCAGGAATCACAATGAGAAGCGATGTCCGCCGCCCACATGTTACATGTAACCTGTAAAACCGATCACCATAACCCGTGTCGGTCACGACGAGCAGGGAATCGGATGTGTGTGTGTGTGTTTACAGTGAATACAAGCACAAACCATGCACGGATCGATTTTAAACTGTTGAGGGAATTATATACTCCTTCCCTTACTACATCAGTCGTTATGGATATTTCACTGTTTTTTATTATTATTATTATTATTATTTTTTAAATCAGGAATTTGAACACAATTTATCTGCGAGCTCTTCATGCCCATCACGGACGTTTTCATGATATTTTATCCCTGTGCGGTATCTGTCGGTCATGGTGGAGTGCTTACTTGTAGATTCGTATACTGCACGTTGGAATGTATGATGCTCGTTTTTATTGGTAATGTTCTCTGTGTGAAGCGCTTCGTGTACTTCGTACGTTTAAAATGAATGTACTTGGAAATATTTTGAGGCAAAGTAATAATGAACCTTCCAAAGAATTGATCGTTCCTGTTCATCAATATATATTTTGAGGTACTGCAACGACTAAAAAAAAACATAAAAGAACTCGAAATAGCTTTGATAAACAACATTCAAAAATGCTCAAAAAAACATTTCCTTTAATATAATCCTATATTTAGATTTTTTTTTCTTTTCTGTGTAACATTCATTATTTTTCTGTTGTTTTGGAAGTGGCCTAATCATGTTGAAACAACAACAAACAAAGAACCCATGCTTACGTGTGAGAGACCGTGATCATGAACATTTGCAACGTGAATACGAGTGTGGGGTGCGGATCATCTGTTTCGTGATCTTCTTCTTCTTCATCTCTTCTCATCATCTTCTCTCTGCTTCCTCTTCTTCTTTCATCTTCTTCTTTCTTCCCATCACTCTCACGTCTCTTCTTCATCTTATCTTTTCTTCTTCTTCTTCCTCTCCATCACCCCCACCTCCTCTTCTTCCTCTCCATCACCCCCACCACCTCTTTTCCTCTTCCTCTTCCTCCTCCTCCTCTTCCACTTCCTTCTCCTCTTCCTCTTCCTTTTCGTCCTTCATACTCTTGTTTTACCTGATCTTCAAACGGCGTGTGGGTTGTGTATAAACCCCTGCGGCCATTGTGCACTGACTGCTCTCATTCCTTTTCCACACCGCCTTTCACCCAAATTAATAATTTTGATAAACACTTGGTTTGGTTTAATTCATGTGGTGCTCATTGTAGAGCAGGCTTGACGGGCCAAATGGCCTCCTCCTGCGTCAAACGTACGTGTGTGTGGTGTGTATGTTTGTATGTGTGTGTTTGTATGTGTGTTTTGGTTTGTATGTGTGTTGTGTTGTTGTGTGTTTTTGTTGTTGTTTGTTTGTTGGTGTTTGTTTGTTGTGTTTGTTGGTGTGTTTGTTTGTATTGTTTGTTTGTAGTGTGTGTGTATTGTATGTGTGTGTGTGGATGTATGTGTGTGTGGTATATGTGTGTATGTTATATGTGTGTTTGTTTGTTTTGTGTGTGTTTGTGTGTGTATGTATGTACGTGTGTGTATGTTGTATGTGTATGTGTGTTTGTATGTATGTGTGTTTGTGTGTGTGTTTTGTATGTGTGTGCGTGTGTGTTTGTAGTGTGTTTGGGTGTGTTTGTATATGTGTGTGTGTGTGTGTTTGCATGTGTGTGTATGTGGTATTTGTGTTTGTGTGTGTGTATGTTTGTGTTGTGTGTTTTGTGTGTGTTTTTTCAACGTGAAAACTGGGTTGGCAGGATGGCTTGCAGGTGTATACCTCGCCTCTCTGAGCCGTCGAGCCTGGGTTCGAATCCCGACCCAACTATAAACTGCCATCCTGGTGTTTCACAGGCAAGGTGATTCATCAGCGCGTGTGCCGTCCCTCGGATGGACGTTGAATCGACGTCTCGTGTGCCGACATTAGTTGGTGGACGTTAAAGATCCCACGGTGTCCTTCACGAGGAGTCGGTGAGCTATTACCAGCACCCTGAACAAATTCCAAATCCCCGCTCTAATTCCTGCTCCGACCCACAGGGGGCATCAGCAGCGCAGCCGCGCCCTCAGCCAATGACGCGACTCGCGGTCACGTGCTGCGTACAACCGAAGAAGAAGAAGAAGAACGTGTGAACTTGAATGAAAACGAATTCATACATTTATCACCTGTTCCCGCTTAAATTTGAGCATCACATTGCAAATGAAGAAGTACGCTATTTTTCTTCGATTCAACGCAGATTTCCTTACGTTAAAATTAAAGATGTAAACAAAAAAAAATTTTTTTTGCTCCTGAAAGATGCAAAGTAACGGTTCCTCCCACTGAGAGGAATTATATTCTCCGAGTCTCGAAGTTACATCAATGGCGAATATAATTTGAATCAACGCGGGAATGACGCGTGAGAAACGCTTTTGGTGAAGTTCAAGTTGAGTAAAAGAAAAAAAAAAAAAATCTTTCAATGGTTTCCAGGGGGGTCGTGGCGCGCACGCGCAGTCGGCGAATGATGCAATCGGAAGTGCTCTCGACGTACAGAGGCGACGCTGTGGTTGTTTTTTGGACATATCTTGTGATTCGTCGCTCAAAGGGGACGAGGAAGTGAACCGTTGCCGGGTTTATCAAAAAGTGAACTTGATTTCGGTCGTCCCTTTGGTGGACGGCATCTTCACGGGAACCAAAGTGATTGGGCCTTAAACAATGGCCGTGGATGAAGGGGAGAGACGTCGTGGGATTGTATCGAATGACAGGTTGGACATGAGGTGGACATTTTGAGTCTCACCTTCGGACGTGACGTGGTCTTCTTGTTCCTTATAAACAAAATAATAACATTAATTAACGTTAACATCGTCACCCTTTTCACAATCATCCAGCACATAATCAAAACACCCCGGTTTATTATGTTGATGGCTCAAAACAACAACGACTATGGGGGGTTGGGGCCTTCACTTGAAACAAAGCGTTTGGGAATTGTTTAAAAAAAAAAAATTTGTTTGGACAATTGAGCACATCCCCCCCCCCAGTCAAGTGAGTCGCGAGTTGTGGTGGAAATTACCAAGTAAATGAACAGTGAGCTCGTTGTTTAACACCGGTACGGTACTTTTCAGTGTAAGAAGTTGTTGAATGAAACTGCCTACGTTATAATAGGTTGCTAGGCAACGCTAAGAGATAAAGGAGGTGGGGGCAGGCTTGCAGACTGCAAGCAGATACTGGTGTGCGTCCTACTTGCCCGCATAACACTGTACATCGAAGCTTTATGAAGGTGATGAAGTGGATTGTCGTTGCATTATTGTATGAGTGATTCGAATGAGCCGTTTATTTGAAACGGTTTAAAAGTACGGTTTACCCCGCAAGTGCACGAAGCGACGAGTGGGAGTTAAGCAATCGGTTCATTTAGTCCGTCTGTCCACAGACATCGATCAGTTGATGATGGAGGAAGTGCTTGAATTGAATTGTAATTTTTTTTTTTGAATCGGAACATGAACCTGCGCTTTTGCAGTACTTCGGCTCTAAATTGGGCAAATTGTATGGAATGTCGTCCCGAACGTGCGCTTGCGGAGATGGTTAATGTAATTGTTTTACTCCGTCTGCCTGTTTGTCATTCCAACGAAATTGAAAATCATTCCAAACAGGAAACTGTTTTCGGGACATCATAAAGGACACAAACATCAGGCACGAAGAACTAATTTGACGTGTTAAATAATGAGGTGTAAAAGGTGGTGCATCAACGGCGGTAAACTTCTGAAAAAATTATTTATTTATTTTTTCTACCACCTTTAAAGGTCCCATGACACTCAAAAGTACTTGAATAGGAATATATATATATATGTCCTGTAGGAGTTTTTCATCATGATTTCTGATCTGACAATGTTTTTTCACAATACTCGTTCTGTAAAATGTAAAATTAAAAAAACAAACCTTTAAGGAACGCCCCTAAAATTCTGCCGAAATCTACTGAACGATGCATAACCCACATGACGTCATCTCACAGACACACAAGGCTGCACGCAAATTACTCGGGTTGGTCTACGTGATTGTATGGCTTCCTGTGTGTTTCCACATTTGATTGATCGACTCAAACGCTTCGTTCATGTCTGCTTAAAAAAAATCAAACATTTGGTTTCGAATAATGGATGACATGGACTTTGATTTGTCTGGTAGTGACAGAGATTGTGAGAGAAATGAAGGATTTTGATCTGAATCAGATGGAGATTGTGGATACGTAGTCGCGGGAGGTGAAGTTCACAGCAGCTGGAAATGGAATACGGCCTTACCAGTTCGAGCCCGAAGCAGGACAAGCAGAGGAAACTGGCAATGAAATTCCCGGAGTTCATGATGATCGGGAGGACATCGGAAGGAAGACTTGGCATAACAACTGGTTAGACTAAATCTATTCGTAATTCAATAATGTAAATTCTACTTGCATATTGCTCGATATCAGAAATATTTTAGTGAGGTGACGTGACCAGCGCAGCGCAGCGGGCATGTTGCTCCGCGGCGAATGAATCGCAAGCAAGGCGCCATGTGATCGGCCGTATCTCTCCGCGCATAAACGAAGCAATCTCGCTGTCCGGATACAATGAAAACTTGTGTGCAGAACACACCTTGCAACACAATTGTCTCGAGCAGTCCGATAAATCTGACGTTCTGTTGCATTTTTATTTTTTTTATTCCTACTGTCGCATGTAGCGCCAGTAGAAAACAATGAAGAAAAGAGAATAATAAAAAAAGCAACAGCACGTCAGATTTATCGGACTAGTCGGATGGACGACGGATTTATCGACTAGTCTTGACTCTAGAGTTGACAAGTAACTTGTATTAGCATGTACACAATGTATAAGTCAATGCGTAAGATCCCGAGGCTATGAAGCCGTGTAATAGGACAGATAAATTTGTCTTTCATATTGTGCCAACATATTTTCCCTGTTCATTATTACAGCATTTTGGCAAAATGTTAATGATAGCAAGCCAATGGAAGCAGTACCTTCACTTTAGAATAAACCCATGTATGTCGAGTGCAGCCATACCTGGCTTGCATGTATGTGGAATCGTACCTATCCAGCAGGCTGGTTTCAATGAACAATTCAATAAGCTGCAAAATGTGGGTGCAGGTTTTTCACATGTTTGATTTTAAAATTATCTCCTTGCGCCTTGAAAGATGCAATATTAATCTTTAGTATTTTACTTGTATGTCCCTGTAAGTTTCTTTTTAATGGAAAGTTTAACAGTCACATTATATTTTGTGGACATGGTATAGCCTTTATTGTGCATACATGTATTGGATTGTACACGACTACGACAAGGTAGTAAAGGGATAATAATTGCCTCGTGATTGTTGTGCATACACGGTTCAGAAGCAGAATTTCTTTTCGCGAAACAATCACAGGAATTAAGACAGTCAGTGAGATAGCAAACAAATGTGCACAATGCATTGCACGTACTTTATACGCACGCGAGCGTCTAATCAATCCACTCTGAGCGAGTCGCGTCTGGAGATGACGTCAACGGTCACGTGACCTGCGTTCGCTGAACTCCACTTTTTGAGGGGCGGGGCATAGCAAGTTGTGAAAGCACTACAATGTTCGAAATATTGGTCTAATTATCCCATTGTTGATTTAAAAAAAGAAATATGGGTGATTTCTTCACTAGGAAGGTCAAGTTAATATATAAATAACCACAAACTTTAGAGTGTCATGGACCTTTAAACTTTATTATTTCAATTGAATTATACACTTGAACACTGTAGGACACAAGTCGCCTTCTTGGCACTTTCAAAACCCTTCCGTTTCGGAGTACTTATACAAAATATTTGTGCTGTCTCATGCCCCGCGGGCACAGTAACTGTGAGAATCAGCATTCAGACAAATATGGCGGTGCCTAGTCCTGTTTGTTTAGTGCAAAACGCAAAGCTGAAAGAGTTGAAAAGACCCTTTCCATGTCATCTCTTTCTCAAAACTGAGGGGTAAGGTGTTCTATGACCTCTGTAGTTTTTTATTTAAAAATATTAAAAGTTATTAAATAAAACAATGCCTACATTCTAATGGGTTTCTAGGAAACGCTAAGAGGTGGACTTTGTGATTTTATGTCGAAGACAAACGTTACAGGGTGGAACTGGGACTTGATAAACCGAAGTTGGAGCACACAGCGATTGTCATATTGTTGTTGATGGTCCCAAGTTGCACATCGTTAACAACAGAGTGAATTCGAGTTATCATCATGTTCATTTAGCATCTTTCCCTTTTGATTTGTTGATTGAACTTAGATGAGTAATGATGGTGTAATCGGCTGCTGAGAGTGACAGCCATTCAATATCTGATCTGGGTTAAATTCCTGACCCGATAAATGCGATACGGTTCAGTGTATCGGTCACTTTGCACGCTTTCAATATATAATGAAGAAGGCATTCCTTAATGGATGGACAATAGTGTGAAGCATAAATTGACCGTACTCTGAAGCAGATTATTAAAACACTGCGAATTGTGGAGCCAGTGATTTACCATTTCCAAAAAACCCAAATTCCGTTTCAGAAATTAGATGCCGTTGCATATTCTCGACAAGCCTCTTCCCCTGACTCTCCTAATGGGGTGAGTCTAAGTTGGCCTCACCCAGCTGAGTGTCTCTGTCCCTGTTCCTCGGCACTGTTGTTATGGGGTGTATTTCACCATCAGGGCGACGCAAAAATGCAAGAAAGGAAATAGAGAGGCTGGAAGGAGACATGGTTAGAAAATTGAGAGAGATAGAGATAGAGATAGATATAGATATATGGAGAGAGAGTAGGGAGGGGTGGAGAAAGAGAGGAGGAGGGGGTGGATAGAGAGGAGGAGGGGGTGGATGGAGAGGAGGAGGGGGTGGATAGAGAGGAGAGGGGGTGGAGAGAGAGGAGGAAGGGCTGTTGAGAGAGGAGGAGGGAGAGGGAACAAAAAAGAAGGAGAGAGAGAGAGAGAGGCTGGAGAAAGAGATAGAGGACTGTTTACTCCTAATGGTGCCGTAATAAGGCAATCGACAATACGTTCATATGGCGGATGATGCTTGGTCACTAATATTGTTCAGCAATGGCTGTGATGGAACACTATTTGTCTTGTCATTACTGTACACAGTTATGGGGTCTTACATTTTAAGCATTAGGATGCATTAATGAGCTTTAGTAGGGATGAAACACATCTGTAGCTCTGTTATTTTCTCTGCTAGTGACATTTAGAAGGCACGTCCTGCTAGTGTGTGGGAGGAGGGGTCGGGGGTTCTGGAGCATCTCCAATCCCCAACCCCCTCCCTCCCCCCCCCCCAGGATAATTTTAAATTCTGGGCTTTCTTTTATATTAAATTATATTTTTGGCTTTATTTTATCAAGTGATGACCATAACCAGTCAAAAACCTTGTTGAATGGTGTTCTCTAAACGATCTCAAACGTTGTGAAGACAAAGGAAATTATTATTGACTTCTGCAAAAACAAAACTCCCATTCAACCCTTGCTTATTCACGATGCTGAAATTGAAACTGTCACTTCTTTTAAAATTTTTGGCACACATATTTCCAATGATCTTAAGTGGGAGATAAACACCAATCACTGTGTGAAGAATGCGCAGCAACGGTTAATGCCGATATGTCGACCTTGTCTGTGCGATCATTCATGGCATACCAGATCAGAGTATTGTTCAGCTTTTCTTGGCTCTTGGTTGACCCCAGGTAGTTTGTGTTGTACAGTTTGAGAACATTATGGACTTCTGTAAAGAGCTTCTTACTGACCGGATCCGTAGACACGGCCTGGCAAATTGTCTCCATGCAAGTTACATGGACCGCACTGGTCTCACCAGATCGGGTAACATGTAGCTGGAGGCTTCGATGTTCAAGATTGATGTCGTGTTTTTTTTTTACCGGTCTTCAATGGATTTGGGTATTCTAGAATACTTCCCATTCACAGCTTCGAGAATAAGGTTTCAAGAAAAAGATTTTGCTTGCCTTCCAGCTCAAATCTTCTGTTAAGCTCTTGATCCAGAATGGCAAGGACTTAATAGAACTTCTGTCAGGAGTACTCCTGTACAGAGGAGAGGTTGTGTGGCTGTGTGCCTTCATCAATTCTCCTTGGTGGAGCTCTCCTAGGTAGGAATGGGTTCCTTTCTAGCCCTCCAATTCAAATACGAGGTGGTCATAGAACATGTGGAACTCCTCATTTTGTTGTGGTTTGTAGAAGGTGCATAATATGTCGATGGCCTTCATTGCACTCTGGACGGACCTATCCTCACTTATGTATTTATTGATGCCTGTTCTGCCCGAGAGATGATATGGCAACTTCAAGCCAAAGGAAGTGCTGAACTTCTCAATTAACGTGGCCTGACCACTTGTATGTCTGACATACAGTATTTGTCGCTCGAACTCTCCCTGGCATGAAGCGATCGTCCATCTTTGCCCAAATGCAGGTTTGTGCTGGCAAAGAAAACCCCAGTCAGCTGAGAACACTCTGCTGTGCTGCGAATGATGGACTGTGAGAACAGGGTAATTGCACCACATTTTGTCTAATTATCAAATGTTGCTCGGGGGAAACGTTATCAGTTTGATTATTTTGAAGACGAGATCCAGTGTATCTTGGATTGGCTTGCTTTTGAGGGAAATGTCCCGAAGGCACAAATTGGTACAATAGGATGAGCTGTTGAACTGAAATAGCTGAGCCTTTCTCATGGTGAACTTGGGTACCAACACCACAAATTTTTTCCTCCATATTTGATGCCCCCATCATATGCTTGACCTCGATATTGATCCAATCCAAGGTTGCAGTGTATCAGGACGTATCAGGCCTTTACGTGGTCACTGTAGACCGGTGGTGGAGGGGGAGAATCACCACCGAAGAGGGACAAATTTCATCCAACTTTTCTAGATCAGTTTTTTGTGTAGATGACGAATATGAAAGGTGATCAGCTAGGTTCGGGGGCGTTTCCGAGATATTGCGGTGTCAAATGTCAACCGGGGTAAATTTAGCCAATTATGAGTTTTACTATAAAACTGATTCTGAAAGCTAAAATTGCATTCTTTTTATGACTCGTTTATGCTTTCAAGTGTCTAATCTTTATAAAAAAAAAACTCAACACATTTTTTATGGGTGACTTAACTCAAAGGTCAAAGGTCAACAAAATAACAACCGATGCAAAAAACTGATACGATGCTGACACCGAGATAACTTAGTTGCTCAAAATAGTAATCATCTAATGTTTCATCTAAGCTAAACTAGAGGTGCGGGCCGTCCTACGTCCGTTCTTTCTGCCCCACCGTTGTCACGTGCACAAGGGCACTCACCTGCCCCCAAAAGTTTTTTAAAAATTTAGTTTTTTTTCTATATAAATTTCATTATCATATGTATTTCTAACCACTATAGTAATTAAAATTCATGCATTGTCTATTGATTTTTATTCAGACATTGCCTTAAAAAAATATATTCACACATTTTTCTTTAAAATATCTGAAAATCTTTTTCTTAACGCATAAATGCCTTCTTGTTCTGAACTGCCCCTGCTCCTCATAGATTCTAGATGAAAATTAAGATGCTTTAGTATGCTAATACCCCTAGGACATGTTTCAATCAGGTACAGTCAGATGGAATCAACAGTTATTACATTTAAGAAATCTAGCTAAAGACAGGTGGAAGTAGTATACCTACGTCACTGGATACAATCACCAAATATAGATGTTAGTCGGACATTTCATCACAATCACTGTCTTCACTGTAGTCTGATAACTCGTCTTCACTATCTTCATCAGAAATATTACACAGAAGTTCCACAACATCCACAGGATATGGTATATCAACCCAATGGATTGATCAATCTTCAGTCCACCCATGGTTTACTGGAGTGTCCAAGAATTGCTGGGGTCTGTGAGCCAAGAGCCACATCCTGGCTACATAGTTACTTCGAGCTGAATGTAATGCTAGTGCTGACTCACATGGTGTAATGCACACAGATCAGCTACCTTGCCGTACGAAATCGTTCCAGAAAAATTAGTAGATCTAGCTTCATTCATACGTTTGCATCTCCTTGATTTGTGATTGCACAAGTACATATATGAAGTCCAGTCAACACCTATCGCCTGGAAAAGTTGTTGCTGCGTTACCCAGTTCTGCGAATACTTTCTGCATATTTTCATCATCTTTTTTTAGTGTCCACCCAAGTTTTCTTCCCTTTTCGTGAAAAAATGAAGAACGTAGTCATTTCCGCAAAAGGCTGGATACCAAGCATGCACGTTTCTGGAGTCCAAGTGAGTTTGACATTGACTCAGTATAAGGAATCGCGAACCCTTTGTCACTCTCCGTATACTATGATGATCTTTAAATTTTCACTTCCGTTGGCCAGTAAAATGATTGGAATTGGCTCTGTATCCCCAGAACTTGAACGCCCACTACACAGACCGTGGGGAACACCAGAGTTTTGCATTCTAGTGCATGTTGAGTGTGAGGTTAGCAGATCTTTGTAGTCAGCCTCTCATGTGGTCTTAGCCAGGGCTGGTATTCCCTCTGAGCAGTTGTGACGTTATTCTTCATGCAGAGATTCCCATTGCATAGCACACAACTCGGTTCTCCAATGGACTTTCCTCTTCACAGAGAACCTGTTCAATCAGCTTCACTTCTCTCTTTGTTCCTCCATTGCACATAAACTGTCCAAATGCAGCCGGAATTTACTGATATCAGGTTGCGCAGAATGTACTCATCTGACTGCCCTCTTGCAGTTTGTTCAGCCTTGTTTATTGGACATGTGCATTGTATGTGTCACCGAACGCGAATATTAACCACTTTTTGTAACGTGGGTGGTATACGTCAGCCATTTCTCCCTGCGCTAACACCGAAAACGTAATCTATGCGTACAATTCACCAACACGAACTAAATACGCAATAAGCGCTATATCACGTAAGACTGCATATAATTCTCTCAACCCCCATGATACAAGTACGTTTTTTATCCTTTGACATGAACTCTCTTGGGATGGGACACATTTGGTTGATGCCCTGTGTTCATGTTTTTTTAGTGCCTAATGCTTCGGACATCATTAGTGCTGTGTTCTTGTGATAAATCTCTCATTGGATGTGAGTGCAGCTTTCATTTGTGACTTTTTGATGTTGATCGCGACGCTCCATCTCTGCGTGTGAGTTCGCTAAGAGATGTAAGAGATTGGGATGATTTACTGAAGGTTTACTTGTGACTCAAAGTGGTGTATTCCATAGATGCTTGTATCCAAATCGACGGCTAGATGTGATATAACGTGCAGGATGACTTATGCTGCCAGGATAATGACCGAAGGATATCTCTCATGTACTAGTATACATCTTTGGTCTTTCCGGATGCTGCACAGATTAGTTACTGCTTGTCTGTTTGCTTTCCAGAAGTTGTCATATTGAAGCTTTCTCCAATTGGGGGAACTTGCAGAAGGATATAATGGCATAAAAGAAGGGCTACGTGTGGGTTCCCTTTCGGGTATCGAGTCGGGAGTTGAACGCATTGTAGAGTTCTCTTCCTCATTGTGTTGACAAAAGGTGGGCAGCGACATCATCCGGTAATGGTTTGCCTGAAACTATGTTGAAGTTTGTTAGGATCAATTTCATGTGAGAATGGGTTGATAAAATCTGACTTGATAACTTGCATAGTCTTTTTTACATGATCATCTGATTTTTGGATCTCGTGTGGGAAAATCAAAATCACTTTTAGTGGGTTGACTCTTAACTCAAAGTTCATAAGGTCAACCCAAATAGGCAACCAGTGAAAAAAAAGAAATGCCTAAACTGGCATGTTGCTAGAAAATGTGATTCAAGTTTCATCTAAGCTTAAAATAGAGGAACGGGCACCCCTGCCCATTTCCCACCCATGCTGTGCCTTATTGGGGTCCCCCAGGGGCACCATCCTTGCCCCCAGAACGTTTTCAAAAATATTGATTTTTAAAATTGCAAACAATTTCAAACTTGGTAAAATAGGCTGGGAAGTCTGTGTAAAAAACGCTAAAACTGAAAAGAATATAAATTGATGAAAATGACACATGAGTAATCATCTTTTGCCAGCCAGGTGGGCGTATCTAGTATGAAACTAATGAAGCAAAGCTTTAGGGCCCCCAATCCCGGAGGGCCCCTGAAGCAACTTTTTTACTATCATCGGCTGTGACTATGCCGATGTTGTATAGGGCATAGAC
>CM068953.1:122185211-122195393 GCA_035128595.1 Eptatretus atami | reverse complement strand
CAGTTTGATTATTTGAAGACGAGGATCCATGTATCTTGGATTGGCTTGCTTTTAGAGGAAATGTCCCGAAGGCACAATTGGTACAAATAGTATGAGCTGTTGAACTGAAATAGCTGAGCCTTTCTCATGGTGAACTTGGGTACCAAACACCACAAAATGTTTTTCCTCAATATTTGATGCCCCCATCATTTGCTTGACCTCGATATTATCCAATCCAGGTTGCAGTGTATCAGACGTCATTCAAGGCCTTTACTGGGTTTCACTGTAGACCGGTTGTGGAGGGGAGAATCACACCGGAAGAGGGACAAATTTTCATCAACTTTTCTAGATCGTTTTTTGTGTAGATGACGAATATGAAAGGTGATCAGCTAGGTTCGGGTGTTTCCGAGAGTATTGCGGGTCAAATGTCACAGGGTCAAATTTAGCCAATTATGAGTTTTTACTATAAAATCTGATTCTTTGAAACTAAAATGCATGATTTTTTATGACTCTTTATGCTTTCAATGTGTCTAATCTTATAAAAAAAAACTCAACACATCTTTTTATGGCATGATGATGAGTTGCCAATAGTGCCAAAGAATTCCATGAAGGGCATGCATATCACCCAAGGTGAAGATGAACGTTGTTCAAAAGTCCTTCGCATTCTTCCATATGACATGATAGAATTGGCAAGCAGCCCCTACATCAGTTGTTATATTGAGCGTATCGCATATTGGCCTGGCTGCCATCAGCTCCAGTTATGGGCCTGAGCTTGCCAATTTATCAGTGTTCCACCAAAGTTTTCTTCCCTTTCGGAAAAATGAAGAACGTAGTCATTTCCCGAAAAAAGGCGTGGATACCAAGCAATGCACGGTTCTGGAGTTTCAGGAGTCAAAGTCAAAACTCAAAGGTCAAGTCAACAAATAAAACAACCGATGCCAAAAAACTGATACGATGCTGACACGAGATAACTTTAGTTGCTCAAAATAGTAATCATCTATGTTTTTCATCTAAGCTAACTAGAGGTGCGTGCCGTCCTACGCCGTTCTTCTCCCACCGTTGTCACTGCCACAAAGGCACCCATTGCCCCCAAAAAGTTTTTTAAAAAATTTAGTTTTTTTCTATTTAAATTTCATTATCATATGTAGTTTCTAACCACTATAGTTAATAAAAATCATGCATTGTCTATTGATTTTTTAGTTCAGACATGCCTTAAAAAAAAATATATATCACACATTTTTCTTTAAAATATCTGAAAATCTTTTTCTTAACGCATAAATGCCCTTTTGTTCTGACTCCCTGCTCCTCTAGATTCTAGATGAAACATTAAGAGCTTTAGTATGTAATTACCCCTAAACATGTTCAAAATCAGTACAGTCAGAGAATCAACAGGTTATTACATTTAAGAAATCTAGCTAAAGACAGTGAAGTAGTATACCTACGTCACTGGATACAATCACCAAATATAGATGTTAGCGACATTCACACAATCACTGTCTTCATGTAGTCTGATAACTTCGTCTTCACATTCTTCTCAGAATATTACACAGAAGTTCCACAAACATCCACAGATATGGTATATCAACCCAATGGATTGATAAATCTTCAGTCCACCCATGGTTACTGAGTGTCAAAATGCTGGGGTCTGTGAGCAGACGCCACATCTGCTACATTAGTTACTTCGAGCTGAATGTAATGCTAGTTGCTGATCACATGGGTTATTGCACACAGATCAGCTACCTCGCCGTCACGAAATCGCTTCCAGAAAATAGTAGATTGCTTTCATTCATACGTTTGCATCTCCTTGAGTAGATTGCACAAGTACATATTTGAAGTCCATCAAACACTACGCTGGAAAGTTGTTGCTCGTTACCCAGTTCTGCGAATTACTTTCTGCATATTTTCATCATCTTTTATCAGGTCCACCAAAGTTTTCTTCCCTTTTCGGAAAAATGAAGAACGTAGTCATTCCCGAAAAGGCGTGCATACCAGCAATGCATCGTTTCTGGAGTCAGTGAGTTGACATTTGACTCAGATCAAGAATCGCCGACCTTTGGTCACTCCCGTGATCCATGATGATCTTTAAATTTTCACATTCGTTGGCCAGTAAAATGATTGGAATGTCTGTATCCCCAGAACTTGAACGCACTACACCAGACCGTGGGACCACCGAGGATTTTCATTCTAGTGCATGTGGGGGACGGTAGCAGATCTTTGTATCAGCCTCTATGTGGTCAGTAGCCAGGGCTGGTATTTCCTCTGAGCAGTGGTGACGTTATCTTCATGCAGAGATTCCCCCTTGCCATAGCACACAACTCGGTCTCCAATTGAGACTCTTCCTCTTCACAGAGAACCTGTTCAATCAGCTCCATCATTCTCTCTTTGTTCCACTCCATTGCACATAAACTGTCCAAATGCAGCCGGAATTCTGATATCAGGTGTGCGCAGAATGTACTCATCTGACTGCCCTCTTGCAGTTTGTTCAGCCTGTTTTATGGAATGTGCATTGTATGTGTCACAACGCGAAATATACCACTTTGTAACGTGTGGTATGTCAGCCATAATCTCCTGGCTAACAACCGAAACGTATCTGGTACATTCACCAACGAACAAACGTAAATACGCAATAAGGTCAATCACGTAACTGCATTTTCTGGGACATCATAGCTGTGTTCGGTAAATTCAGTGATGTGAGTGGCAGCTTCCATCATCTTACTTTTTGGTGTTGTCCGACGACTGCCATCTGCTGTCGCAAGAGGTAGAGGTACCGTTGCTCAAGGATACTTCAATGCTTTATCCAAATCGACGGACATGTTTTCTTTACATGACTTCTGCTGCCAGTAATCCAAGGATATCTCTCTGTACGTTACATCTTTGGTCTTTCCTGCTGCAGATTTTACTGTTGTCTTCTTCAGGTTGTCTTGAAAGCTTCTCCATGGAACTTGATATTGGATTAAAAAAGCGTGTGGTTTCACCATTCTTTTCGGTATCTGAGTCGGGAGTTGAACGCATTGAGAGTTCTCTTCCTCATTGTGTTGACAAAAGGTGGGCAGCGACATCATCCGGTAATGGTTTGCCTGAAACTATGTTGAAGTTTGTTAGGATCAATTTCATGTGAGAATGGGTTGATAAAATCTGACGTTGATAACTTGCATAGTCTTTTTTACATGATCATCTGATTTTTGGATCTCGTGTGGTCTTATGCACTTCTTGGGTTGTGACTCGTGTCATCGAGCTTTGGTAAGTTCCAGCAGAGAAAGAAACCATAGCAGACGTAAATGGACGATTTCAGCACCCACTTTCTGTATGCTGTTTCCTGATGAGTGAAAGTTCTTGATGCCACCTGGGTGTCTGAATTTTTCATAAAAGTCTGCCTCTCCAGCTGCATCAGTTGACTGTCCTGAGTACCAGTATTGTTCCTACGACAAGACAGGCCTTTTCTTCAGAGATCATCCTTGGCACCAGGATGCGTATCATCAAGTGTCATGAGTTGACCGACAATAGAATGTTCCATATCTAGCGTAGTTCTGTTTGTTCATAGCAAAACAAAATGGCAATGAGTCTGTCCAGCATCAGGTTTATCGAGTAATGGAGTTTATGTTGACAATCAACAGCTTCAATGTAAATGCCCAGAACTGTGGAGTCTTGCCATAGTCTCCTCGAAGACACTGAGTATTTTATCTGCTGTATTGTTGTTCAACACTAGAGAAGCCAACTTCTTCTGAAAGTCCTGACAGCATCTGTGGGGACTTATTGGAACAATGTCCACAAGTCTATTCAATAAGTCTGGCATATTAAGCTTCTAGGAACAGACGGTGCAGCGCTTCACTGAAGCTTTCGTGAATTGCCCAGATCTATTATAATGTTTTCCACTGAAGGCACGCCTTTGATTGTACCAGATGTGCTTAACCCTGCCTGATACACAACTTCTTCAAATCCGCTACCTGATACAAATTTACCAATAGTGCCAAAGAATTCCATGAAGGCATGCATATCACCAAGGTGAATGATGACGTTGTCAAAGTCCTTCGCATTGTTCCATATGACATGATAGAATTTGGCAGCAGCCCCTACATCGGTTGTTATATGAGCGTATCGCATATTGGCCTGAGCTGCCATCAGCTGAGATTGTTTAATACATTCCAGTACAGTTGGATACTCTGTAATGGGACTGATGATTGGGGCAGAAATGTAATCAGTGTTGGTTGAGACGATGGATATTCATGCTGCTGAATAACCCAACCAACAAACGGGGTACTGACTGTGTTATCAGGCTCTATTGTTGTCGCAGTAGTTTCCATGTGAATATCTCACTAGTGCTTAAAATTTCATCCTGATCCCCATCAAAGACCGGTGTGACCTGTAGAAAATCCGGGTGGGTTCTTTGTGGATTTATCTTTCTCTGATCAAGCACAGCTAGAGTTCCTTCCATGGTCCGTCGCCGTGATGTTTGAATTTCAGGTGTTGGTCGCAACACTGATTGTGTGCTGAACACCCTAACACGTTGTTGTAGTGGAAAGAGAGAGAAAATTGGCGGCATATTATCGAAAAGTAGAATAAGATATTGGCTTTAAGCCTGTACAACATCGGCATAGTAACAGCCGATGATATAAAAAGTTGCTTCAGGGGCCCTCCGGGATTTGGGCCCTAAACTTTAGCTTCATTAGTTCATACTAGATATCCCACTGGCTGCAAAGATGGAAATTAACTCATTGTCATTTCATCAATTTATTATTTTCAGTTTTAGCGTTTTACACACACTTCAGGTATTTTACCAGTTTGAAATTGTTTGCAATTTAAAAAATCAATATTTTTGAAAAGTTCTGGGGGCAAGGAGGTGCCCCTGGGGACCCACAAGACACATGGGTGGGTGAAAATGGGCAGGGGTGCCATTCCTTTTTTTAGTTTATTTTTTAAGCTTATTTTTAGCTTAGATGAAACATTGATCACAATTTCAGCAACATAGACCAGTTTTAGGCATTTTATCTGTTTTTTCACTTGTTGTTATTTGTTGACCTTTGAACTTTGAAGTTAAGGTCAGCCCTAAAATGATTTGATTTTCTGTTTTGATAAAGATTAGACACTTGAAAGTATAAACGAGCCATAATACAGAGTATTTTAGCTTCAGAATCAGTTTTATAGTAAAAACTCATAATTGGTTAAATTTGACCCCGGTTGACATTTGACCCGCAATATTCTCGGAAAAGCCCCCCGAACCTGGCTGATCACCTTTCAATATTCGTAATCTACACAAAAAACTGGTCTAGAAAAGTTGGATGAAAATTTGTCCCTCTTCCGGTGGTGGATCCCCCTTCCTACCACCCGACTACTGGTAAAAACTGGCACCTCAACAACTCCTCGTGTTTCCCCTTGTACAATTTAAATTAGTCATTCTTCCAATTTTTCTTTCGAAGAGACTGCATTTTGACATTCGTAGGCCGTTGAGAAGTGCTGGGGCCACCACATTGGTATATCCCCACACTTGTTGAAAGCTGGTGGGGCGTCAACCCCTTCCACTTCTACGCCATACCATAGTTGACTCTCCCACACACTGCAAGTAGCGGGAGATGAATGTCTACAAGCGTTTGTGCACTCAGATGCAAAAATTTGATAGCTTGTTGCCCAGGCAAGCTGAAAGCGGCCATTTTTTCTGCATACAAGTACACACTGCCTGTACAATGCTGTCAGTGACACACCACGTGATGGAGGCTGCCACAACTTGTTGAACGACGTGGAAAACGTTCCATTAACGTGTGCAATTGTTCAATTCACAATTCATGCGTTTGGATGAGATGAATTAGGAGACCTTCATGTTTGAATGCACTTTGTAATACCCTTGTGGGGCTCTGCATTGTTAAATGGAGTGGAAACAAAGGTATTCCATAGATCTGCCTAAACTTATTGTTCCAAGGCTTTTTAGTTTGAAAATGTAATGCTGTTTCAAAAAATTAATTCTAACAGTTAAAACAATCCTCTGTCATCGAGTGAACCCCCTGTCCCCTCACATTTACCTCACATACCAAAAAAAAAGCATTATGGGCAGACTTTTAAAAATTAAACTTTGTATATGCAATCAGTATCGTGGGACGCATGAAATATATAACGAACTTTTTTTAAATTTTACCCCGATTTCATGCCCCAGGGGGTGAGAACTCGGGGTTACGGAGGTCAAAACAGGAATTTAAACTAAAAAAGTAAATTTAATCTCAAAATCTGATATCGAGTCATTCCTGGTGGAGCTTTTTGCCATCTTTCAACTTTGGTTTATGTGGGAAGCATGGGGGATTTGCAATGGCGCGCTATCGACTTCGCTCTCGTGTTTGTCTGGCATCACGTTTTCTTTCAAAGCCAAAGTGGAACGTGGCTTTGAAGGCCTTCGTGTTTGTTGCAGTTTCTGTTGCCCACATGCACTTCATGTTAAACTTTTTACGCACAAGGGCTGAATGATTGTTTATCGAGCATTGCCAGTTTGCATAAGCGAGATAATTAAATTTTCCGCACAACTTGGTGATGCTGTTTACTCAAAATATGACTAAAATGCATTACACTGATCATGAATGCAAGTTCTCAGGGAGGTATCTCCTACTGCTCAAAATTGCAAACCAGCAAGGGTGATTATAAACTGGGATATTAACCATTTGAGTGGGAGGGCGTCTCAGAGCTCATAACCATCAAATTTTCCACAAACCGAGCAGTGTTCAGAAAAATGAATGTTTTAATCATTTCAATTATTTCATGATGCTATATATTATTTGGAGCACTGCTCAGCTTGCACAGCACGTTGACGTACCTCTCTGAAATATTTTCTCACCGAATCCTGTTCTCTCGTTGATATCTCATATGCCTGTCAACACCACCGAGACATTGTGGAAAGCTTTCATTTACATCTACCTGTGGTCAAGAAGATTAATTTGCAGTTTTTCAAGCATTAAAAAAAAAAAAATTGGTCAGGAACTTTGCACATTTTACCACCAATGGAATTGTCTGGTTTTAATCAGTATTGTTATTCAATTTCATTAAATGTGTATTTCTCTTAGGTGGATTGAGGGGGGGGGGGGGGGAGTGAGGGTTGACATTGGAGACAAGTAAATGCTGAACGATTTTTCCACCATATTTGCAACTGGCCTCTTATTTGCAATATGCATCAGATCCAATACGGGACTTTGAAAATGATGTATGAATACAAACAAGGCCTTTTGCGTTTACAACGTGTGCGCACATTTTTCAGCCACTCACTTTTGCTAGATGTGGAGCTATTAATCTGCAATTGCTCGGGCTAAATCGATGTCAAATAGTCTTCAAACATAATTTCATGATTTCGACAAAGACTGGCAATCTCGGGTGGTTACCGTAATTGTTGTGTTCCTGGATGCAAATCGGACTCATAGAAATGTAGGAAAAACAAGAATTACCATGGATGCGAGGTGTCAAATGCTTCCGTTTTGTGTTGATACAAGTCAACGGCAACAGTCACAGTCACAGTCCACACAACAGTCACACACACAGTCATACAAACAGACACACACATCTCTTTCGGAATAGATTAGATGCAAAAATCTAGCATAATTTATCTTGTGGCCCCAGAACCAAGCAAACAATGTTGTTGCAGCCATAGGGTTCGTCCAGTGGCCCAATCCGAATCCTGACGAACTCGTCAGAGTGGTCATGATGGCCGACCGATTTGATCGTTCCTAGTCGGATCAGGTCAGGTCAGGTATGGGAGCATGCGCCAGAGCAGCGCGTCGCTGGGTCGACTTTCCGCCGGTACTCCAGGGGCCTCCGTCTGGCCATCCCCCAGGTAGATGCCTGGCCCATCCCCATCTCCTGAGATTGCCGATCCAACTTGCTGCAAACACGAGGCACGTGGTCGGCCCATTGAACCTCCTCCACTCATGAGACTCCCTCGCTGAGAGAATCTGGTGAGCAGGATCAGCGTCAGGAAAATGAGCCACATGTGCATACAGCCGCAGTTGACGCTCACAGACTATGCAGGTAACAAATCTCATTTGAGTCTCTCTCAACAACCACTTGTTGGACACAACGTCCGACCAGCAATAGCCAAGGATTCTCTGAAGAGACCTGGTACCAAAGGAATTAAGTCTCCGTCTCAGATCCATGGTCAGAGTCCAAGTCTCACATCTATAGAGCAAGACTGGAAGCACCAAGGACATGACTCGGACTTTCTTCCTCCCACACAGGTACCGGCAGCGTCACACCCCATGATCCAGTGAATCCATGACTCCCCAGGCCCGACCCAAGACGTCTGTTGATCTCTGACTCAGCCAGCAGAGACATGAATATCACTGCCAAGGTAAGTGAATGTCCACGACCTCAACATCCTCACCACAAACAGGCACAGACAGGACAGCAGATCCAAGAATGTCATTGAAAGCCTGGATCTTAGTTTTAACCCAGGAAACCCGTAATCCCAGCGCTCCGACTCCTCATTCAGCACCCCGAGGGCCCCCAAAAGGATATCTAAAGTCTCCGCAAAGATGACGGCATCATCTGCGAAATCAAGGTCAGAGATCTTGACATTCCCAAACGATGCACCGCAGCTTGATCTCTCCGACATCCTCCCCAGAATCCAATCCGTACAAGTGCTGAAAAGTGTGGTGGCCAGTACACACCCCTGACAAACTCTAATAACAACTGGAAATAAGTCAGAGATGGAACCACCACATCTCACAGCACTCTCAGTATCAGAGTGGAGTTCAGACATCAGATCGATCAGTTTTGGTGGCACCCCATGAAGACCAAGAATCCTCCAGAGGGCATCCGATTCACTGTATCAAACACTTTACAAGATCAACATAGGCTGCAAGTAGCCCCTGCCGAAACTCTTGTCGCGTTCGGTGAGGACCCGAAGAGCAAGGATACGGTCAATCGTGACCTCTTTGGTCTAAAGCCTGACTGTTCTGGACGCTGGTGCTCAAGCAGATGGTGGTGAACCCTATCAACTATAATTATCCGAGCAAAGACCTTGCCCGGCACTGAGAGCAGCGTCACCCCTCAGTAGTTGTTGCAGTCTTGGCGATCACCCTTCCCTTTCCAGGGAGGGACAACAAGGCCCCTCTTCCAGTCAGTTGGGATGATGCCTGTGTTCCAGGCAGAGCACAGAAATGCATGCAACGACAAGAGTGCAGCATTTCCACCAGGCTTGAAAGTTCAGCATGGATGCACAGATCCCTGGAGCTTTACCCATTTCATCCGGTTCACCGCAGCCTGTGTTTCTACAAACGAAGGTGGACCACAGTTGATTGTTGGGTCAGCAACAGCTATTGCAACACCCCTGACATCCAACTCGACAGCTGGTGGATCAGCCTGGTACAACTGCTCAAAGTAACCAGCCCAGTGGGCCTTCACTTCAGACTCCTCTGTCAAGAGCCTACCACCCTCTGCTCTCACTGCAGTACTAACTGCAATCGGCTTGGATACGCAATGCGCGAATTCCCCTGTAAGCAGGACGAGAATCAATTGACCACAGGTGATGCTCCACCCCCTCACAGATTCCTCGCACATAGGCCTCCTTGTCCACCTTTAGCGCACGTATAGTTTTCCGCCTCAGCTCCCTGAACAGCTCAGGTCTGGCCATCCAGCCTGGCCCTACGACTCTGGTCAATGGTATCCAGTGTTCCCTCGAGAGACAAAATTCTGCTTCGCCCGACGGTGAGTTCCAAAACATCTACCGGCAACATCAAGGATGGTGGTCTTGAAGGCACTCCACAACTCTTCAGGATCCCCCAAAGCACCCAGACCCCCAAATCTCCACTCAGGTTGTTCGCAAACTCCTCAGCTATCCTCTCATCCTTGAGCTTGCCAACATCCAGCCTTGGCTGAGATGGTGCCATTCTCCTGGATTTATAGGTGCAACTTAAGAGTTGCTACAACAAGCCGTGGTCAGTAATGAGGAACTGAGCACTCCGGTAGAAGACCCTGCAGTTCTGGATCATCCTCCAGCGACCATCAATGAGCACATGGTCAATCTTCTTTGCCACACCGCAAGCATTGGAATACTAAGTTCAGCGATGAGCTGGTTGGCACTGAAACCATGAACCAGCCACCCTAAGTCCATGACTTCTTGCAAAGTCAAGGAAATTGGTGCTATTCAGGTTCACAGTTCCAGACCCATGGGGACCAACACACGTCTCATAACCATCCCTATTGGTTTCAGTCGATGCATTGAAATCCCCCAAGACTGGA
>CM068953.1:122157428-122185201 GCA_035128595.1 Eptatretus atami | reverse complement strand
ACCTGGGGCACTGATCAACCACAGACTCGAGCGTGGCATAGAATGTGTCCTTCACAATGAGATCACTCGCCGCAGTCAGAGCATATTCAGAGACCAGGGAAATGACACCCAAGGAGTGACGAATCCTTTGTCTCATAATACGCTCGTTGAATGCGGTGTTACCTCAGTTATCATTGGAGTCAGCTTATTGGACACAGCTACAGCAACTCCTTGGGCATGGTAACCATCAGGGTGACCAGACCAATAGTAGGTGTAACCACGCCGCCCATAGGATCTCGCCGCAATCCGGTCTCCGAACCTCAGAGAGTGCTGCAATACCGATGTCCAAACGCGTGAGCTCAGATAATACAGAGACAGGTGATCATGCTCACTTTAGGATAGAACATTCCAGGCACCCACCCAAAGGGACCACATCAGGTTAACCCAAGGAGACCGCCGTCTGGTGGACGACACCTCAGCACCACTCCGACACACTCTTCCACAATCTGACCTGGGAATGATACCCCGTGGTTTCCCTCCTATCATCAAAGATTGGGGGTCCCGAAGGCTTTGCCCCAATCCCGTCATCGGGTCAGCTGCCCTGCGGAGGGCAGCTGCACAGGAGGTACTCCCACGGAGTGGGTTTTCAGATTTTTTTTTTTAATGCTTCGAGAATGTTTTTCAGAATAAAGGGTTTTACGGTAGCCGGAGTGCAAATCCTGCCACCAACCTCCTAACAAGAAGTAACCCAACTGCAGGAGGACGCCCGCAGACACAGTTGGGCACTATATAGATTGCCGTTGGCTCACAAGGAGCTCCTCTGCCCTTTGACAGGTTTTGTTTTTAATCCTGCTGGGTGTACATATCCAAACACCCATCTCAACAGGAAACCTGGTGGGGGAGACGGTTTAGTCGCAGACCATGGAACAGGTTAGTACAAGTGTACGTGATACCTGTAGCAAGATTCAGATCCGATCTGGCCTGGCCTGACCTCGTCGAATCACAGACCTCTTTGTCGCGATACCATACACCCATGGAACTACCAAGCCAGTCGATGCATCATGCTGATCGGTGCCATGCGCTTGTTTCTCTCATGGTGACCAAGCAAAATCGTCGGGCGCAGACACGGCCTCATCCTCGATGCTAATCACCCGAATCCAATCTGTCCTTTAATGGATTTGTATCATGATGATCGATCAGCGACACTCTAATCACACAAAGACCAAGTGTTTTATGAAGTGTATTAACACACACGAGGTGGGAATACAAAAGGAAGTAATGCTGGACACTAATTAATAACTCCATTACCCATACGCACCCCGATTCAATGAACGAATAGACGGTAGTTCCTTAATTAATGCCTCATGCTTACCACAGGTGACAGACAAGATAATAATTGACAGAACTGAAAATAACGGAGGCTGTGCCCGGCAAGGAGCAGCGAGTTCCAAGCAGTGACACGGTTTCCGTGGGAATAGTCTCAGGCCGTGACCGGAGCGAGTGCGAGTGGGGAGAGTGCGTCCAGCTTGCTTGGTGAGAGGCGTGGCTGCTGGCTTTTCTGCAAAGCCCGTTCTGTGGAGGAACCCTGACATTGAACTCGTGTAAGCTCCGAGGCTAAGTTGCCTCTGCGATTCACACCCCACAGAGCCGGACACGTCTTTTACACCCTCGGCGTGACGCACTTCACCCCTCTCTGCTCGGCTGCTATTGGCTCGTCAACCGGTTCGTGGGTGGGGCTGACGGTCCTCCCCCGACCTTTCACCCAGGGCTTTTGGTGTGCTTCATTGTCATGGCGGCTTTCCCACTTAAACTTGTGCATGGTGGCCTACTAGATCTTTTTAAAGGAAATAAAAGACAGATTACGTAGGTTAGAACATTAAAAAGCGTATGAAGAGAAAGTGATTTTCGACACACCCGTGTGGGGGACATTGACAACAGCTTTGTACACATAAAACGATGCATATTCCATATCACAATTAAATTACTTCACGCTTATTCTAATACATGCAATATGGGAAATAACTATTGCTATACTATGCAAAGTTATCCCCGAGGAGGCATTCCCACGACAATATATTTACAACAGCCCTCACTGCTCCCACCCTCCACCCCCAACACGATCACTTGTAAAATCATACTTTTAAAAGCTGGTTTCAAAATTACCCTGTGCATTCACAGGCATGAGATATGACTTTCCAGTCTCTGTTAAGAAGCACCCAAACAGGATACGAAGTTTGCCTCGTACATCTGGCTCTCATGTAAATAATATCTGGCACAAGCTTTGTGTTTTTTCATGCCGTGACGATGTCCTTTGGCGAAGAGTTGGTTACCATTACTTTGTTGGTAATAATGCACGGCATCGTCTTTCCTAAATTGCAGACGTTCATTCAATAAATCACCAATCCTGCCATGTTTACATGAGTTACTCACACAAGGTTCAAAGTCCACTCACTGGCAGCAATGGTCGAGGGTTTGGGTAGCACGCACCCGTCCACAGTTCTTCGGGTCTTGCACATCTTCGGGAGGCTGCAGTATGGGCGCTGTAATATCTCAGTCCTGTTGGCCAGCCGAGAAAGTTCTCCAAATATTTTGTTGTGCAGACCTTAACCCCTTAACCACTACCAATATGCACCCACGAACCAATGGCGCTAACTTTAATTACCAAAGTCCTTATCTGGGCCCACATTCATTCCGTGAGAGACGGATAAAGGCACAGACACACATAGAGAATGACAGGACACAAATACCGTGCGGTGTCCATCAGGGCACCACAGGATGATCCAGCACAGTCGCGGATGCTCGGGCAGGGAAAACGGCCCATTGTGTTCTGTATGTTTGGACCTGAAGGAGAAGAGAGGGCATAACTCTGGCACAGGCACGATGTGGCTGTGGCTGGACAAGAGTGAGCGAATCGCACACCAGGTCTCTCATGGGTAATCGGGCTTATCCTCACTTCTGCTCGTCGCACCCGCTTTTATCGCTTCCACCTTGTTGCATCACCCATGACACGCCATGTCCCTCCCCTCTTACTCACCATTGGTCGAGGGTCCCGTTTGATGGGTGGAAGACTGCCCCTGGCGACTTGTCACTCAGGCAAGGTCCTCCCCCCTTCCCTCTTGAGCAGGAACGAAGCCCTTTTCCATGCCAAGAATGGCGCCTCATGGCCTAACGAAACATTAAAAAGGACGAAGATGAAGGGAACAGCACAAAATGAATGCTCGTATGGATGGTGATTTTGATACGTGCACATTAGGAGGGCTGGACTTAGTCTATCTTTTACATATTACGATGCATATCTCATGTCATGACTACATCACCTCACGCTTACTCAAAGACATTTATGAAGGAGCTAACGAAACTACACCACTTCCGGTTCCGGTTCTTGAGCGAAGGTGGCAGTTCCTCTTCAGGGTCCCTGCCGACTTTCTCAAAGATAACTTTTCCGCTCGTTTTTGTCGCGTTTTTCCTGTCATTTTGTTATCTCTGTGTTTACTGTGTGTTTGTAGTTAGGTCTTGAGTTAACACCCATGCTAATTGTTGAGTTTTCAACATCTTTTCATATCGGGTTTCCTTGAGGCCTTCCCTTCTTCCCGTTTATGTGCACGATCGTATTTATTATGTCTTCTCCTTATTACCATCAGTTTTTATTTTCTCCACTTTTCCCTGCCACCCTCCTTCTATCCCATTCAACTATACTCTCTGTTTCATGTCTTAAAATTTTTTAAAAAATACAACAAAAAAAATACATTTTACCTCACTTTGTACCCCACGTGATCACGTGACTTTTTGTTCCGACTCTTCTTCCTCCTCCTTTTGCTGATCTACCATCTACTTTTGTCAACCCACATTCACCATACACCTTCACGATTTTTTCTTCAACCTTTCCTTTACCTAATGTTGCCTAATCTTTAAAAAAACAACTTCATTCCTTTAACCTCTCATGTTACACCTCCCGTAACCACGTGTTTCTTTACTCTCTCTTCTTCTTCCTGTAACTTTCGTCGAACTTCCAGCTTCCTTCTGTGTTTGTCGATCCAAATTCACTAACACATTCACGATTTTTTTTCAAGCTTTCCTTCACTAATCCTATGTAATCTTTATCAAAAAAAAAAATTTTTTTTTTTTTTAAACAGTCTCTTGAAATGTTTCAACTTCCTCTTTCACACGTGTGGTTCCCAATATTGTATCATAATTCACGACTCTTCTTCCTCGTCAAAAGGCCATTTTCAATCCGACCTTTCCTTCATCCCGTGTCTAAAACGTCCCTCTGTTACAACGTTTCTTTCTCCATTCTCTTAATTCTCCTTTATTGCTTCCATCGCCTCATGTCTTTCATCACATCTTTGACTTAAAAATGTTGAAAATCCCAGTTTGTAATGCATGTTCGTGTTCCATCAATTGTCCCTTTTTTCCAACTTCAGTGCCAATTCACCCCACCAACTTAACTCTACCTCCTCCTAACACCTCACCTGTTATTCCTTCTCCTTTCCGCTCCCATCTTGCCCCTCATTCTACCTCCACTCTTGGCACCTTTTCACTGTCTTCTGCTTCAGTATCAGCTCCTCCTCTATTGTCCCAAAGTGTGTGGTGTTCGACCATCTGTGGGCTCCATTCTAACATCTGTGGGCTCCATTCTAACCGAACAGATATCTCACTCTCAATCAGTACACTCATCACCACAAACATGCTCCTTCCTTCCTCTCAGCACCCTCCCCTCTTCCCAACCCCTCAAATCTTATACTTCTCCCTGCCCGTCCCTTCTTCTCACCATTCCTCAACCAAGTCTCATTCTTCCCCTCTCCCCACCTCTCCATCGCCTTCCGGAACTTTGGCCGTGCCTGCTCTCATCGTTTCCCCTCCCTCTCAAAGCTTCCCTCTCAAACTCCCTCGCAAAGCAACCTTCACACTCTCCCCCTCCAAGCTTCCCTCTTGCCTTTCTCAAAAACTCCCCCTCACCCTTCTCCTCAAAAACTCCCCTCTCACCCTTCTCCCTCAACTCTCCCCTCTCACCCTTCTCGTCAACTCTTCCCTCTCACCATTCTCCCTCAAAACCCCCTCTCGCCCTTCTCCCTCAAAAACTCCCCTCTCACCCTTCTCCGTCAACTCTCCCCCCTCACCCTTCTCCCTCAAAACTCCCCTCTCACCCTTCTCCCTCAACTCTCCCCTCTCACCCTCTCCGTCACACTCTTCCCTCTCACCATTCTCCCTCCAATCTTCCCCCTCACTTCCCTTCCAAAGTTGCCCCTCCTCACATCCACAAAGGTGCCTCCTTCCCCACCCTCTCTCTTCCAGCTCATCACTCCACCTCCTCCAATCTTCAACTGCCTTCTGCCTCTCTCTTATTATCCCCCACGGTACCTCAACCCATCACCACCGAGGCTTTTCTCCTCCTCATCAGCCCTCTTCCCAAGCTCTTCTGCAATCCCTACACTCTTTAAATAACTCCTTACCTACCCCATCCCCCCTTGTGTTACCCCTCCCCTCCCCTGCACCCAAACCTCCCACCTCCTCTTCCTTAACAGTGTGGACCTCAACATCTGGGGCCTTCGCTCAAACCTGACATCTTTCCATACAGGTTGCCACTGACAAACCAAACATAATCTGCTTAACAGAAACTTTCCTCCTTCAAGATGTCTCTAACTCCCAAGTGTCTCTCCATGGTTACTCCTTCTCCGGTATGACAGACCTGAGCCTCGTCCTGGTGGAGGATTGCTCTCTTCATCAAAGACTCTATTCTCACTCTATTCCATGCACTGCCTCACTCCCCCACACCCCAGGAATACCTCTGGCTACGATTCCCTCCACTCCCACCTCATGTTTATATGTGTGTTGTACCATCACCAAACAGTGATGACTCGATTTACATCTCACTCTCCGAAACATGGACCAACTTCTATCTTCTCATCCCAACTCTTTCTTCCTCTATGTGGTGACTTCGCTGTCATCATGACAGTTGGCTGGGTGTGGGTACCTCTCTCACCTGCCATGCACGTCAGCAAAAGACTTCTGTGACTCATTGGGACTGACTCAATCTGTCAACTTCCCGACCCGGATCTCAACCAACGGTACTCCATCTCTTCTGGATCTGATGTTGACCAATTTCCCTGAAAATATCTGCTGTTCTTCCTCGCTCCAATCGGTTCATCTGACTACATGCTTGTCAAGTAGACATCTGTCTGGCTGTTATTAAAGAACCACCTCAGCGCCGTCGAGTGTAACATTTCACTCAGGCTGATTGGCAGGGACTTCAAGCAGCCATCAAACTTCTAGACTGCTCCCATCTCTACTTTCTCCAAAATCAACTCATCCTGGGAATTCTTCAATGGAGAACTTCTCTCTCTCTCTCCTCTCTCTCTCTCTCTCTCTCTCTCTCTCTCTTCTCTCTCTCTCTCTCTCTCTCTCTCTCTCTCTCCCCCCTTCTCCCTCTCCCCCTCTCTCCCTCTCTCCTCTCTCCTCTCTCCCTCTCTCCCTCTCTCCCTCCTCCCTCTCCCTCTCCCTCTCTCCCTCTCTCATGCACATCTTTATCCCCTCTCATCTTCAGTTGTTCTACCCTTCCTTCCACCCATGACACTGAAGCTTTTCGCGAGAAGTTGTACTGAAACAACTTCCTTTGCCTCATGGAAGGCTAATCCAACTGAAGGCAATTTCAGTTCTTCCACAAAGCTCGGAACAAGTGTGTTTTACCCTCAGAGAGCCAGAAAACAACATCTTTCTAATCTCAAGTCTGAACTCTCAAACCTGTTTCCCTCCTCCAAATCCTGGTGGTACCTTGTTGAGTCTGTTTCTGGTGTGTGTTCCCCCTCCATCCCCTCCCCTACCTCAAATGGCCGCACAGCTGACAAGGCACGTGAAAAGGCTGAATGCTTAAACTCCGTGTTTGCTTCTAAATCTTGTTTCCCAAACCCATCGCTTTCTGTACCCACCTTACCCAGTCTCACCCAGCTGTTCCTGGAATCTGTGTCCTTTTCTCCTGACAAAGTGGAGAGTTTGCTGTCAACCCTTGACTCAGATTCTGCAACCGGTCCAGATGGCATCAGCCCACGTGTCCTAAAAACCTGCTCCTCTACTCTTGCTCCTCTACTCTTGCTCATCCTCTCTCTGTTCTACTCACCCTCTCATTCTGCCATCGCTTGAAAATCAGCAAACATTACTGCTCTGCATAAAAAATGTGCAAAAACAGATCCCTGCAGCTACAGACCCAATCAGCCTTCTCCCAATCATCAGCAAGGTTATGGAATCCATCATCGCTTCAGACATTGAATCCTTCTTCTTCTCCAACGGCTTGATTTCCAATCATCAATTTGGATTCAGAACAGGTCACTCTACCCTGGATATGCTGCTTCGGCTCTCCCAACAATGGATGGCGGTCCTCAATGCCGGACATGAAATCAGAGCCAGCTCCCTCGACATATCATGTGCTTTTGACATGGTCTGCCACCCTGCCCTGCTCACCAAACTCTCTTCCTATGGTATCCAAGGCCATCTCCATTCATGGCTCGCAGACTTCCTCTCCTGTCACAGTCAACGTGTGGCCCTAAACGGCTCTCATCCCCTTCAGGCTGTAGGTCCTCAAGGAAGCGTTCTGGGCCCTGTTCTTTTTGTGGTTTTCATCAATGATCTCTCTGACTCTGGAAAATCCTCTTTATCTATTTGCTGATGACTCCACCCTCTGTCGTTCCATCTGTCATCTCTCAGACTGGCAAGCAGCAGCCTCTTCACGCTCTGCAGATCTGGATAAAATCACAAGCCGGTCCAACTCGTGGAACATGTCTTTCAACCCTGACAAATCTCACACCCTCACCATGTCTCTCCGAAAGGACCGTCTGGAAACCCCTCCCACCAAGGCATTTAGGATAATTGGTTGCTCCTGATATGAGGCGGAGTCTTTGGATGTCTCACTCTCTCATTGCAGGCAGGTCGGTGGTCTTTCTGTCTTCTACCGTCTTCTCTCCGACCTCGCTCCTCCGCTCTTTCTGCCATATGTCCCACCCCACCCCCATATATTTCCGCAGGGCGCTTAAGGTCTGCCAGCAACACCCTTCTGGTGAAACTACCAAAATCAAGAATCACCGCTCACCTTCACTCTTTCATTCCTCTTTTTTCCTACCTTTGGAACAAACTCCCACACTCTCTTCAATCCCACTCTTCCCTCCAGGTCTTCAAAACAGCAGTTCACCACCATCTCTTATCTTCCCCCATCCAAAACCATGATCTTTTCTACTCCTGCGAATCCACCCCAAAACCACCTCCTTCAAATTCCCTGATTTCCTTCCTGAAAGTCCCTATCGTGTTAGGACCTGAAAGTCCCTGTCATGTCCATCCTGTTTACCCTGTGTTCCCCGCCCCATCCGTCTCCCTTCCACTTCTACAGATCTCCTCATGTCTCTGTTCCCCACTATTTTTTTCCCTTCCCTCTCCTGCCCCTCTTGTCTCCTGCTCATCTTGTTGTGCATTTCTGTGTGTTAGCTCTCATATGAGCCTTGACAGTGTGTACAAAGAAATAAGAAAAGCAATATTAACTCCTGGGAGTCATTTCCACAAACATTATATTCCCATGATGTTTCAGAGTGGAGTTTCAGTTTCCTCGTTCACACTCTTATCTAGCATGATGCTTGCTTTTAAAATCCCACAGACGTACTATTAAAAGGTCACCCTTTGGGCTAGAACCATATCCCCCCCCCATCATCAAAGTCTGTGCTCACATCATTTTAATCAGGAAGAAGTAGGAGGTGGCATGGTTTTTTCAGCATGCCAAGAGAACTCTCATCTGATGTCAGGAAATGCACATTATATCTGAATGTTCAAGAGTATTGCAGTTCTGCATGTGCTTCCCTGAAAGGGCAACTTACGTGATGCAATTCAAAATATGAATTACAGCTCAATCACGTGTAAATTTTCTGAATAATTAAAAAAAACTCGATAAATGAGATGATTTTAAAAAATTTTTTATTATAGAGCGAAGCCTTGACGCTATTTTTCTTTTTATGGATGTAAACATGTGATGACCTTAGTGCAGGAATGAAGCAAAGTTGTTGCAGGTTTCTGGGGTGGGGCCAGAAATGATGCTACTCTCACACCTTCTTGCCATGGGGTGATCATAACTGCCAAGTTTGGTGAATTTCTGTACAACCCACAACCCTGGGAGATGGTGTGACAGACGGACGGATGGACATATCACAGACGGACAGATTGAGCCGATTACAATATCCCTCCATTGTTGAAAAAATGAATGTGGATAGCTATGAAAATGTGTTGAAACATTTGTGAGAGATACTCTGGGATTTTTAGTGTCGAAAAAATGATTTATGTTGTTTGGACAAATTCTGAATGGCTGCTCATGCACTATACTTTGTCGAACTAATAGACTTGATAGTATATTTTATATTTCAACCTATTTGGAATCCGTCTTGGAGGGCAGTTTGAGTGATGGCCTCGTTCAACGGCGCCTCCCTGCTTTGCACTTCTTTCCTGGAATATACTTGAGGGCCAATTAATAGGCAACAGGAGATGCCTTGTGTGTGTGAGATTACCAAGGTTACCATGCCGTGTAATCACATCACTTAGTGGAAGCAGACAGGTGTTGCACACATTGTCTGAGAACCACAGCAAATGTATCTTTCTTTAATTGTACTATATTTATGTATATATTGCTAAAAAAAATTACATTAAAAAAATGTTAAAAATAAATAAATAAATAAATTACAGCAAAAGGTTAATGAAGTGGTTAATTAGCTCGTTATTTTGACATGAATGTTGGAATACATTGTTTTGTAATCCCAGTTAGCAATGGCTGGAATCGTGTGTATGGAAAGCTCCTTGTCACCCTTGCCCCTGTGTCTGTCTCTTTTCCACCTTTATCCCCCATAAATACCCTGCCGTGGAAAGCTAAAAGCAGGGTGAAGCAATTGGTTAACTTTGTTTGTCTGCCTGCAGACGTCAGTCTATGATTGAAGAACGACTTGATTTCAATTGAATGTTATCTTTTGAACACTGTAGACACACGAATCGGAATACGGACCTGCAGTTTAGCAGTACTTTGACTCTGAATTTGGCAAATTGTATTAAATCTCATCCCGATCGTGCATGTGCAGAGAGGAGTGAGGTAATTGTCTTAGTCTGCCCCTCGCTCGATCCTCCTTGACTCCCTCGTGGTCTTCCATAACGTTTTTCCAAAAAGACCTCTCGCCACTCGGTTTGACCCCAGCACGCTCGCACTCGTGGAAATACACTTCTCGTCTCCCTCGTGCAATCCTCGTCTCCCTTGAGCTCTCCGTCGTCTCCCTCGACCTCCTTCATCCCGCCCTGAGGAACTTTCTCTTTTCGCTCTGGAAAACACTTGGACAGCTCGATGCAGCCACAGTTTCGACCACTTTCACCATAAAATGCACATTTACTGACATCTGAGTGAGAATAACCATTTTTAAAAAGCCCGTCTGGCAGTCAAGCAAAATGGAAAATCATTCCAAAAAGGAAACTTACTGTTTTTTAGGAATGTCATAAAGGACACAAACAATAGGCACAAATTAATTTAACGTGTTAAATAAGGTGGTGTACAAGATGCTGCATCAATAGCGGTAAACTTCCAAAAATATATTTTAGTTTGTTTATATATGCTTCAAAAACGAAAAAAAATACTGAACCAAATCCAACTAAATTTTTCATGTTGCCTAAGGGTACCCCAAGTATGGTTTCTGTCTGGGTACCATGTCTGGGGGAAGACCCCAATTCTCTCTGGAAAAGTGTTTTATATAGCAACACCGGTGGTATCCGATGTTACAAATCATCTTATTCTTCTTCTTGTTCTTCTTCTTGTTATTGTTTTTGTTCTTGGTCTTCTTCTTCCTGTTCTTGTTTTTGTTCTTGTTGTTGTTGTTCTTCTTCTTCTTGTTGTTCTTGTTGTTCTTCTTCCCATTTTAAACAGAGGTTAAAACCAAAGAATCCAACACGGAGCTTTGCAGTGAAGCGAGGTGATTTTTGCTCATGCTATATTCGGATATAAGCAGAAAAGATGGTTACGAAGGTGATGTTAGCTATTTTGATTTCAATAGTAATTCAAAGGTCAGATGTATGCCGATAATGATGTTATTAATTTAAACACCACATATGCAGATAAGTTATGCAACTAATCATTCTGACTTTATTCTCACTAATCATTCTGACTGATGAAAAACCAATAATGAAAGTATCAACAAGTTGACAATATGCATTGCAGTGATGTTGAAATTTGGGTGAGAATAATTCAAAATTTTCAAAATGCTACACGCCACTCATTTTAAACGGAGGTTGAAACCAAAACAAACAACAAGGGTGTGTTCAGTTACCAAGCAGTTAGCTATCGTGTTTGCCTAGCCAATCGTTCCTTATCGATTGTTTTCGATGGAGTGCTTGCTTGAGTGCTTAAGCCACTTGGCGAGTGCTCTACAAGAAACTTGGTAACTGAACACATCCCTGAACTTCGCAGCGAAGCGGAAGTAATTTTTTTTTTTCGACTGCCATATATAAGCAGCAAGGTTGGCTGATGAAGATGGGTCGCAGGATGTCCTAGAGGTATGCGCACTCACCTGTAAGCTGTCTTGCCTGGGTTTGCATCTTGGGCCAGCTATAAACTGTCGTCCTTTTGTTTCACAGGCAGAGTGAGGCATCAATGTATGTACCGTCCCTCGTAAAATGTTGCACAGGCATGGTTGACTAAAATTATGGCGAACATGGCTGCAAGAGGAGACCTCAGTGACTTTGAAAGGGGTGTTTGTTGGGCTGCATTTGGCAGGAGCTTCAGTGACAAAGACAGCTCAACTTGCTGATGTTTCACGAGCAACGTTGTTTAAGGTGATGGCGGCATGGAACTCTGAGGAAAGGACATCAGCAAGGAGCAACAGTGGGCGGAAGCACATTCTCCAGGACCTTGATATCCATGCAGAGATGAATCAGACCTATTGGTGTACGGACGATTACCCCGGCGCTAGCTCTGCCCATAGTATGCAGTTGCGCTTTCCGGCCATGAATGCAAGCTGGATACCAAATGAGGGCTATAATTGAGCGGAGCGCTAGGGCTATCCATATGACGTCAAATGGAATTCAGCACACACTTGCGCCTCAAGTTGATGCCAGAACGTCCCGATCCGAGTATCTACTATGGTGCATTGGCCCACTCCGTCTCTTGTCAGTCTAGAAGGCGATGGTAAACGTCGATGGTGACGGTGGTTGAGCAATGGCAGCGGTGGTATAGCGCAGTGGTTGTAGTGTAGTGATTTGTGATGGAGATGGTTGGTCGTTTGTTGTAGCTGTTGATTGCAAAGGTAAGTGAGCTTGCATTGTGGTCCGATGGTGTGGTGATTTTTATGAAGACGTTGTGATGGTGGAGGAAATGCTGCATCGTTAAGGTTTGAGTCTTGTGAAATCTGAGGTGTTATGTCTGATCGATAATGGCGCACGATTTGAATGGGAAATGACGCTCTTATGCAAATCACTTGCCCCTGTTGCTATGGTATTTGGTGTGCATGCATGTGTGAAGAACGATCGTGTACAGCAAAGCAAAATATTGTAAAGAATGAAAGATGGGTAAATAATGGAAATAAAAACACCACCTAAAAGCCCTCACACTGCATATTGTTCCATAAACCCACGACACATAAGGGAAAGGCTGTCAAAGACGAACACTAATGAAACAAGAAAAAGAGCAATCAGAGATTGCAGATCCTCGCCAGGACTTCTTTTGAGTGGTGTATTTTTATGGGTTTTAGGGTAAATCCAATATGGCTGCCAAACCATGTGACCTATGGTATGATACGTGTGAACCTTTTGTTCCTCATGGACAGGCGGTCATACATGTAAAGTTTCGCCTCGATCTGTTCAACCACTTCAGAGAAAATTTTTGATCTTCTCTGAAGTTTCGCAGAACCGTAACAATACAATCAATTGTTTATGCTTTATTTTGATGATGCCACAGTGGTATGTAACAGTAGAAGACATTTTCCACATTCTATATATTGGTTTGCACCGCTAGGTAGCTGCTTTAACGCATTTTTTTTTAATCCCTCCATCCATGATTGTTTTAACCTAACCAGCTTGATAATGCTGCTTCTTATTATCTTACCTGTGTCTGGATCTTTGCTGCTTTGGAACAGCTTTGTTTTCATACCTACAAATTGATATTAATATTTGCTTTTACTTGATCTGTGTGCTTGTGTGCTTACCTTTCGGAGCATACCACTCTTTAGAATTGGTGTCACTGTGCCTTTCACGTTGGCAACTCTATTATCATTCTCACCTGCTGGTTTCATCGTTTCTTGCCTCGAGAAACCAATTGCATTTTAATGTCGCATAAAACGCGGGGAGTAATAAAATGAGGATGAAAGTATAAACGGCAGGTGAGAAAAATGTGTAAACCGAATCCATGGGACGTTAACACTTTAACCTAAATTAATCTTGGTTATGATGTGCATGTATTCTCAGTTACAAAGGAAGTATGCAGACGTGGCAGTGTCTACATAATATTTAATCAAATTTCAAATTTCACTTAGAAATCAAATTTCACTTTTTTTATGACTCTGTTGAAGTCTCCGGTGGCATTATGTTTTCGGGTTTTCCATCCGTCTGTACGTGCGTAAGTCCGTCCATGCTAATTTTCTCTGTTTTCTCTGCAACTGCTTATCCAATCGACACGAAACTTTCACCATAAGTGCAACTACTCATGTAGAATGATGTAATGATAATAATGACATTATAGGTCATGTGGTGTGGCAGCCATGTTGGGAAATAGGAAAAACTTTGGACCTCTGTTGCTCCGAAACAGCTCGATGGAAAAAATTGAAACTTGGCACACAGCAAGTACTCCCCATAGGAAACAAGTGTGATTTTTTTTGATGATGTCATAGGTGGCTTTGTTATGACCTCATAATTGCATATATCGAACGCTTTATCCGATCAGCATGAAAAAAATTTGAGAAAAATTCTTGTATGGGGGGAAAAAATTGTTGACGTCATCGGTCACATGGTTCAGCAGCCAATATTGTTTTTAACATAAAACCTTCAAAAACCTCCTTCTCCGAAACGGCTGAACAGATCGAGGCGAAGCTTTGCAAGTATGATCACCTATCCATGAGGAACAAAAAGTTTTCTACCTTTGATGTCATCAGTCACATGGTTTGGCAGCCATATTAGATTTACCCTAAAACCTGTAAAAATTATCTTCTCCAGAGCGGCTTGACAGATCAATGGGAAATTACTTCACCCATATGTTCCCCAAGTCTTGGGAATACCAGGGTGCTCACAAATAATTAATCGGTTGCATGGTCTGGAAGCCATATTGGATTGAATGAAACTCTTAAAAAAATTCTTTCTCTTGAACCACTTCATCAATTGACTTGAAACGTCACAATTGTGATCTAGTTGTCATGGGGAATATGTGTTTTAAATTCAACCTGATTGGACGCATGGTCTGGTGGCCAGAATTATTTAATATTTTGAATCTGGGTTCAGGGATTTAAAATCAACATTTTTTGTTTTGGTAACAGAGTACGTATAATGATGTAATAATGTGGCTGAGCATTTCTGGCAACATCGAAGAGCGCCCTCATTGATAGAGCATTTCACTAGTAGACCATGGGCAATAGTCGAAACCATCCCCCCCCCTGGGGATTTTTGCAGACTATCATTTTTGAATAGCCTGTTATATGTCTTTTGAAATCTGCTTGTCTGCAAGCAGAATTTTGGTGGAATAAAAGTAAGGCTATGTTAACTGTACCTTGCTGACGCAATTTTGATAATTTTAGGAATGGGGGGTGGGTGAGATTTTGCTATTTTCTTGTGTACTTTTGAGTGAATCCTGCTGAATTTCACCTTGCTGTATTTAGAAAAGCTGTTCTTTATAAAAACATGAAGAAATTTAATTGACCCAAAGATCAATGACGTCACAGTGACGTCATAACAGAAAATGATATTTTTGAGCATTTTTCTCCAATCATCTCCGACATGTTGATTATTACTAAGCAGAATTAATTCAGATGCTCTCATTATCACACGGATATGAATATCAATCACTTGTCATATTATCAATTAACCATCGCTATAAATTGAACTGAAATCAAATTGAAATGAAATTGAATGACGTTTTATTTTGCATGTGCCAATATTCGTTTCCAATTATCAAATCTCAGCATTAGTGGACAAACATCAAGGATTATTGAAGCATATCTTGATAAACAATAAATCCACCAATATATATGTTGTCCAGGTTCTCTAAAGCTATCAAGAACAAGTTTAAACTTGTGACATTGGTATATTTGCAAATGGTACAGTAGAGTCTAACAACTAACAACCGTTCATGTGGTGAAACTCGTGGCAGTGTTCTCTATAAGTTCCAATGTACTGGCTATATAATAACGGACTAGTACGAAGGCAAACATGGAAAATTATTCCTCTGTATCTTCAAAAATGACATCTTCAAACTCTCAACTTCTGGAAGGTCCTCTTCCTCTTCATCCTCATCTTCCGGTTCATCGTACAAATCCACAAGCTCTTTGGCATCAAATCTCCCTCCGTCCACTGGAAATCCAATTCGCCATCTACTATGCACCAACCATGCCCATCTGGCGTTGTACATCTGGCATAGCCTGGTCTGCCCTGCACCAGACAGTGCTTGTAATTAGCCCTCTGTATTGCATCCGCAGTGATGCCCGGCATGGAGGTAGTATGCTCAAGTCAACTCCATTGTAACTGTTCAACAATGATCCAGATTTTGGCTTGAACCTCTCCAAGAACTGCTCGGTACGTAGCTTGTTGATATCAGATGATGTTGACTTCTTCCTGTACAACAAACATGTGAAGTGCTCTAACGTCTGATAAAGAGTATCACTCACATCAGGTGAACTTCCTAATGAGAGGAACGTAGCCAAGAAATCCGGATGATCTTTAAGAGTCTCAAAGGAAGCAGCTTCCCTTTCGTACGAATGAACTCGTTGTGTCGCACCCAGAAAATGCATGCAACGCTGGTAGTGCTGAACAGATATCTTTTCCAGCTTCTGCGATTACACGATGAACGTCAATCGTCCGTCGTTTGTTGCCGATCCTGTGTCAAATAACACTCGCTGTTGAATATCTTGCGCAAATTTCAGCAGCAACAAGAATACATCTGTGTCTGGTGATCTAATTACAATTGTGGATTCAGAGAGGAATGTGAAGCCACATGTAGGCAGTGCAGAATCATCCTTGTGTCTGCTTCTCTTGAGTCGAATGTAGCTCCTCCACATCTTCTGATCAGTAGTTTTACCATCTGAGCTTGTGATGGATGTGCAGTCTCTCTCACAGACAAACAGGATTTCTCTTTCGACCAGTTTTGCAGAGTACTTTGGCGTTTTCCATTCCAGCAGAAGCAGTTTGGTAAGTTGTGTTTTATTCTTTGAGTTATGCAGAAACTTCTTCCAGTCACGTGGGATCTTCGTAGCGGACTCTTGATTAAGTGTGTTGACGATGCTCCTCTGTGTTCTCTCTCTGCTTCTTTGATCGACATGTCTCTGTAAGTATCAGTCACGAAGTCTATCCGTCGTACTTTAGGAAGTTGTGCGAACAAACTTTCAGCCAGCTCACCAAATGTTTCTGGGATGGAAACTTGTGTCTGTAGTAGGGCATTTCCATCGATTATGTAAGTCATGCTTTCGTTGGTCGGTCGCTGTGACAAGTTAGCATGTCCTTCCAGGGTATGCATTAGCTTGGCCTTGTCTGTTTTCGTTGAGGATCCTGTAGCTGTTGCTAGAGCCCATGGAATGGGCCCCAATGGATAACTGAGGACCTTTTCCATGCTTATGTTGTATTTAGAGCCAGCAATATCAATTGGCCAAACACATTCCGTTGTGCAACAACATTCTTAGTTTTTTTGTCTGTCCCTGTAACTTTAACTGACTTTGCTAGTGACGCAAATGTTTTGAGTTTCTGTTTCTTGATTGGTTCGTGGAAACTCTTTTCTTTCTTGATTAGCCTTTCTTTTACAAATGCTTCATGTAATATCTTCCCACGATTGTCCGCTGATAGAAGATCCTGCTCAACTTCGGGTGGAGCTGGTACTCCTGATGACAGACAATAGAGGACATCTTTATCCTCGACATCGAAAGGGTTAATGAAGCTTGTGATGGCATCAACAACCTTGCGAACATCGTTTTCACTGCGGAGTATTTCTGAGGTCCTTATATCCTTGTGTGTTGAACATCCTTGACTCTCCATTCCTGTCAGTTCAATGGTGGCTTGGACATAACCTGCCCGCGAGTGTCTTGTCATACACCATCTGTAGTAAGCAGAATAGTTTCTGCTGAATCCAATAATTCCCCCGTGAGATTTTGCATGTCGATTGATGGTTTGTTCAATGGTAAGATCAACTGCATTTCTCGATGACTGTACCTCGGATCTGTTCACACTGAATCCATTTAACCGCAAAAGCTCTTGAGCTCCAGGATGGGAACTGGGGAGGTTTAGGAGAGTCAGCATGTATACCGTTGTATATCTTGCATATTTGGTCGGTCATAGCTGAAAAACATGCGACACAGGTTTTGCAGACACCACAGATGAAGATCCAATTGTTCTCTTTGGTTGCTCTGAGAAACATCAAGACCAGCCATACTTAATCCATATAATCCAACCAAACTGAGCGGTTTTCCCCATTTATCCCTTGCGAACCTTTTCCTTGAAACTGTTGTAGAGCATCAGCAGCCGTGTGCAGCTATTGTTAGCCAGAGTTTCCGATAGATTCTCCTTACTTGGAATGAGTGATAAGCATTGCAGGAGGCCTCTTGTTTCGTCTCCAATAATCTGCCCCTCTGATGTCTCGAAAGCCCTCAACAACAGACGCTCTAAGGCTTCAAGTGTTAGCCTGTGAACACGCAATGCTTTGTTGTAATGTTTACCGGACATCACTTTGTTAATGGACCACTGGTGCAGATTCCAGCTTCCACTACTATTTCCTCAAAGCCACTGGACTGAAGCCGTTTTCCAAGAGCACCAAGATATGCACAGGTAGTGTGAAAAACACCCATCCTGACAATTACGTCTTCAAACAAACGGTTATTCTGCCATACAAGAGCATATGCTTTTTTTGCCACCGCCAGATCAAACGTCACGATTGTGTTAGTGCTGGCCCACTTCTCTGGATGCTGCCTGGGAAAGTTTCAGGAGGGTTGGCAGTGGCATTCTCAATAACCAGGGCATTCACGGGAGCCATGTAGTCAACTGTGGATAACACATCCTTGTCATCTTTGCTCTTCGCTGTCATGGTTACCCAACCAGCCCATCCAGGTACCATCTGGGTCACGTTCTGCAGCAGTGCCCTGCAAAATACCACACTGTATCAGACCATTGGGCCCAAGTTTCTGTGTCTGTTTGTGGGGCATAACTGATGGATACTACAAGGGATGGTTCAGTCTTGGTATTGACAAAACATGGCTCTATCTCTTGAGGATTGTAAACCACTGAGCGCTGCTTGTTCTTGAGAACGGGAACTTGAATGCAAGAGGGGTTGCTGCAAGCATCTACAAGAACCTCCTGGATCATTATCCCATGGGCCGTGTGTGTTGTGCCAGTACCCGAAGGTGTTTCTTCGTTCAGGTCAAAATTGTCCCAGCATAGATGACTAACAACATTTCCGCTGGCTGAATTGAAGGTGGAATAACGCCTTCTCTCTCCACTATGCTCTTACACATGGCCGTTTCCAGTTCCAGCAACGAGAGTAGGAAACACAGTGTCCATATCGATTCAATAGAGTGACTATTTCAGCACTACCAGTCAAATGCCTTAGTGTCATACCAGAAGAAGGTGTTTGGGCATTGTCCATTGCCCTCTTGTCAAAGCTTGGCAAATATCTTCAGCAAAGGAATCAACCAATCTGCTTCTTTTCGTCGACGCATCTGCAAATTTCTTTCCAGTAATCACCCAGGAGAGAAAATCTTGCAATTGAGTAGGTGGGTGAATAATTCCACTAATTAAGAAGCTCGGTGAAGGTGGCCAAGGCATCTCTGTGGATTCTTCTTTGGAGCCAAGAATAAGTCTTCTTAGGAGTAGTGCTGCTTCTTCAAGGCGTTTCAGGTCGGATGCAGCAACCTCAAATGCAGACTCGATGGCCTGACCTTTTGGAACTTCCGTCGAATACACAAGTTCACTCCTGTAATTAGGTTGCCAAAACTGTATTTTGCTTCCAATTTTCTTTGTCACTTTGCTTTTATCTTGTCAGTTTTGTAATTGACATTGTAAAATTCGGGCTCTTGCTCAACATAAACTGCAAATATCGGTCCTTGAGCATTGTAACTCTTTCAACGTTAGCCCCATGGATAATGCTGTTCTCAACTATTGGCAGACATGCTCAAATGCAGCTGCATGAGCATTCTGTTGTTCCACGACAGAAGTGTCTACATCAGTTTTTTCATGCCGATCATCTGTGCGTGTATAATGCTTACGACACGACGGATGGTAGTGTGCCTCACGGGCGATTAAATCAACATCTTGTACTTTCGCCAATATATTGGCATCTTTCATTTTCTCAGCAGCTGCTTTGATTGACTCTTCTGCGCTACTTGTAACACACTTCACAAGCCTCTCTTCCTTCCCTGTACCTTTTTACGTGATCTGTCGCAGAAGAGACATTTGTTCGCAGGAAATAATATTGCAGCCAATTCTGAGGATCTGCGTCTCTTGGCGCATACATGGTACTTCATCGTCTTCAGCAGGACCTTTCTTTTAGGAAGCGGGACGTGTTCGTGAAATTTGTATAACACCATCTGTGCGCTCCGTGCACGTTTTTGTAGAAGTTTTTGGTACCTCCATACAAATATCATCAAGCCTTTCACTGGCATTAGCTCTCTTCTGTCGCAGTTCCACTGTTTCTTCTATCTCGAGAAACTAACATCTGAAAGTGGTCTAACTTTTTTATCTGAGGTGTGTTTCACATCTATCTATAATTCCAGCAATCTCTGTGTGTCTGTCTGTCTGTCTGTCTTCTGTCTGTCTGTCTGACCGCTGTTTCTCGACGACCGCCGGTCCGATCTCATTGAAACTTGCCAGGAATATTGCCGGGGACCCGCGGATGTGCCTTTTTCGAGGTTTGATATCGATCGGACGAGCGGTTCCCAAGTTACGGCCATTTATCTGTCGACCAATGACAAGACACGGTGCTATGACGTCACGAATGACGTCACAACTAATGTTTATTTATTTATTTATTTATTTATTTTTTGCACGATCGACGGTCCGATCTGATTGAAACTTGCCAGGAATATTGCCGGGGCCCCGCGGATGTGCTTTTCAAGGTTTGATATTAATGGATAAGCGGTTCCCAAGTTACGGCCATTTATCTGTCGACCAATGACAGGACACGGTGCTATGACTCACGAATGACATCACAATTAATGTTTGTTTATTTATTTATTTATTTATTTATTATTATTTCTTTTGCACGATTGAAACTTTCCAGGAATATTGCTGGGGACCCGCGGATGTGCTTTTTGAGGTTTGGAGAGAGAGAGAGGCTGCACATACTGGCACTCACCTACGGGCACGCACCTACGGGCCGCCCCTACGTGCCCGTACTAGTAGTGTATAATACAGGATAAGCCTTCATGCGAATGTTTGGCTTTAGACCGTGAGCTGCCTTTAATTTCAAGGGTTTTTCATCTGTTTCTTCTTGTCGGCCATTGAAAAGTCTCATCTAAACTGAAATACAGAAATCAATAAACATCAACATCAATTCAACAATCTGTGAATACTACATGTATGATGGCAGTGAGCTAGTGAACAACAGAAAATTATGCATAAGTTTTAAAGAAAAAACATCACAAATGACAAATTCCAAAATTAGGTCTAAAAACAGCCTGAAAATGACTTTTTCGGAAATGACGTCACTGTGACGTCACTATAGCGGCCATCTTGGATTTAATTTTGAGATTTTCAGTTAAGACTTGACCCAACGGTAAAGTATGAAAAATTTCAGCGTCCTAGCCTAAGGGATAGCGAAGATATTTACGGAGACAAATTCCTTATTTCAGAATGGGGGGTGGGGTTACTGCGGGGCGTGTCACGACCACACCCACCACCGATTTTTTTGCAGAACCGGATTGTGCTAGGGCATGAGTCAGGCTATCTGAAAAACATATCTACAAAAATCCTCACGGGGGGGTGGGGATGGGGTCTACAGTGGCTCAATGGTCTATAGCTCTCAAAAGATTGTTAGATGGACGGAATTTTATTTAGTACTGTATTCCGTGCCAGCAATCTAGATCAAGATTCACAGTGACCCTCATCTGCAGCAGTGACAAATTGACATGAGTGGAGTATTGGCTGTGCTTGCGCATCAGGTATAGACGGCAAAGACGGTATTCCTTGTGCATCAAATTGTGGTGCATTAAAAAAAAAAATTCCTTTTCACGTTGTGGGAATTGTAGCGTTTGGAGAATTAAAAACAAAAAATTGTCTATTCCATGCAAGTGCATAAAGAAATGCTTCTTTTTCCATGACTGACATGAAATTGAATTTCGGGGGTTTTTTGAAACAGAAAAGGCACTTTTTGAAATGTAAAATCACTGGCTCTAAAAATGGTTTCTGTTGAATTTTGGTGACGCGCTGTATTATAATAAACACGTCACACACAGCACATATAACTGCAAAGGAACTGTACTACAAGAAACATGTCCTTTCGCTGCTTTCCGGAGTTTGCAAACAAGTTTTCGACTTCTGAGGTCGCTTAATTGAGGTGACACAGCCATTTCAGGAAGGAAAGAAGTGGCCGCTGGTCACGACAAGCGGCGGTGTTTTCATGAAGAATCGCTAACAAAGGTTTTCTTTTGGAAGGACCTTACAGTGTTCACAAAAGGCAGAGGATCGCTGAAACAAGATGGCCACAAGAACAAGTTTACAAAACATAGGGCTCATTCCAAATGGTCACAGTTTTATTGTACCGCTGCCAGCCGCTGTAACTTCATTGCAAAGTATGCAATTAACTTCCTGGGGCCTTGCCGCCAAAACATGAACTTCTAGGGACACAAGACAAAGAGCCATCGACTTCTTAAGCATTATCTAGAACTGCAGTGTATAGTTCCCACAATACCAAACAAAACAGACAGGAACTCCCATAACTTAAATTTGATCACAAGAGGGCAAAATAAGACTGCATTAAAAAAAAAATTTGTCCTTATCTCTAGGTGCCTTGCCATATTTCATTTGGTGTTATTGGCAGTGTTTTTATTGTTTAGCTGTGCGAGAAAAGTGGAACAGATGATTGCAGTGCATTAAGGATGAGGCTCGACAGTAAATTATTGCCTTGGAGGCCTAAGGCTATGGTACAGAAAGAGCGCCACCTGACATTGCCAAAAATGATGGCATTGTCGGCGTGACATGAAACAGATTCCTTCATCACCTGCGTGAAACCAATTATTTCATCAGTTGGGATGAACTGAAAGTTTAACCTGCTTGCTTAATGTGAAAATATTGCATGCCCAGGGTGGCCTGTCATTTTCAGACAAGCCTTGTACAGCTTTGTGATCTTTATCCCCACGTTTTAAAAAAAAATAGAAACGAAGGATATTGTAATCAGCTCTGTCTGTCTGTCCATCCATCCGTCTATCCGTCCGTCACACTGTCTCCTAAACGCTCGTGCAGAAATTCACCAAACTTGGTCGTTAGGATCATCACGTGGCAAGAAGGTGTGAGAGCAGTATCATTTTTTGAGCCTGCCTCCTGGGGCCCTTGAGCGGGGTCAAAAGGTCAAATACTAAGAAAATGCAATTACGGGCACATTTTAAAACTTTTTTTCACATGAAACTTTGTATGTGCAATCACCATTCAGGGATGCATGAAATATGTAACGATTTTTTTTTGGATTTCATCCCAGGTTCATGCCCCAGGGGTCGGGGACTTAGTGTCACAGGGGTCAAAACAAAAAACATTAAAATCAAAATTTGTGATTTAGTCAATCCTGGTGGAATTTTTTTGCCATTTTTCAACTTTGCTTTAGGTGGGAAGCGTCCTGAGGATTTGAATGGCGCACTATCGACTTTGCTCTAGTTAACCTCCGCCATCGAAGATCGGAGGTTACTGTTTTCACCCCTTTCTGTTTGTTTGTTTGTTTGGTTTGTTTGTTTGTTTGTGAACAGTATAACGGAAAAACTCCTCGACGGATTTCGAAGAAACTTGGTGGGGGGATTAGGTATGGTCCAAGGATCATGCCATTAGATTTTGGACTTGGTCCAAATCCAATAGGCCGCTATGGCGGCCATTTTGAAAAAATATTTGAATTTTTTTTTTTTTGCATTTCTACATGTTTTAAGTGATTTCCAACCCCCCCCCCCCCCAAAAAAAAATTGTTAGAGAAAAAAAAAATTTTGCAACTTTTTTTTCAACAAAATTTCGATTTTTTTTTTTTTTGCATTTCTACATGTTATAAGTGATTTCCAACAAAAAACATGCCAAATTAATAATTGCGGCTGATTTTGGAACTTCAGGTGGATATACCCACGTAAAATCAATTTGGTCTCAAAGAATCTAGTTATGACGAATGAATTGAGTATGTAAAAGTTAAAAGTAAAAGGAAAGTTGCAAACTATAACTTGTGAGCACTGTTGAGTCAATTGAATGAATAGGATATCAGGTTCACTTGAGTGACCTAGACAGTATTGGCGGCGGAGGTTTTGCACTCTACCGAGTGCTCCCCCTCTAGTTTGTTTTGTTTTTGTAGCAGCTTTGGTTACTGTCCTCCAGTTGATTACTGTACACTGTATCACCAGTATAAATGTGCAGCAAAAGGGATTATGCTGCACCTTCCTCTGCCTTGGTTTCTCTCTTTTTAAAATTTAAAATATAGTTTACAACTATCTTTGCAGATAATGGTTATTGTAAGTTGTTTGACCTTATTAGACCACAACAGCCCTTTGACACTTTTTTGAATGTTCAGTATTTGCACTGTGCATGTCTTTTTTGTCTTCATGGTTGAGGGTTATGGAAGAGCCAAAGCAAAATGAAAAGGCGGAACACCAACAGGAGAGTAGAGGTGAGAGTGAGATCAAGAGGAGGGGGAAAGGACACATGGGTGAACAAGCTGCACACAAGCTGAAACGCAGCAAGAAGATGAATGCGAAAGCGGGGTTGAAACAGAAAAGGAACAAACCAACCAACAAACTGACAAAGTGACAAACAAAAAGTGAGGGAGAGGGGGAAAAATCACAATGACATGGAAAAGAGGAGTGCTTAGGTAAGAGAGGGTGGTAAATAAATGTGACAGAGGGAATGGAGACACCGCGAGTGGGTGTAGGAAACGGTTGGGGGATAAAAAAAAAACAAACATGCAAATGAGTAGGCTCAAAACGATCTGAGCCTGAGGCACAGGGTTGAAATAAATAAAATGAGCATGAAAAAAAAAATACAATTAGCACACAAGACGAAGAACAATCGCCGCAAACAAAATTTACAGCTGCACAGACATATCCGGAACCATTACTTAGCGTTATGGAGGCAGATCACTCAAGGACAAGTGAAGCAACCACGACCAGGAAACCGGAAGTGAAACTCCAAGCCTTGTCCCTGGAGATGCAATATTACCTCCACCCACTAAGGTGGACGGAGGTTATATTTATATCCCTGTATGTTTGTTACTTGCAAAATCGAAGATATTTCAAGTATATTGGTCAGTCGATTTTGTTATTCTGTCTGTCTGGTTGTCTGTCTGTTTGTCTGTTTTGCACCTACAGGTCCCCATTTTAAACCGATCTTCATGAAACTTCACCACATGGTAGAGTTTGTTGTAAGGAAGAAGCTTATTGTTTTTGCAGTCAAAAGGTCAAAAGGTCAACATAGGCCAAAGGTGAACAACTTAGGTGAGATTTCTAAAATCCTCAATTTTCATCCAATTGACTTGAAATTTGAAGAGGATTTCTATTTCAGGTTACTGAATTAAACCAATGAATTATTTCTGAGATCAACATGTACTAAAAGGTCAACATAGGCCCAAGGTCAACAACCAAGGTGGTATTTCTAAAATCCTCAATTTTCATCTCATTGACTTGAAATTTGAAGCAGACTTGCACATCACATCACTGAATTCAACCACCAATTATTTTTGAGGTCACCATTGGGCAAAAGGTCACCATAGACCGAGTTTCTAAAATTGTCAATTTTCATCCGATATCGAATACTGGATACTCGAATTTCTTAATTTCTTAAGTGATTCTTCACCATTGAGAGTTGGGGCCAAAACTATATATAGCATGATATTTCACAAAGTTGTGGATGGATTATGACAAAACTTGGTGAAGGAGTTGGTTAGATGACAAGAACAAGCCAATTAGATTTTGGTTCAGGTCAGCAGATCTGGCCTGTCAGTGTGATACAAAACGTAAATTGTTCAATCTGGTGGAGAAATATGCTCTACTGAATACCGTTCTCATTTAAAACTTGTTTTCACAGTTTATAGAATGCCCCTGGATGCAGTTGATTAATCCATTACCATGAGTATTGTTTTGTTACAATAAGTTGATGCAAGTGGAGAGTTACTTGTCTAAATCGCCAGCCAACATCGTGATCTGGGCACTCATGGGCTATTCTAATGCCTGGGGGACTACGTGCTGATGTGTCCACACTCGAGCATCAGAAAGCGCGTACCAGTGTGTCTGCATTTGAGCCTGGTAAACCATGTGCTGAACCGGTCCGCGCTCGCCCCATGCCGCATGACGTTAAGTATTCTCTTCCATCTCTTTTCGCCAGGGTGGCTCTGATGAAGTGGGGAATCATTGTGCGCCTTGCAGGCAGACGCCATGAAAGTTTTGCATTCATATTGTCATACTTGGCAGGAATCGTGCTTTTAGTCACCAGTATATTTCTGAGAATTCAAGGTACCCTGCTGGCCACGTGTTGATGTGTTGTCGTCGACTACTTTTTATGTTCTTGGGGAAAATTAATACAAGTTGCTTTTTGGATTGAATTACCAGCTCCTGTATTACATGTGCCAACCTCAGAAAGTACATGCAGCTTCAAGTTTTTTCATCTGGAACATGAATGGACCACCATCTATTGTATGAGTTTGTCTTGTCTTCAAGCAACAATGGAGTTATCCAAGCTGAGCTCCCTTGTTTTTGTTGTACTGATGTGCAAGGATATGAACTCTGCTTTTAACTGCAACTCAAGTCTTAAAACTGTACCCTGTAACTGCAGCCATGGTGTCATATTGCCATGCACAGCACCATGAAAAGTGCTGCATGTCCAGCTAAAGTTGTACAAATTCCTGGGATTGTTGTTATATTTCAATGCTAATATTAGCACAACATCTCAACTGAAGTTACTTATCTCAGGAGGTGTAAACCCGAAACCAGGACCACGTACTTGTGAACATCATTGTTGACTCCTTAATCTTAATCCTGCTGACAAGCAATATGGTATACGATTGATCCTCTCTTCTTCGATTTAAACAAGAGGATGCAAACTTATTCGATCATCGGAAACTCCGCAATTATGCCCGGAAAAATATTCTTAAGCTCATGTTATCCCAGAAATACAAATCTCACAGGGGTATAAGAACAGGGAGAAGGAAGCAGTGTTGAATACAAGTTCTTACATCATGTTATCTCAACAATGAAGACAGACCCAATTTATGCAGGATCAACCATGAACATGGAGTATTCCCAGATACCACCGAATTGTTCAATCTGGCTTTAAAATCTGCACTTGGAATGCTTACTCCTTGAGAAATAAGTCACTCACTGCATGTGACTACATTGTAGAGCACGATTTTTAGACGTTATGGTCATTACTGAAAATTGGCTGCAGGCAGATTATCCCATTGCCATAGGTGAATGTACACCTCCCAAAACCAGACACGCACGGCTCAGGAGGAATTGCAATTATATTCAAGACAGCCCTGAAATTATCTGAAAAGGAAAATGTAATGAACTACATGTCTTTTGAAAATGTTCCTGTTACTAACATTTCTTCAATGTTGAACTTTCCTCCTATCTACTGCCCTCCACTTTCGTATGCAAACGGTTCTAAATTTTCCAGTTTCATGGAGGAATTTGACAATTTGTGAACGGAAGTGTCTTTTTTTTTTCCTTTTTTTTTTCAATAGCAAAGTACTGACAGTTGGGGATTTCACCATTTATGTTGATACACTATTTAAAGTCGGAGTAGCTACTTTTCCACGTAATAGGAGTAATCCATGAAATGGGCCATACTTTGGATTTAGTATTCACTAGGTGCTCTGAGTTTCTCATCAAAAACTGTACTGGGCACGAGGCCCTCATGTCAGGTCAGCACGTTGACTGTCTTGTAATCAACATACCAAAGTCAAACCCACAATAAGTTGCCTCTTCTTCAATGAACTTTCTAAAGTATGGACAAGGAGAATCATTTGGAATCACTGAATGAAATACATCTGGATCTCTTGGTCACCAAGGTGACGCTGACTCTGTCTTTGAATGGCACAACAAAGATATGGCAGCTTCTTAATTCTATAGCCCCTGTCACAGTCACAGCTTGTACTCTCAGAAGTAGAATGCTGTGGTATAATGAAGACATTCATAATGCTTAGAGAAGGAGACTTACAGCTGAACACAAGTGGGAGAAAACTCTATCTCCTGATGACTGAGATATCAGGGCTCTCTCTCGAGACATATCTCGAGCATTCAATAAAGTCTGGCACCTCGCATTGCCCTCTAAACTCCTTACCTATTGCATGCAACACCACCTGCATACATGGCTTACTGACATCCTCTACTCTCTTAGCCAACACATTGCTCTCAATGGGATCCTCTCATCCTCTCATCCTCTCTCTCTCTCTCTCT
>CM068953.1:122126418-122151087 GCA_035128595.1 Eptatretus atami | reverse complement strand
AGCTCAAATATGTCACTTCTTCAAGCAAATATTCTTCCCTAGTTGGCTACCGAATGGCACGTGGCTATGCTGTTACATAAATGCTTAGTTGTCTGAAGCGAGACTACAATTGCAGAGAAGCCACATTCTTGTTGATTGCACATAGCACAGTGTTGATTGCTGTTTCCCAATGAGTGGACACGGATCTCATCGTTGTATTCCCTGGTCTTGTTTTTATGAGTTGATGGACATAAGTGTGGCGTTCTCCCACCACCTGCGCTGACACTGTACACCCCACCTTCACAATGCTGATGGATACGGCTAATCTATACCGGCAACATGTGATCCTGTCTGTTTCAGCTTGATTTGCTTGCTTCAAATAAGATTGTGTTCTGCAGAAAACCAGGTGGGGCTTATCCAGACCAGCCTTTCGCGGCACCACGTTAACCTTGAAAACTCCCTTTTGTTCTGGGAACCGCAACTCATGGATACGGGGATTTTTTTGTGCTGACAGCACAGTTATCATTCCCACTTGCTGACCTTTTCCCGTCGGCTCTGCTCGACCTTCGTTGTGCCCAAAATTGCGTTTGTATGCAAGTTGCTTTCACAAATTTTCGAATGCTGTCTTTCGGTTTATCTTTAGGGGAGGGTTTCCAGTATGGAATTTTTTTTTTTTTTTAATGTCCCACATCATACATCAAGTCCTTGTCGTTGGAACTGTTTCGGTAATGCTCATTGAGGAGCCTCTGCATCGGCCGATACAGTTGGTGGGACAATATTGGGAAATGGACAAACCGAAATAGCATGTAGGATTTGAATCTGCCATTGAAGCCTTATGAGGCATTCACTTTGATGGGAACAACAAATCGCCATATCCAGATTGTTTATAACTTTTGAAAACATAAACTCCAAATTAAGAGTTTTAAGTGTGGGTTGTGTCATCTAATGGAGAGCAGGCAGGCGTTCATTGCTCCTTTGGCAATATTGGACCTTTCTTGGTTAAACGAATGTTTATTTATTTATTTATTTATTTATTTTCATCAGACAATAACAACATTGAAATGTCACTGCTGTTGGGAATCGTATTGTTTTTTTCTGTGATCTAAATACAGTTTTTCTGTCATGTTTCTAAGTCTCATGCTAGCCTTTGAATCGTGTGTTGCACAGAATAAATGTCGGTGGTGAGGTCAACCTTGTGTTGGCAAGGTCGCACAAGGACATGGCAGTTTACGTGCATATGAAGCATTGCTTGAGGACAGTTCAACATTCGATTTTATTTTATTATTACGAAGTATATTCAGGTTGAAGTGTAGATATCATTTCTGATAAAAAAATATTTTTTTTCATCAACAGGGCAATCATGTTATTGGGGGAGTTTGGGGGGAAAGGGGGGGGGGGGAGGGAGACAGGGAAAGATCAATACAGTTCAAGCCAACAGAGCTCGTCATATTCCCATTTCAACTTGTACACAGTAGTACGCTCAGGTAACCTTGGTGCGGCCTTAATTCATGGCACATTGGATTAACCCATTTGCCCTGCCACTGTTGCTGCCCAGCCGCATCCGCCTGAAACTGTAGCTATGGAGACCCGCAAGCCTTCTCGAATTGCAAACAAGGCTCATGTTTGTTCACCATCAATGAAAAATTGCCTTTGCTTACGCTGCCCCCGTCCGCTGTCCCTTTGTTAATCTAATTTGCCTTTGAGGGAAAGTGTGTTTGTTCCTGCATCCGAGCAGGTTGTTTACCATGAATAATTCATATGACCCACCTACCTAGGCTACCATTAATAATACACTTCAAAGTCAGAATATTTTATGTGTGCGACTTATTGTGGTGACCGTGTTGTTGTCATTGTAACAAAATTGGTGTATTGTTACTGTTACGTTGATGTAAAAGTGACCATCGCATTCTTTGATCTCATCGCTGCTCATAACTTGCAAGATTATATGTTTATTCAAAATGATAATAATCATTTTGATTTCGATTGTTATTTATAACTTGTTATTGCATTGTTATTTATAACTCGTAAAGCTTTATTTTGCCCTTCTTTTCTGCGATCGAGACAAAGCACAGGGCATTTTTGAAAATGAAACTTCAGAATGCAGTTGCTGGTACCTTGGCATCACGTGAGTGCCATTTTTTTAATTGATTGATGCCGCCATTGGGAATATTTCCTTTTGCATTTGAAGAGTAAGCTCTCCTTTGCTTCAAGAAACAGTTTTAGGTGTCAGTGTTTCATTTGCTCTTGGATGCTAGACGATTACGCCTTGTTGACTGACGGGGTTTTCAACTCGCGATCCTGCTGCTGCTCTTTTTCTTTTTGGATTTGGATTTTTCTTTATTTTGGGGGAGGATGGAGGTGTGTGTGTGTGTGTGTGTGTGTGTGTGTGTGTGTGTGTGTGTGTGTGTGTGTGTGTGTGTGTGTGTGTAGGGTCGAGAAGAGCAGGTTTTGTTTGTTGTTGTTTTTGTTCTGAGTAACTGTCGTCTCATGAGATGGGTGATTTGGTGATATCATTCAAGTAATCAGGATAAAGTCCATGCCTCCTTTTACTTGTTTGTTTGTCTGTCTACCTGTCTATACACCTGTCTTTCTACCTTTCTATATACCGATACATATGTACTGTAACTATGTATTTACCTATGTATATTATGTGTGTGTACAGTACATATAAATATATATATATATATATAACCTTAGGGTTCATAATATTAGAACAATGCAGCGAGAACCGACACACACTTAATAAATCGATTATAAATGATCAAGAGCTCAATTTTTCTTGTACGTCTGACTTCTAAGGAAAGAACTTACATTATTCTCTCAGAAAATTAGTTTAGAAAATCATAAATATCTCCTTTCAACAAAGAGCAATGATCATTTGAACACAAGGTAGCGGTTTCGAAATATTTGGATATCCATTTATTCGTTCCACACAATTAGAATAATTTACGTTTTTGGCCAATAAGTCGGAGAAATCACTTCAATACTGGGGTTGGTCTTCCTTTTGCTTTGATCATGGCAGTGCATTGATGCGACGAGTTGGTTTCATTCTTCTACCGTGATGGATTCCTAGCACTGGGCCAGTTTATTCTTCAGTTCCTGAAGCATTTGGGGTTTGAGCGCATTCAGCTTGCATTTGACAGTGCATTGTAAATTATCTGTTGGATTTAGATTGGGCAAGTTTGCAACCCAATATAAAACCACAATGTCACCTGCAGCATGCCATGTTGTTGTTGACTGTGCGCTATGCCAGGTCTTACTGGAAGACAAAGTCATTGTCACCAAATGACACCTCAACAATTGGGATCATGGAATGATTCAGCACGTTTTGGTACACGTTATTCTCATTTTATGAACCAGACGTTTTGGTACACAATAGGGCTAAACCGATATACAGTATAGCAGGATATCTCAAAAAGTTGTTGACGGATTCGGATGAAACTTGGTGGACACGTTGGGTGTCTGGCAAAGACTAATTGATTCGATTTTGGTGAAGATCCGAATCTGGATCTAGATACGAGAATTATTTAATTTTTTTAAGTGCTTCTTCACCATTGAGAGATCGGGCTAAAAACGATATAGTACTGTATAGCATGATATTTCAAAAATTTATTAGGCCAGATATATGTTCTCGTGGATCAGGCATTACGTGGCAGAGGTATGCGCTCTACCGAGTGCCCTTCTAGTTCTCCGTGTTCTTCTGGACGTTTCTTCCATGTTGAAGGTTGGAGGTCATAAAAGCAGCCCCTGACAGCTGTTTTGAGGTGTTCAACTGTCAAGAATCAGCTATCCTGCTAAGAATCAGCTATCTTCATCTATCCTGCAACAAGATGGTGCACCAGCACATTATGCTGTCACAGTTAGAGAATATCTTGATGACAAATTCAGTGGACGATGGATTGGACGTGGATCTGAGATGGTGCGGCCTCCTCAAAGTCTGGACTTAACAACATGTGACAACTTGCTTTGGGGCATTGTGAAAGAGGAAATTTCTCATCTCTGCCGAACAACAGTTGAAGACCTCAAAACAGCTGTCAGGAGCTGCTTTTATAATCTCCAACCCTCAACATGGAAGAAGATGTCCAGAAGAACATGGAGAAAAGTTCAAATTTGTGCGAAGAATGGAGGGAAACATACAGATAAATTCTAACTAAATTCTGTGTGCATCGGGACTTTGTGGCCACTCTTTTCATCTATTAGACGATCCCAATTAAACACATATTTCGAGACAACCATTTTATTTTTCAAGCTGCAAAATATTGAACAGAAATATCAACAAAATTGAACAGATTATTGTAATGCTTGTGGGTGGGCAATATTGAATGTTTTTCCATCAAAGCCCATAACATGTATACGGACCAAAATAGCTTGTTTTACAATTTTTGCAGGATGTATATATGGAGAAATTAGCGAAGGTAACCTTTTTGTTTTCCAAACTCTTATTTCACCCTTGAGAGTTATGTCGTTTAATGAGCAGTAACATTACCTTGAAATTGATGCATAGCTTGTGCTTGGACTATTTTTCGGTTTTTGAATAAATAGCGATTAACGCATGTGAGAGGTCACGTGACTCCTTCGCCGATCTTACCGATCGTTGTAACGTCCTAATTCAGTTATTTTTCCACATCTGATACCATATTTGACGATAGGAGCTTACCATTTCACCAATTACAGAGGTATCCGTTTTGAAATCCGAAAAAAAATTGGACTTTTTTTTTATAAAGCATTGTATATGTTGATCGACTCTCGGAGATGGCGACAGGTGGTGGCTCATGTGTTCATAAGTTTTGAATTGTGAGAAAATTACTGTTCAAAACCCCTAGTAAGGTGCATCATGGTAAAAAGTTTTGTCTTTTGTCGATCTATATAGTTTTGTCGCGATGAAGCTTGTGAGCCAGAGGAGTCGGGAAAATCGCATCATATAATGCAGAGGAGTAGGGAAAATCGAATCGCTCAAAGCTCCTAATTTGAAAACTATAGCACCTACAAAAGTGATGTATGGTGCGCGATTCGTTGGTCTGAAGATCAGGCATTCGATTATATGCATAAGGAAAGTGAAAAAAATAACATTTTCAGTGCTTCATCATTAATAAACCATTGCGACCTGTTCCAACTCAAGGCATTGTTGAGCAGGCTGAACAAAATTGTGCCTTAAGACCCCAGCAAGGGAGATCGAGGTGGCCAAGGATGCACCTAATAAAGGATATAATTAAATAAAGCCATTAATTATCTTCAAAAGGGGTGTTTCGATTAACCCAAACACCCAATTTTCACTCATTCATGCACTCCCTTGGAGTTCCCTTAATATGCATGCAAAGATTCAGGCTGCTCGGTTTATGAGGCATTCGATGAACTATGATGAACAGGCATTCGATAATATGAGTGAGGAAAGTGAAAAGAATAAAACTTTATTGTTAAGAAATCGTTGCGGCCTGTTCCAAGTCAGGGCATGGTTGAGCAGGCCAAAGAACATGGTGGCTTCAGACCCCAGCGAGGTTACCCAGGAAACGCCTAAGACTCCAGACAACGAAGTTGCCGAGGATCACCTGATGAAGGATATAATTAAATAAGGCTGTTAATTATTTTCAAAAGGGGTGTTTTAATTAACCCAAACATCCAATTTTCACTCTTGCACTTCCTTGGAGTTCCCTTAGTATCACTCTTGCACTTCCTTGGAGTTCCCTTAGTATGCATGCAAAGTTTCAGGCTGCTAGGTTTCATGGTTTTGGAGTTATGGAGGACATACACACACACACACACACACACACACACACACACACACACTGACTGACTGACATTTATTTTTATAGATAAAATATCAGACATTAGACATCAGTATAGGAGTAAACAGAGGCTAGTTTAGATAATAACTAGTGAAGCCAAAAGGGAATTGGAGAAGGATATTGTTAAGAGTATTAAACATCGTTAATAGCAAGGCATTCTTTAAGTGCAGAAGCGGTAAAGAGCAGGTCGAGACCACTGTGGGCCCATTATGGAATAGCAGAGGGAGATTGGATAGTGATGAAAGTGAAATAGTTATTTTGCTTCAACATTTTCGCAAGAACAGTCAGGAGAATTGCTATTATCTGAGATAATCTACCTATGGGGTGAGGAAGAGCTTTTAGAGAAGTTACAGGAAGTTTGGAGGAGGTTAAGAAGCAGTTCGGGAAGGTAATATGTACAAGATAAAGCTCCAGGGCCAGAAAATATGCATCCAAGAGTATTGAGGGGAGGTTGCAGAGCAGATAATCGTGATGTTCGCTGATATCTACATTGGAGTCAGGACAAGTCCCAGAAATTGGAGAGGAACAAATAGAACACCATTTTTTTGTTTGTTTGTTTGTTTGTTTGGTTAAAAATGGTCCAGAGAGGAGTTTGGTCACTATACACCAGGTAGTTTCACGTCAGTTGTGGGGAAGATGTTGGAAACGTTCATTCAGGATCAGGTAGGGAACAGTTTAAATTCATTTAAACTATTTAAAGGAAATCAGCACAGACTTGATCCTGGTGTTGGCTTAATGGTTAAGGTGGCTGGCTTAAGTTCTTGGGGTCTTGTTTGAGCCTTTTTCGTGCCATTAAATAACACGAGATGGGTTGACTCAGCCTGTCATCATTCTGAGGTCGTGAAAATGAGTACAAGCTTATACTGGAAATGGTCCACTGCATCAGCGGCACAGCCACACTCAGCAATGATGCAACCAGCAGCCACAGGCTGCGTAAGAAATAATAAAAATAAGCACAGATTTACTAAAGGAAGGTCATGTTTAACAAATTTATTGGAGTTCTATGAAGGAGTTTTTGGGTGGATGAGGGAAGGGCAGTGGACATATTTCGATTTTCAGAAGGCATTTAATAATAATAATCAGAAGGTAACAACAACCACATATGAGGTTGTTGGCCAAGGTGAGGCTTGCAGAGTGGCTGGTAGACTAGCTAACTGGGTTGAAAACTGGATTTGTGATGGGAAGGAAAGAGTGGCTATGAATGGGAGGATGTCTGTCTGGCTGGTAGGTTGTAAGTTGGGGTGGTGGTGGGGCGTGGGTGGGAGGTTGGGTGGTACTTCAGGGATCAGTACTTAGGCTGTTATTCATAATTTACATCAATAATTTGGACAGTTTCATGAAGACTTTTAAAATTTGCAGACACAAAGTTTGGAGGTGAGGGAGATTGCAGAAAATGAGGTTATCAGATTTAGGAATGTCGAGATACTTCAATAGATTGGGCAAAAGATTGGCAGATGCAGTTTAACATGAAGAAATGTCACGTGCTGGGGATGGGAAGGACTATGGAAATAGAGATTACATGACGCAAGGGGTAGTCTTGGAGCGTGCGTGTCACACAAGAGAATGATCTGGGGGGTGGGAGGGAGAGGTGGGGGAGAGGGGCTGGGGGGGGGGGGTGGTAATAGATATGGAGGTTGAGGGTGTAAGCAGATATGGGGGGGGGGGTGAGCAGACATCACAGTGCAAGGCAGTTGTAGGTAACATGTGACATACCCCTGCGTTTCGTCGTTGCATGTATTCCTATAGAGATACTGACGCGGCGGGATGCCTATTACTAAATCATCATAAATAAGAGGAATCCTCGTCTATACAGACATAGGTACTTGGTAACATTCAGAAGGGTGCCTATATCCGACAGTATACCGTGTAGATTGTTACACTTTTGTAGGTAACCACATCTAGTAGAAGGACATAAGCTGCCGAATGAGAGAGAAAGAGAGTTCAGTGGGTTTCAGCATAATGGAGAGTGACAGAACCAGGGGCCACAGTTTCAACATTTAGGAGGAGAGTTAGGGGGGTCTGTCACTCAGAGTAGTAAATGCATGGAATCGTCTCCCAAGGAAGATTGGCAGCAGAAACAGTAGGTTATGGTTGCGATATCAGTGAGAGGGTCTTATCAAAAGGTGAATATGCTTTCTGTTATTCTTTCCTCACCTTGCAACCGTGTTCACCCCTTCATATATGTATGTGTATATATATATATATATATATATATATATATATATATATATATATATATATATATATATATATATGGTTGTTTATCTACACATGTGGTTTGTCCCACTGTTATGTTATCCCCTAGGCAAATTCTCTGTAGACTACTGCAGTAGGACCTGTTTCCAACTATAGTATACCAGTATAAAACCCTGTCAAAAATGATGGGTTGGAATTGGTTTATTTGAAATATTCAGACTGGAAGATTTGATGTTTTGTAGCAAGAAAAAGCATTATTTTAAAACACTACATGTACAAATGTTTCCCTATTTTCTTTATCTTCTGGGACCTTTCATTTCGAGGGTACGGCTTCGTGAGCATGCCAAAGCCTGAAGCCTCGGCCTTGCGTCAGGTTTGTTATATCTTCTTTATGTATTAGATATCGCATATATGTAAATGAACACTCGTATTACTCTGCGTGCGTTAGACATCACATGCAGCGAATTTCACCTCCCTGCGCCTTGTATTTATTGTTTTTTTGTTTTTTTTCCCCAATGTTTTTGTACATAGCCATTGAGGCCTGGATGCAAGTCACCGTCTACATTTCCAAAAGAAGACATAATTATCCTTTAATGGAAAATGTTTTTCGAGTTTTTTAAAGCCTCAAAAACTAGACCGTAGTGAACACACAGTCGTGTTAAAAGGTTGGCCTTTAAAACCCTTCTTAAATTTGCCCTTTTGAAGGGGGACAGACATCACACAAACAAATACACAAACACACATTGTGTTTTATCTGGTAGATGACAATATGACTCTCATATACTATAGTTCTAACTGTAGCATTTTTGCCTGGGCTCCCCACTCTTCCACGATTCTAACCTCCTTCCCATGTGAATTTAAGTTTATAAAATGGTGCATTGAATTTAATTGATTCCAAATTCCTGCCCTAACTACTGCCGGGAAGACAATGGCACACCATCCAGTATAACCCTTGCTCGGGAAGCTGCTTCAGCGGCACTGATGTTCTCTGCAGAATGTGGTATATCAGAAGAACATGCAGTGTTGGCTTGATGGGCCCCCCGCGTCCGAGTTCGTTGTGTATCCTTGTGTCTATTTATTTATCTATCTACTTCACATCGGGGGGCATTTATCTCATTGGGTATTTATAAGTGCGCTGTTAAATTGCAGCATAGTCTTCAGAATGTGACTAATTAAAGTAAAATTGGAATAAAAAAGGGACATGTGTTGTTAATAGTCTGTTATTTTCTTTCCTCCATTGTTGGCTCTGGCTGAATGCAGCGATTTATCCACGGGGGGGGGGGGGGGGGGCAGGGGGAGGGGCTGATGAGTGGGTTCTTGTTGTGCTCAAATATGTGTTGGCCTGTTTCACCAATGGAGTACGAGATGGAAATGAGCGCTTGCTGTGTTTGAGAAGGGAGCGCGCTAAATCTGACGCGTGGTTGCTCTTTTATTCCTTATTACTGCACGCCTTACCATGAAACACGCATTCTTACAATGGTTCAACTGAAAGCGTTTTTATGCTCTCAATGATAGAAAAGCACAGATTTGGATGTTTTTTTTTTTAATGCTATTTCCTCATGAGTGCACACTATTTTCTAAAACAACAGAATGTAAGGGTCAATCACAACACATGCCCACATACGTCGACGTTGCTGTCCGTTTGTTTTTGTTTTGCATATTGGCCATGCAATACCAAGTACAGTACTATGCAATATTTGTACCACATGCCCTGCATTTCTGTGCATTACAAATCTCAAGAGTGTCGGCGCATGTTCAAGTTCGACTTTCTTTTGTTTCGTCCTTTTTGCGTCTTGTTTTTGTTTGTTGTAAAATTGTGCCAATGTGTTTCTTTATCCTTGGATTCTGACACACTTTGGGATTGGCATGTAATAGATAAAATCAAAGCAAGTAGTGAAACTGTTACCTGAGAAATGAACGTTTTTCTGTTATAATCGCACCTGGGATAATGAAACTGAAATAAATCTGTGGACTTCCACTTGAGGTGTCGTCCACTTCCACTTGAGGTGTCGACACTGAGGTGTTCGTCACCAGACGGCGGTCTCCTTGGGTTAACCTGAGGCGGTCCCTTCGGGTGGGTGCTGGAATGTCCTACCCTAAGAGAGGATGATCACCTGTCTCTGTTATCATCTGAGCTCAAGCGTTTGGACATCGGGATTGCAGCTCTCTCTGAGGTTCGGAGACCGGATTGCGGCGAGATAATGGGGGGGGTTTACACTACTATTGGTCTGGTCGCTCTGATGGTTACCATACCAAGGAGTTGCTGTAGCTGTGTCCAATAAGCTGACCCAATGATAATTGAGGTAACACCGGTCAACGAGCGATTATGAGATTAAGGATTCGTCACTCCTTAGGTGTCATTTCCCTGGTCTCTGTTTATGCTCCGACTGAGGCGATTGATCTCACCGTGAAGGATGCATTTACGCCACGCTCGAGTCTGTGGTTGATCAGTGCCCCAGACGAGATACACTTCTAGTCTTGGGGATTTCAATGCATCGACTGGAACTGATAGGGATGGTTATGAGGTGTGTGTTGGTCCCCATGGGTCAGGAACTATGAACCAGAATAGCACTAAGTTCCTTGACTTTGCAAGAAGTCATGAGACTTAGGGTGGCTGGTTCATGGTTTCAGCGCCCACAAGCTCATCGCTGGACTTGGTATTCCAACGCTGGCGGTGTGGCAAAGAAGATTGACCATGTCCTCATTGACGGTCGTTGGAGGATGATCCAGAACTGCAGGGTCTACCGGAGTGCTCAGTTCCTCAATACTGACCACAGGCTTGTTGTAGCAACTCTAAAGCTGCACCTTAAATCCTCGAGAATGGTACCATCCCAGCCTAGGCTGGATGTTGGCAAGCTCAGGATGAGAGAGTAGCTGAGGAGTTTGCGAACAGGCTGAGTGGACACTTGGGGGGTCTGGGTGCTTTGGGGGTCCTGAAGAGTTGTGGAGTGCCTTCAAGACCACCGTCCTTGATGTTGCCGGTGGATGTCTTGGAACTCACCGCAGGGCAAAGAAGAGTTTTGTCTCTCAAGGGACACTGGATACCATTGACCAGAGTCGCAGGGCCAGGCTGAATGGCAGAGCAGAGCTGTTCAGGGAGCTGAGGCGTAAAACTGTACGTGCACTGAGGGTGGACAAGGAGGCCTATGTGCGAGGAATCTGTGAGGGGGTAGAGCATCACCTGTGGACAGGTGATTCTCGTCCCGCTTACAGGGGAATTCGTGCATTGCGTTCATCCAAGCCATCCCTCGGAGCACTGCAGTTAGAGCAGAGAGTGGTAGGCTCTTGACAGAGGAGTCTGAAGTGAAGGCCCGCTGGGCCGGTTACTTTGAGCGGTTGTACCAGGCTGATCCCCAGCTGTCGAGTTGGACGTCAAGGGTGTTACAGTCCCTGTTGCTGACCTCGAATCAACTGTGGTCCACCTTCGCTTGTGGAAACACGGGCTGCGGTGAACCAGTTGAAACGGGGCAAAGCTCCAGGGATCTGTGGCATCCGTGCTGAACTTCTCAAGGCTGGTGGAAATGCTGCACTCGTGTCGTTCATGCAGTTTTGCGCTCTGCCTGGAACACAGGCATCATCCCAACCGATTGGAAGAGGGGCCTTGTTGTTCCTCTCTGGAAAGGGAAGGGTGATCGCCAAGACTGCAACAACTACCGAGGGGTGACGCTGCTCTCAGTGCCGGGCAAGGTCTTTGCTCGGATAATTCTTGATAGGGTTCGCCAACATCTGCTTGAGCACCAGCGTCCAGAGCAGTCAGGCTTTACACCAAAGAGGTCAACGATTGACCGTATCCTTGTCTTCGTGTCCTCACCGAACGCAGACGAGAGTTTCGGCAGGGGCTGCTTGCAGCCTATGTTGATCTCTGTAAAGCGTTCGATTCAGTGAATCGGGATGTCCTCTGGAGGATTCTTGGTCTTCGTGGGGTGCCACCAAAACTGATCGATCTGATGTCTGAACTCTACTCTGGTACTGAGAGTGCCGTGAAGTGTGGTGGTACCATCTCTGACTTATTTCCAGTTGTTACTGGAGTTCGTCAGGGGTGTGTACTGGCCCCCACACTTTTCAGCACTTGTATGGACTGGATTTAGGGAGGATGACGGAGAGATCAAGCTGCGGTGCATCGTTTGGGAATGTCAAGATCTCGGACCTTGATTTTGCAGATGATGCAGTCATCTTTGCAGAGACTTTAGATATCCTTTTGGGGGCCCTCGAGGTGCTGAATGAGGAGTCGGAGCCGCTGGGATTACGGGTTTCTTGGGTCAAAACTAAGATCCAGGCTTTCGGTGACATCTTGGATGCTGCTGTCCTGTCTGTGTCTGTTTGTGGTGAGGATGTTGAGGTCGTGGAGAGATTCACTTACCTTGGCAGTGATATTCATGTCTCTGCTGGCTGTGAGTCAGAGGTCAATAGACGTCTGGGTCGGGCCTGGGGAGTCATGGATTCACTGGATCATGGGGTGGGCGCTGCCGGTACTGTGCGGGAGGACGAAAGTCCGAGTCTTCAGGTCCTTGGTACTTCCAGTCTTGCTCTATGGATGCGAGACTTGGACTCTGACAAGGATCTGAGACGGAGACTTAATTCCTTTGGTACCAGGTCTCTTCGGAGAATCCTTGGCTATCGCTGGTCGGATTTTGTGTCCAACGAGCGGTTGCTGAGAGAGACTCGGATGAGATTTGTTACCTGCATAGTCCGTGAGCGTCAGTTGCGGCTGTATGGACATGTGGCTCGTTTTCCTGGTGCTGATCCTGCTCACCAGATTCTCTCAGCGAGGGAGTCTCATGAGTGGAGGAGGCCAGTGGGCCGACCACGTGCCTCGTGGTTGCAGCAGGTTGACCATCATCTCAAGGAGATGGGGATGGGCCTGGCATCTGCCTGGGGATGGCCAGACGGAGGCCCCTGGAGTACCGGCGGAAAGTGGACGCAGCGACGTGCTGTTCTGGCACATGCTCCCATACCTGACCTGACCTGACTCCACTTGAACTTTCAAGGAGTAGGACATTAAAAAATATTTTTGTATAAACGATCGAGGCTCGTGGAAGAGCTAGAGCAGAACAGAAGAGAACGAAATGGAAAGTGGCAAACACCAACAGTCGAGGAAAAGTGAGAGTGAGATCAAGGGGATGGCGAGGACACATGGGGGTGGACAAGTTGCACACAAGCCGAATGAAACATGGCAAGACGAGGAAGGGGAAGGTGGGGATGAAACAGCAAGGGAATGAACCAACCGACGACAACTAACAAACGAAAGCGGGTGATGGAGAGGGGGGGAAATCACAATAACCTGGACAAATGAAGTGGTTGGGAATGGGTTCATTTGGGGTAGAAGAGATCATGAGTATGGATGGGGGTGACCTGAGGTAGTGGTGAACAGCCATGTTGAAGCCCTGGAGGGAAGAATAGGAGTGGAGACAACAGCTAGATTTAAGGAGACAATGGACAAATCAACGCAGTCCCGTACATATGGGACTTTGACTCGACATGCTGGCATCTTGAACTGTGCTCAGATAGATGCATCAACCTGGCCAATCGATATCTTGGTCCTGCTGTTTGCCACTCTTACTCTCCACTCTTACTCTCCACTCTGTCTACAAAGAGTGCCATTTTTAAAGCCAATGAGCAATACCTCATATTTTCAATGGGTTTTACTGCTAAGCCTGATCTGGATGGGTAATACCGAGGCTTTATTTTCCTGCCTTGATTCACCTGCCTCGGCTAACTGCCCTTGATAGTTATGGTTGTGAAATGTCAGTCGCGCGAGTCGAGAGTCACCTTGTAACTTTAAACATGAGTTGCAATAACTTACTCATTTTTCAGGCTTGACTTTTTAATGCAAATTTAAAAATGAGTTTAAAATGCTTCAAATGCTTCCCCCGCCCTCCATCGCCCTCCTGTTTGCAATTAAATAAATCGTTACAAACATTTGCTTTCCATTTCCCAAACCCAGTGCAAACCAAAATATATGCACGCTGCTGCTTCATTAAATACGGTTTGCAGTGGACCTTGAAACGGAATCATTTTTGTACTGCATCTCGTTTGCAAAGCTCCGATGCACAGTGCGGAATCTTTTCCTTTATTTTCTTTTTTATGTAATTATGTTTTAATTTTATTTTGCCATTGGATGCTGCTGGTATTTCTTCGGTGGGTGCTTTTAATTGAGGCTGGATGAATTGAACTAATGTGTTATATTTAAAGCTTTATCTTGCAGTTTGTTTCCATTTTTTTTGTTTTGTATCAGTTTGTTTTCTACTCAAGGGAGCATGATTTTGTTGACTCACATTATTATGATTATTATTATCATTATGAATGTACCACACTCTCTACAGAGTGTCGGTGCTGCCAGAGCAGTTCCTGGGCAAGGGTTATGCGAGGTCATTTGTCATTGCCTTCCCAGCCATCAGTCAGTGCAGGAATTTAAAATTTGTTCAGGATGTCGGCGATAGCTCACCTATTCTTTGCAGAGGATACTTTGGTATCTTTAACGTCCACCAATTAATTATAGCATATGGGTCTCAGTTCAACATCCATCTGTGGGACGGCGGATGCATTTGTGACGGTTCTGCAAAACCATCACTCCCCAAGGCAACAGCACACAACATATAGCGGTTCCCGAGATAGTTACTGTCTGTCATTATTGTCTGTTTAGATAGCCCTTCCTTATGTGTGGTGGGTCTTTGGGTCATATGCATTGCGTGGGCTTTAAGTAGGTTTTTCTGCCCCTTCTTTAATTTTTTTTGCTTTGCTGCACACATGAGTCTCCTTCACGCATGCATGCACGCCAAATACCATGGCAACAGGCAGTTATTCGTATACGTGTGCCAAAACCAATAAAATCATGCACCATTACCCAACAGGCATTACCCCCCCCAGTCTTCACCATACTCAAACCCCAACGCTACACTATTTCATACACCACCAAAACACCTTTACAATAATTACCACACCATTGAACCACAACTCCAGCTCGCTTACATTCACCATTGCCGCCACAACCACGACGACAATCACCCCAACCACCACGAACCACCAAGCCAGAACTCACTACTACGCTGATACTGCCATCACTCAACCACGGTTACCACCGACAATTGCCACCAGATTTTGGGATTGACAGGGAATGGAGTGCGTCATACCATAGCCGATGCTCGGGTCTGGACATACAGACCTCTAACTTCCACGCCACGACAACACAAACAAACGGAGTGAAAACTGAGTACTCCCTTCCTTTGGTGCCCGGCGATGGCATCATGCATCCCCAGGATCTGGAATTGGGAAGGAGTGGTATACAACAAGAAAACAAACAGAGTGAAAACTGAGTACTCCCTTCCTCCAGCGCCCTGTGATGTAGCCTTGCAGTACATGGAGTCGGAATTTGGAGGGAGCAGTGTACAATAATTGATTGATTAATTGATTAATTGCATGATTAAAATAAATAAATAAAAATCGTAAAATAATTAATTTCTTAATTAATTGGCTGATAGCAAACCTAAACCACCACTGTTTCATCCAAATCTGTAACTTTTTGAAAACTAAGTAATTAGTCGAAAAATTAAATAATTAATTGAGAAATCAATAAATCAAAAATACCCTCAATAGCCAAATCACTTTTTCACTGTCGTGTCCAATATATCAACTTCCTCGCTCAAAAGGTGCTAAGATATTGCCAGGATGAGAAATAAAGTAAATAAGTAATTAATAAATTGATAATTACGTAATTAATCAATTAATTGAGTAATCAAAAAATAAAAAATACTTTTTTTTTTTCGCAAAACCACATCTTCACTTTTGTCCCCAAATTTCAGCTTCCTCGATCAAAGGATGGCTGAGATATAGCCTGGACAAACAAATAAACAAACAAACAAAAAGGAAAACAAGAAAGAGAACAAACAAACGTTAAAAAAAAAATAAAAATAAAATGGAGTGAAAACTGAGTACACCCTTCCTGTGGCGTCGTGCATCGCCTGGATATGGAATTGCGAAGGAGCGCTGTGCAATATGTTTTAGATTGGTATAACTCTGCACTGTGTCTCTGCTTTTGTAAATCATTGCATTTATTTTGCCGTACCTCACCCATCGTTGCTTTCCTTGCTGTACGTATTTTCATGTATTAAATCCCTTGATTGTTGTGCCACATACCTTTCCTCACCCTTGCTACTTATAAAATTGCCTTTATTATAAATGTACCCAGTTCGTCATGTCTTTTCCTCCATTAATCCAGCATAGTCCCCACATAGTGCTGGCCTGGAAGTTCTACCCCATGTGATTTGCTTTTTTAGCCAGCGTACACTCACTGTATTGCTCGGCAGTAATCCGAATGTGCGCTGAGGGCACGAAACCCCCTTGATGTGGTCATCCAAAGGGAAGGTAACCACAAGAATTAGTGAAAACCCTGCAGGATTGGCAGTACCAATCAGTGTTCATGGTTGATTGGTAACCCGTCGAGCCACGGAGTTATTCGCAGCTGGTGGCCTCAGGACTGGGTGTTCGGGAGGAACTCGAGTGTTTCCCCTCGTGGTGAACCTCAAACCCCAGGCCGTTATGCAATCATGCATCATCCTGCCTGTGAACCACCAGGATGATTTATAGCTGGGTCGGGATTCAAACCAAGGGTAGACAGCTCAAGGGCGAGTGCACACACCTCAAATGTATCCCACCATCCCTGTGCCTCACATATCTTTGGTTTAATTTGTGTGGCTTTTTGAAATGGGAAATTTGGGTTTGTCATAACATTTCTTTCTGAAAATTGTAAAAGGGTATGTTGGTCTGTTTCCCCTTGAGCATCTGCTGGTTCGGCAGATCCATCCATTGGATTTGCGAACCCCTTGTAGGGTTTGACTTATAATTGGATTAGAAACTTGTGAATTGTTGCAATGTGCTTTTTCCATACTGCAGAGTAAGATGTGGGAATGACTAGAAAACTGTTGCAGCTGTTTCCATAGCATCCCAGGAATTGTTTGGTTCTTACTCTCATTTTTGTCAACCTGAAAGCAGGTTCCATTGTTGCCAAAGCAGTTCAGTGGCAAGGTTTATTCTTGGGGGTTTGCCATTGCCTTTCCAGCAATACTCAGAGTTGAAATTTGGCCAGGGTGTTGGTACACAATGGCCGACTTGTTGCAAAAGACACGGTCATCCAGGGATCTTTAATGTCCACCCGCATTGAATGCTTGTATATGGAAACCCAGCTTGAAGGGGCTGTCACACCTTGACGTTTTAGCCAGCGTATGGCAAGGTCTCAAAATGTATGTAAAACGCTGGCGTACGCTGAACTATTGATGTTTTTTTTAAGTTTTGGGCGTATAATAACGTGTTGGACGTATGCATAACGTATTAGTAAGTACACAGAACGTTTTAATCACATATAGATAACTTATACCAACGAATGCTGAGCGTGTGTGCGCGTTCACAACCTATGCCCAATGATAGTCTAACTTATGCATAGCGCGCGCAGCGTATCGCCGACGATCAGTGTGCGTATGCTATTCATAGGCTGCGGCTCGACGATTCAAATCATAACCGCACTAGACATCGAAGTGTGAAGCCGCTGTCACACCTTGACGTTTTAGCCAGCGGATGCGACGTTTGAAAAATTTGCCGAACCAAGCTGGCACACGTCGAATATGTTATGGGTAAGTTTTTATACGTTAAGAGCACGCTGGCATACGTCGAGTACGCTGCATACGTCGTCATACGCGAGTACGTCGAGAAATTTTCAGCATGTTGAAAATTTCTGACGTACTCGACGTATGACACACGTTCCGCATACGCTGCATAAGTTGTAGGCACGCTACGCGATCGTTGACACACGTCGACACACGTTACTTGTACGTTACTCATAAGTCGAAACACGTCGAGGTAATGGTAGCGTCAGTGTTCCAGACTCCCTGGTTTTTTAGGTCATCTCTATCATCTCAGTAGAGATGACCTAATAATAACAGTCTCGAAGTCTGTCTCGCCGTCCGTCCGTCCGTCCACAATCAAACCGAGTGGAGACAAATAACCAATAGTGGAATGGATAGAGTCGAAGAGACTGCACAACGATATAACTTTCAAGGTCGTCCAAGGTCGAGGTCAACGTCACGAGGCTGTCAAAGTTGGGAAAATCGTCGATTTCAAATCGTATCTCTCCCTCATTTATCAAGAGAGACAAATGTTATTAGTGATTCAGATACTAGGACTATTATCGAGAACAACAGAGCCATTTTTTTGAAATTTGCTCTCGTTCCGATTTTATAGCCTTCAAACTTCGCTCTGATTCCCCGTATGGGCCGTTCATAAAGTACGTACCTACAAAAAAAAAGTATTAAAAAATTAAGAACCGGAACTCTCCGAGACAAATATTACATTTGAAGCTTTTGTCAGATTTAACTAAAACAATGGAACACAAGTTTATATGCACACTTACTTTCATTTATGACATTAACATTGTTTTGAATGTCAATTTGTACTTTTATTTCAAAATGACTGCTGTGATATTAAAAGAAAAAGGTAAATTACACCGCTAGGGACTGCATCGTCATGGCTTACAACATCGGTTCATAAGGAACTGCTGGCTTTGCAAGCATTGTATGAGGGGTGGGTGGTTTAAAGCCCGCGTACGGGCTGCGTACAGGGGTGGGTGGGTGGTTTAAAGCCCCGTACGGGCTGCGTACAGGGGTGGGTGTTTAAAGCCCGCGCACGGCCTGCGTACAGGGGTGGGTGGGTGGTTTAAAGCCCGCGCACGGGCTGCGTACAGGGTGGTGGTTAAAGCCGCGCACGGCTGCGTACAGGGTGGGTGGGTGGTTTAAAGCCCGCGCATGGCCTGCGTACAGGGGTGGGTGTTTAAAGCCGCGTACGGGCTGCGTACAGGGGTGGGTGGGTGGTTTAAAGCCCGCGCACGGCCTGCGTACAGGGGTGGGTGTGTTTAAAGCCCGCGCACGGCCTGCGTACAGGGGTGGGGGTGGTTAAAGCCCGCACGGCCTGCGTACAGGGGTGGGTTGGTTTAAAGCCCGCGTACGGGCTGCGTACAGGGGTGGGTGGGTGGTTTAAAGCCACGACGGCTGCGTACAGGTGGGTGGTGGTTTAAAGCCCCGCGCACGGCCTGCGTACAGGGGTGGGTGGGTGGTTAAAGCCCCGACGGCTGCGTACAGGGGTGGGTGTTTAAAGCCGCGCACGGCTGCGTACAGGGGTGGGTGCGGTGGTTTAAGCCGCGCATGGCCTGCGTACAGGGGTGGGTGTTTAAAGCCCGCGTACGGGCTGTACAGGGTGGGTGGGTGGTTTAAAGCCCGCGCAGCGCCCTGCGTACAGGGGTGGGTGGTTTAAAGCTCGCGCACGGCCTGCGTTACAGGGTGGGTGGTGGTTTAAAGCCCACGCACGGCCTGCGTACAGGGGTGGGTGGTTTAAAGCCCGCGTACGGGCTGCGTACAGGGGTGGGTGGTGGTTTAAAGCCCACGTACGGGCTGCGTACAGGGGTGGGTTGTTAAAGCCCGCGCACGGCCTGCTTACAGGGGTGGTGGTGTTAAAGCCGCGGCACGGCTGCGTACAGGGGTGGGTGGTTTAAAGCCCGCGCACGGCCTGCGTACAGGGGTGGGTGGGTGGTTTAAGCCCGCGACATGCCTGCGTACAGGGGTTGGTGTTTAAAGCCCGCGTACGGCTGCGTACAGGGTGGGTGGGTGGTTTAAAGCCCGCGCACGGCCTGCGTACAGGGGTGGGTGTTTTAAAGCTCGCGCACGGCCTGCGTACAGGGTGGGGGGTGGTTTAAAGCCCACGCACGGCCTGCGTACAGGGGTGGGTGGTGTTTAAAGCCCGCGTACGGGCTTGCGTACAGGGTGGGGTGGTGGTTTAAAGCCCGCGCACGGCCTGGTACAGGGGTGGGTGGTTTTAAGCCGCCGCACGGCCTGCGTACGGGGTGGGTGGGTGTTTAAAGCCCGCGTACGGGCTGCGTACAGGGGTGGTGGTTTAAAGCCGCGCACGGCCTGCGTACAGGGGTGGGTGGGTGGTTTAAAGCCCGCGCACGGCCTGCGTACAGGGGTGGGTGGGTTAAAGCCCCGCACGGCTGCGTACAGGGGTGGGTGGTTTAAAGCCCCGCACGGCCTGCGTACAGGGGTGGGTGGGTGGTACGACGGCTGCGTACAGGGGTGGGTGGGTGGTTTAAAGCCCGCCTACGGGCTGCGTACAGGGTGGGGTGGTTTTAAAGCCCGCGCACGGCCTGCGTACAGGGGTGGTGGTTGTACGACGGCTGCGTACAGGGTGGGTGGGTGTTTAAATCCGCGTACGGCTGCGTACAGGGGTGGGTGGGAGTACGACGGCTACGTACAGGGGTGGGTGGGTGGTTTAAAGCCCGCGTACGGCCTGCTAACAGGGGTGGGTGGGTGGTACGACGGCTGCTACAGGGGTGGGTGGGTGGTACGGCGGCTGCAACATGAAAGTGGTGTCGGAACTACATGAAAGCGTTTCAGAAGATGAAGGTGAGCCTGTCTCATCGCGAGGGGAAAATATCCCCGTTCACAGGAACATTTTCGACGTGATGTTGAATCCGTGGGACGTCAATAATTGTTCCATATTACTGTATTCCATAGTTAATAATTACTGATGCATTTGAGATAATCTACAGTTCGTTGTAATCTTCAAGTATTGTGATGTGATATGAGACGCATACGGGGTGGGTGGGTGGTCACTAGCTGCATACAGAGGGGTGGGTGGTGGCACTAGCCTGCATACAGAGGGGTGGGGGTGGTCACTAGCCTGCATACAGAGGGGGTGGGTGAGTGGTCACTAGCCTGCATACAGAGGGGGGTGGTGGGTGGTCACTAGCCTGCATACGAGGGGGTGGGTGTGGTGGTCACTAGCCTGCATACAGAGGGGGGTGGGATGGTCACAGCCTGCATACAGAGGGGGTGGGTGGGTGGTCACTAGCCTGTGTACAGAGGGGTGGGTGGGTGGTCACTACCTGCATACAGAGGGGTGGTGGGTGTCACTAGCCTGCGCATACAGAGGGGGTGGGTGGGTGGTCACTAGCCTGCGTACAGAGGGGTGGGTGGGTGGTCACTAGCCTGCGTACAGAGGGTGGGTGGGTGGGTGGTCACTAGCCTGCATACAGAGGGGTGGGTGGGTGGTCACTAGCCTGCATACAGAGGGGTGGGTGGGTGGTCACTAGCCTGCATACAGAGGGGGTGGGTTGGTCACTAGCCTGCATACAGAGGGGGGTGGGTGGGTGGTCACTAGCCTGCATACAAGGGGTGGGTGGGTGGTCACTAGCCTGCATACAGAGGGGGTGGGTGGTGGTCACTAGCCTGCATACAGAGGGGTGGGTGGGTGGGTGGTCACTAGCCTGCATACAGAGGGGTGGGTGGGTGGTCACTAGCCTGCATACAGAGGGGGTGGGTGGGTGTCACTAGCTGATACAGAGGGTGGGTGGGTGTCACTAGCCTGCATACAGAGGGGGGTGGGTGGTTTTGAAACCCGGAAGTAGAGCGTACGTACTTTATGAACTGCCCCTATTCCAGTCTGGCACAGAGTTACTTTCGACCTCTGGCAGAGATGACCGGCACTCCCGCTCGGGGGTATTTTATATTTATTTTTTTTCTTCGGTATGACGGTTATGTTGACACTTCGATTTCTAGTGTGGTTATGATTTAAATCGTTGAGCGGCAGCCTATTAATTATATTATATTATAACCACACTAGAAATCGAAGTGTCAACATCACCGTCATACCGAAGAAAAAAAACAAAAAAAAAACAAGGATCTGGAACACTGATGCTAACCATTACCTTGACGTGTTTCGAAATGAGTAACTTACAAGTAACGTGTCTGGACGTGTGTCAACGATCGCGTAACGTGCCTACAACACGTTACTCATAGGTAAGAAATAAGTTTCGGGTACGCTAAACATTACCTCGACGTGTTTCGATTTATGAGTAACTTACAAGTAACGTGTGTCGACGTGTGTCAACGATCGCGTAACGTGCCTACAACTTATGGCCAGCGTTATGCGGAACGTGTGAGCCATACGCTGGCATACGTCGGAAAATTTCAAGCATGGAAAATTTGTCTAACACCTCGGCGTACAAAGACGATGCCAGCGTACTACGAAAAAAAGCCAGCGTACTACGACGTATGCCAGCGTGCTCTTAACGTATACAAACTTACCCATAACGTATTCGACGTTTTTAGCCAGCCGTTTTAGCCAAATTTTGCATACGTCAGGCATACGCTGGCTAAATCGTCAAGGTGTGACAGGGCCTTGATATCATATCATATATCATGACAGATGGCACACTTACAGTTCCTTCAGAAAGTATTCATGCCCCTTGACTTTTGTCACATATTGTTGTGTTGCAGCCTGAATTTAAAATGGATTAAATTAAAAAAATTGTCACCGATCTACACAAAAATACCCCATAATGACAAAGTGAAAACATGTTTTTAGAAATATTTTCAAATTAATTAAAACCCAAAAGCTGAAATGTCTTGCATCAATAAGTATTCAACCCCCTGAATCAGTACTTTGTAGAAGCGCCTTTGGCAGTGATTATAGCTTCGAGTCTTCTTGGGTATGTCTGTATCGGCTTTTGTACATCTGGATTTGGGAATATTCTCCCATTCTTCCTTGCAGATTTGCTCAAACTCTGTCGAGTTGGATGGGAAGTGTCAGTGCACAGCAATCTTCAAGTCTTTCCACAGATTCTCAATGGGATTCAAGTCTGGGCTTTAGCTGGGCCTCTCCAAGGACTTTTATGTTCTTGTTCTGAAGCCATTCCAGTGTTGCCTTGGCTGTATGCTTGGGGTCATTGTCCTGTTGGAACGTAAATCTTCACCACAATCTAAGGTGTTTTACACTCTGAAGCAGGTTATTCTCAAGGATTTTCTGTATTTGGCTCCATTCACTGTTCCCTCTATCCTTAGAAGTCTGCCAGTTCCTGCCACTGAAAAGCATCACCACAGCATGATGTTGCCACAACCGTGCTTCACGGTTGGGATGGTGTTAGATGGGTGATGAGCAGTTCTCGGTTTCTGTCATACGTAGCACTTTGCATGCAGGCCAAAGAGTTCAATTTTCATCTCATCAGACCACATTATCTTTTGCCTCATGCTCTCAGTGTCTTTCACGTGCCTTTTTGCAAACTCCAAGCGTGCTGTCATGTGCCTTTTTCTCAGGATCACGAATCACTGCTCACCTTCACTCTTTCATTCTTTTTTTTCCTGCCTTTGGAATAAACTCCCTCACTCTGTTCAATCCCATCCTTTCCTCCAGGCCTTCAAAACAGCTATTCACCACCACCTCTTATCATCCCCCATCCAAATCCTCGATCTTTTCTACCCCCGTTAATCCACCGCAAACCCACCTCCTTCAAATTCCCTGCTTTCCTTCCTGAAAGTCCCTGTAATGTCCATCTTGTATTCCCTGTGTTCCCCGCCCCCATCCCTCTCCCTTCCACAGATCTTCTAATGTCTCTGTTCCCCACTGTTTTGTCCTTCCCACTCCCGCCCCTCTTGTCTTATGCCCCCCTTGCTGTGCGTTGTCGGTTAGCTCTCATATGAGCCTCGACAAGGTATACAAAAAACAAAAAAAACAGGATTGGCTTCTGTCTGCCCACTCTCCCATAAAGCTAAGATTTGTGAAGTGCTGCAGAGATTGCTGTCCTTCCAGCAGCTTCTCCCATCTTTGCCAAATAACTTTGTAGTTCTGTCACAGTGGTCATTGGGTTCTTTGACACCTCCCTTACCAAGGTCCTTCTTGCCCGGTTGCTCAGTTGAGTTGGATGGCCAGCTCTCGGAACAGTCTGGGTAGTTCCATATTCTTTCCATTTCCTAATGATGCAGCTCACTGTGCTCTTGGGATCTTTCACCACTCGAGAAATTGTTTTATACCCTTCCCCAGATCTATGATTCCTCACAATTCTATCTTGGAGTTCTACGGACAGTTCCTTAGACTTCATGGTGGAGTTTATGCTGTGACATGCACTGTCAACTGTGGGACCTTATACAGAAAGGTGTGTTTCTTTCTAAATCATGTCCAATCAATTGAGTTTGTCACAGATGGACTCCAATCAAGTTATAGAGACATCTCAAGGATGATCAAAGGCAAAGGAGTGCACCCGAGTTCAATTTGGAGTATTTAAGACGATCCCCAAATATAGATGTGTAAAGCTGAGACAGACCTATCCAAGAAGACTCGAAGCTGTAATCGCTGCCAAAGGTGCTTCCACAAAGTATTGACTCAGGGGGTTGAATACTTGTTGACACAATAAATTTCAGCTTTTCGTTTTCAATGAATTTCTAAAAATTTCTAAAAACATGTTTTCACTTTGTCATGACGGGGTATTTTGTGTAGATCGGTGACAAGATTTTTTTTATAATTCAATCCATTTTAAATTCAGGCTGTGACACAACAAAATGTGACAAAAGTCAAGGGGTGTGAATCCTTTCTGAAAGCACTGTATTGATGAAATAATAGGGTGACACTTTTGCAGTTAGGTTGCTATTTAAAACCGAGACTAAACAGCTCAACGACAAGTATGCTACCTATGAGCTATCATGCTAGCTCCATTGTTTGGATATCCTTACACAAGTGCGCAATGAGTTGATGTGTCTGAGTGTGGCTGTTGCCATGTTAGTTGTTAGCTACCTGAGTGCCAGCATGTTTTGTGCATAATTCTCACTCCATAGTATGTATGTATGTACAGTGGGGAGAACAAGTATTTGATACACTGCCGATTTTGCAGGTTTTCCCACTT
>CM068953.1:122095711-122119985 GCA_035128595.1 Eptatretus atami | reverse complement strand
AATAATCTGTCAACCCTGAAAATAATTAAGTCAAAAATTAGATTCTAACCTGGGAGAAAGCATTTTATAACTGTACCTGAATACTAGTACCGTACAAAGATTCACATTTATTAGTACGGTTCCCTGCTAAAAGAGGGCAGCACCAACCAACAACTGTCATGCCCATTTTGATAACTGTCATTGTAAAAACTAAATTTAACAATCTGAATTTGTCTAGTATTTAAATCTGGAATTCTATTTTACTAACTACTTCATATAAAAGCTTGACAACTGGAAGTCTGGTAGCCTATCCATGACAAACCTGCACAGCAGAGTGGGAGTTGTGCCCAGCCATGTGCTTCTAATATCTGAAACAATGCAATGGTGCCACCTTTGTCAGTTTAACTAACTAATGAAGTCTCTCAGCCAGTACTTCATCTTAATATGCATGGGTGATAAACAGATCAAAAAGCAGGAAATGTAGGCCTACGTTTTGGGGTATATGATCCCTTAGGAATGCCAGGAAAGGGTTAATAATCATCAAGTTTGGGCAAATTGTGTCCAAATCAGCTGTAAAATACTTGCCTTGTGAATAATAATGATGAAAAATAAAGTGATGACTTTTGGTCACAGCTATTTTACAAGATATCGCAAAAAAGTACTTTGGGGCGCATATGGTTTGTAACCGGTGTAAAGGGTTTAATATAGCAAACTTCCCAAGGGTTTACGATGGTCACCCCTCTGAATCATGAAGAGCTACCCTAGGCTACAAGAAACAGCATAGAAAAACACTTTATCCGGGCAAAACCAGGTTCACTAAAATATCTGCCTTTTGCTCCGGACTATGTGTGTATTGTTTGGTGCATATTTGTACCTTAACACTCTTTGACTTAAATATGCAGAAATGATGAAAATGGAAGCTGTTTTTACCATGCTTGACTTACTTCTTGTGCAGACAATAGCAGGGGTGTACTCACATTTGTTGCCTCCTCTTTCAGAAATATTCGTAATATGCCACATTGTTTTTATGGAATGGCAGTTTTGTGCCTGCATACATATTGCAGAATGTCTACTCTGTCTAACTCTAAGTTTTGCTTCCAGCACAGCTGCTTAAAAAGTTACACTGAATTATTTACATATTGTGAGGGGTGTACTCACTTTTGTGAGAAACTGTAGCTTACGCTAACTAGGAACCCAGGTTAAAATCCCATATGGTATGTTTGCTGCACATTACTCGTGTTCTTTTGGAATGAATACGAGTTGCTTTCTCTTTGTAAAGAACACTGTCTTGTCTATTTAATAATAATTTCCACAGCAGCATTTCTGTTGGCAGACACTTTTCGATGGATCGGACCTTTCATTATTTCACTGTTCAAGTGTTTGAAGCAAGATGCGAGGCAAAATCAACGAAGATTACAGTTTAAGCCATGAAAGAACATTTTGTTGTGGGCAAATCCAAAGTCAGCAGAATTGTAAGAACTGAACAGTGGAAAATGCAAAAGTTATCAATTACAGGGTTTGTTGTTTTCGACAAAAACTCGAGTTTGTTATCGGCTCTTCATGTGTTCTCAATTTTGGCAGTTCAAAATTTTATTTTGTCTAATTTCTTCGACATCGGAAGACTTTTTTCAGATTAAATTTATGTGATATTGTTGTGGGGCGGGCGTCGGCCGCGCAGCACGACCGCGAGATGGAGCTGCAGAGTCGGCTCGACCGATCACCCGGAATTTAGATCGTATCTCGTGAAAATACGGGTCCCTTTTTGGACCGAAGTTAGCAATAGACAGACCACGTGGGTAGGGTCGATTGCCAATTTCAATTTACCTAAATACCCACGTGGTCCAACCAACCGGGAAATTGACCCTCGACGGCTCCCGTAAGCCGCTTAGCGTACCCGTTCCGTGTGCGATCGAGTGGTTGATCGCCGAGAATCCGTCGGTCCCAAATATCCTGTATACAACGGTAACGGCCTGGCTAATTTTCCAACACGCAGCACGCGAAGCCAATGAAAGAATAGACGCGAACGAGCTGAAACATTCAACAATCGGGTATTTATTCATAATTGGGGATGAGGGAGCACATAAGGGCAGAGCTAAACCGAATATTAATAAGCACGTATGTAAAGCAAGGCACTTAATAATTCACTACTTACTATACTGGCGCCACAAACACACATACGCACACACCCAAATAATCGGACAAAAATGGTCTTTATTAAGGTCTACAGCTCGGATGGAAAGGACGAGCTGAAGACCAGATTCTGCCTCGGACCTGTCCACCTCATGTGGTCTTCGAGCCGTTCGGACCGGGCACCACGAGGGTGAGCTGAATCCAACCACCGAGCCGCGATCAGCTTCCCAAGCTCCGGCGGATCCCCCCGCGCTCCGGAACACGCGCTGGTGAGACGAGGCGCCGATCCTTCCCAATCCGCTGCGTCGATTCCCCCGAAGAACCACCAACCACCTTCCGACAACCACCAACCAAGAAGAGCAAAAGAACCGAACCAGAACAGAGCGAACAAGACCCCGAACAAGAACCAAGAAGAGCCAATTTCTGTCTCTCTCTTCCCTTCTTATCCCTCTCGGTGCGACTCGCTCTGGCGTGACTCATTCGCCGTCGGTGGGGCTGTAGCAACCCATTTCTTGGATTCCCAAAAAGAGCCGATTTATGTCCATATTAGGGAATGGAATTCAGTTCGCTCATCGTTGGGTGGGGCTGTCGCATCCCATTTCTTGGAGTTGTTTATCGTTGGTGTTGTTATCGTTGGTGTTGTATATTGGTGTATTAAATAAAAGAAAACCTGACTATTAAAATAACTTCACAGCGCATTTACATTTATTCACCCATTAGACTGGGATGGATTCTAACTAGAAACACATACTTATCGAAATAACTAAGCTATAGGAACCTAATGTCTGTGTGCTCATGCTTTCCAGATTCGCAACAATATATCTGAGCAAAGCGTACCCGTCGCTTCGATGACTGACCAGTTAGTTGTCCTGTTTGCCAAAAATTGCTATATTGGTCACTTTGGCATCACTTTTCGACTCAAAACAGCCTCTGAGGCTATAGCCACATAGCCCATGTTAGTTCCCTCACAAAGATTCATCTACACCTTGAGTTTGGAGTTTGAGCTTCAAAGATGTGGCCAGGCATAATGAACAGCATGTTGTATTTTTACCAAACCAACCGACAATAACAAGCAAAAGAGGTGAAGGGTGATTGAGGGGGGGTGGGGGGGGGTGGAAATCACAATAACGACAATTGCGTTGTTTCCAGGTTTAATCAAACGACAGAGACATTGGCATTTCCCCCCCCCCCCCCTTCCACCACCCGTTCACCCCAACTCCCCCTCACACCAACCCCCCCTCCACATCTCAGCCAGCCGCACATCCCTGCTGCTATAAATGTTCTCTCATACGATATCCCTCGCTCCCTCTGGTTATTATTTTTCCCACTTTGACAGCCCCCTCCATTTGGGCGAGGAGAAGGAAAGTAAGACAAATTTACCCGTGCATGGAGTGCTAACCCCCCCCCACCCTTCTCCCCGTCCTGTTTCTCACGTCCCTCTCCCCCACCCCTCCCCGTTCATCCTGATGTCCCTTCCCGCTAGAAATGTCTCACATGATGACGGGCTTTGACAGGCCCCTCTTTTTTTTTTGGTTGGGGAGGGGAAAATGGAAGGGCTGACAAATTTACCCATGCGAACTGTGGTTTAACCTCAGCGTTGCCCAGGTAAAACAGGAAATTGTAATACCCTCTGTCACCACCAAGTGGCACGACACAGTACACATTTATATGGAGAATTTACGCCAACCCCTGCCAAAAAAAAAATATAATATATATATATACATATATAACATACATACATATATGTATATTATATATATATTTATATTTATTATATATATATATACATAAATATACACATATATGTGTCCTACATGAAATACTCCTCCGAGAGAAACATATTGTTACGGTGTGGAAATTCGCATTACACCATAAAGGTCCCGTAGGTGAGATATATTTCTAAGTACATGTGTAGTTAGCTCCAAACCCGTTGTATAGAGGGAATTAATGTGATTCATTCGGGCTGCGATCCTTTGAGTTAGGCTTTTTCTGTTCTACCTTTGTTTTGAGCCAACCACTACAACACAACAACAACGCCAGCAGCCAAACCTACCTTCACACTCGCTACCGCAAACCTCACATCCACCGCCATTCCAAACAGCGCCATGGCCATCGGACACCGCCGAAAACCTCCACCACTTCTCCTACGGCCACTCCCGCACCACCTGTGGACACCGACGTCGGGCTGTCTGCAGCGATACACGCGAGCCGCGAGTGCAGATGGCGGTTTTTCCGAGGAGAATTCGGATCAGGAATGCTACACGCCCACATCTGATCCATCCAATTAGGAAGCGCGGGGCGGCTTGGCCCCGCCCCCAGACGCATCTGAGGGAAATCGGCATATGCAAATTTGAGGATCAGGAAAGAGTCACGCCCTTTTTCTCCGTCCAATCGGCGAGCGTGGCTCGCCCTGAGGTCGTTTGGATCGAGAATTTGCATATGGTGGGTTCTGGAGCCGATAAAAAGACGAGCGCAAGGCGAATCGTGGCAGTATCGGTGGGGCAGAGTCGGGAGACGGAGCTCGAAGCAGTATCGGTGGGGCAGAGTGCGGAGACGGAGCTCGAAGCAGAAGGGGGCAGATGGCTACGGAGGCGAACGGCTACGGAGGCAAACGGCTACGGAGGCGAACGGCTGCGGAGGAGATCGGCTGAGGAGAACCTGGAGGCTCGGGTCCGGGACGAGGAAGTCATGACGTGGTCGCATTGAAACGCGCATCGCGGGACTCGAGCAACCAGCCATACTCCTCCCCAGAGCATCAACAATTCCCTTTCCCCGCGCTGAGAGAGTGCGACAAGGGGGCCCCGTTCCCACTTTACACCAGCAGGTGCCCACGAAACCGCCGTGCAGCGACATTTTGCGGCTCGCCACGAGGGCGCGGGTAGGACCTTCGGTCTCGTGGACCTGGCCGCTCATCCAGGTTCCACGCGCATTAGGCCCACGGGCCCAGTCTGACTCCCTTGCCTTGAGGGGGTCTTTCTTTGCTTAGGTGTGAATGCGTGTTGTGGCGCCGTGTCTTGTAAGGTAGAAACTGTATAAGTGTTGCCGAGTGTTCGCGTTTAGTCGGTCGTAGCTCTGCGTTGCTTGCATTATTGTTTTTGTCTTAAATGATAATAGTTGCATTTGCTAATTGTGGCTGTAAATACGTGCTATATGTGTTGCTCCGTGTGCCGCGGAATAAATGTGCATTGTGTGAACTGTTTTCCCGTTCGCTTCGTCTTTTCTTCATTGACCCTCCATCCTGCTTCACGTAAAGGGTCGTAGTGGGTGCAAAACGCCCGGAAATAATCTGAACCGTCGAGGTCGACGATAACACCGCTCGGTTATCCCGATAGTACGGAACGGGGCGCCCCAAGCGGCTCGTGTCCGGAGTCGACCTCGGCGAGGTACGATCGCCCGGTTACATCCGCGTGGGTACTTAGGTAGGTCGAGTTTGGCGAACAACCCTATCCTACGCGGGTGGCGATTGGCACGATTGTGGTGAGGTCGAAAGGCCCCCGTGACTGGCTCCGGGCGATAGTTCCCGGAGGGTCACGACTGAATTGTCCGTCCGGTGGGCGACGTGCCGCGATCCGAGTTACGTGGCCGTCCGCACGCCGACGGGCGCGGAATTCGCAACCATGGTGTCAGAGAGCGGGAAAACAAACTCTCTTGTCTCCCAGCTAAATTCACAGGGAATCGGTCCAGGGGTGAGAGGAGCGACCCCCGATTCCCCAAATTACGAGCGATTAAATTACCTACGTGGAATAAGATGGCGTCTCAAGGCGAGCGGGTGCCGGGGGTAGAAATGTATATGTGTAGTAATGTAGGATCCATGGCCCGGGATGGTACTACTTGTTGGTAATGTTGAATCACGAGGGAGCTCACCCTCATACCCTGAGCACGGGACTTTTGCCGGCAAACTGGGTCGCATAATGGCGGCGCGATCGCCCCTCAGCGCAGCACGGAGCGAGCGGCTATTTATGGCTCGGCGAATGGCGCAACGAATGGCACGACACGGGGCGTGGACTCTCAACCCCAATTTGGCCGAGTGGGCAGAATCATGGAAATGGCAAGAGTATAGATAAAACGTAGAGGAAGAATGGAAAAGAGGTGTAGAGATGAGAAAGGAATTAGAAAAGAAAGCTTCTGAGTTACAAAACGAGCTGAGGATGGTGAGAGAAGAAAGAACGACAGCAGAGAATGAAACGTTAAGGAACCACACGGTAAAGATCGAACAGCTGGAAGCAAAGGCCAGATTAAAGAATGAGATGCAAGAAAGAGTAATGATGGAAGAACGAATGAGACAGAAGAAGGAAATCGATCAATGGAAGGAACCACGAGATTGCAGAATGAGGAACAAGAAAGAGTCCTGAAAGAACAAAAGATTGAGACAGGAGAAAGAAATCTGTCAGTTGAAAGAAATAACGAGATTACAGAATGAGGAACAAGAAAGACGGTGGATAGAAAACGGAAGAGTATGAATTTGAAACTGAACGACAAAAGGAAAAAAATAAGTTGGAATACGAGGAGAAGTTGAAGGAGCAACGAATGAAGCAGGAGGAGAAAATCAGGAGTGAAGGACATAACGAGATTGAGAGGGAAGACGTGAGGAAAATGGATAGAAAACAAAAGGAACTGAAGCGAGGTTGACCAATTGAAAGAAAGGCAAGGCTGGAGTGCGAGAGTAGACAAAGAACAGCGAATGAAACACAAAAAGGAAATTAACCACATGAAGAAAACCATGAAACTGCAGAAGGAAAGACAGGAGAAGAAACAAGGAAGAGTAATGAGAGAACAGCGAATGAAACACAGGAAGGAAATGAGGCCAATTGGAAGAGGCGATGAGATTGGAAAATGAGGAGCATGAGGAAGAGTGGGAGAGAAACAAAAACTATACGAGTTTGAGGTTGATGAACTGAAGGAGAGAATGAAATTGAAGTCCAGAGAGATGGAAAAACTCCAGAAAGAAACAGAACTAACAATGTATAGAGATGCGGAAGAAAGAAAATAGAGGAGAGACTGCATGATAATGACGGGGTTAAAGGACAGAACACACACACACAGAGGTAGTGGAGATAATGGGGTGAGCTCGCGGACTGAGTAGGGACCGGTGTGAGCAGCTGGATGGCTGCCTCCAGGAACGAGGGAGGGAGTATGCCCCCTTGAGGCGAATCACGACCAGGTGGGTTCGGTCGTGCCAAGCGGAGTGAAGGGACGAGTGCTGTGGATAGGTGCACGTGTAGCTTGGGGGTATAGAGGCCCGGGAACCCTTGTGGGGACACGAATCCCCAGTGTGGTTGTGCAGGGGTGTGTGTTTGCGAGTGTGCGGAGATGCGTGCTTCCGGCACGCATGGTGTGAGCGAGACCCCTGGGCAGGTGAAAGGTTGGGTGTGAGTGAGAGGGTCCGTGTGAGGGAGACCGTGTGTGTGTGAGGTCTCTGTATGTGAGGGAGATGTCGGTCGGCATGCGTGAGCATGCAGCCGCGTCTCCCGGTGTGAATGTGAGTGTGATGGAGTGGAGTCTGTGCGTCGTGAACGCAGGTGTCGTGGGTGGAACGGAGACGACGGCGACAGAGAGACACAAGCGGGTAGCGGCTGTAGCTGTATTGGGGACCGTGCCGGGTTCACCCAGCAGCGAGCGCGCGGTCCGTGCCGTGCAACGCACGAGACCCCCACGTGCTCGCTTGCGGGAGTGAAGCCCGGTCCGGAACGCCAGCTGGTGATTGCCGATCCCGCGGACGGACAAAGGTTAGGCAGGATTACGGATTTGGACCGGATGGGTTCTCCACGCGAGCGTGTGTTAAGCTCCAACGGGCAGAGCACATGTGTTCGCGTGGGGAGCCCCTCGGAGGCGAGGTTTGTTTTGGGGTGCGCAGGTGACGTCATGGGCTGCACGTGGGGTTGGAATCCGGCAGGAGGGTGAATCCCTGCGGATGGTTACCGTCCAAGAGGACGAGTACACGTGCAGCTGTATGACGTCACGGGCAAGGTGCAAAGTGCGCGAGCTGCGAGTTGCGCGGCTGGTGCTGCGCAGAATTTGGAAAAAAAAAAAATTAAAATTAACAAAGCAAGCTCGCTTTCGGGTGAACAGGATTCCGGTAAGGGTGGAAGACCCCCTTACCTGGGCACAGGATGAAACTAGTTAGGGGAAGGGTTAGTGTTAGTTAGACCGGCTTCATGGGGCAGGGGTAAGTCCTCATGGGGCCCGTGGAATGGATTAGGTAGAGGGATTTTAGTTGAGATTTAGGTGGGGGAAATGGATTTTAGAGATTGGAGGACAGTGACAGTGAATGTGTAGAGGGACGTAGCTTAGCTACGTAGTTTAAAAGGAACGTGCTATTAGTTTGAGGACGACGTGGGAGCACGAGGTAGTTAGGGGAGGTAGTTAGAAGGATGGCAGAGTTCAGCGGTGTGCGTGTTGAAGAGTTGGTGATTGAGTGGAAGCATGTGCTTGATGAGTGAGTAGGCCAGCGGGTCTGAGTGAATGGAGTGATTGGGGAATGCATGGTGCGATGAGTGATTGGGGAGGAGTGACTCCCGCCCAAGGACCCCGGGGTCAGTGTAGAGTGAGTTAGCTGGGTTAGTCAAATTGACAAAATGGAGTCGTTTGCTGTTGGTGGGGAAGTAGGCTCGAAAACCGTTTGGAGGGTGCAGGAGCCCTGTTGACGGGCTGGGAGCGTGGCTGCGAACCGTGAGTATCGCTGAGTGGGTACCCGGGCACCGGGCTAGTCGGCGTGGTAGGCCAAGGGCCCATGGGGGCCGGGTTAGCGTAGTGGGCACGGGTGCGCCCGCTTGGTGCGGGGGCCCGGAGCGCCGTTAGCCGCGTGGGCAGTGTCGTGGCACGGGTGACCTCGGAAAGGGGCCCGGGCGCCAGCCTGCCACGTGTGCGTTTCAGGGGAGTTGCCATGGGGGCACTCCCCGGTGTTAGGGAGCTGGTAGGCTCGGAGGCAGTGTAGTGCCGGGGGTGCCATTGTAGGGGATTCGGCAGAGGGTCGTGCCTGCCAAAGGGAGCACGCGTCCCAGCCACGAAACCGTGCAAGGGCACGAGGGAAATTCGAGGCGAGGCCCGAAATGTAAGGACACCAACACAGGCGATGGGAATCTGGGTTGTAGAACCAATAGATTAAGCGAGAGGCGCTTGTTTAAAGCCCCTGGGTAGTTTAACAGTTAAATGGATAGGTAGATTAGGAAGGTTACCCCTCCGCACCATCCATCCCTTCGCTCTCGTTTGGGCCGCTGGACCCACTTTGGGTTAGATCGCTGAGATCTGGGGAGGCCATCTTGAGGCTTGGTTGGGCCTCGGCACAGGACGCTAGCTCTCCCTTATTCCCCTCCGGGAAGGAACGTAGGGGTTGGGAGAAGGCTAGGTGACAGAATAGGTTAGCCGAACAAGGACGATAAAGGGGGGTAGGGGCGATTTATAGTGGGGAAGAGGTGAAAATAAAAACAACAAAAAAAAATAAGTTGGGGCTAAATTGGTTTTTACAAATTAAGGGAGTGGGGGTAGGTACAGTGACAGCAAAGGCGATAGGTGGGAGGGAGACAGTAGGTAGGTCCGAGCCCGCCTTCGAGTGGCCAGCACCACCGCACTCCCTCCACCAACCTGCACTGCACGGCAAGAGGCCGGCCCACTTCATCGGCAGCTGTTGTTTTGCTGCAAGGCCTGTGCCGGCCGGATCATCTGCAGCTGCCGTGCTGCAAGCCTGTGCGGTCGGATCGTCCGACGGCTGTTTTTCTGCTAGGCCTGTGCGGCCACTTCGTTTGCCGGCTGTGTTTGCCTGCAACGCCTTTTCTGCAGGCTATGTTTGCCTTTGCCTTTGCCATGCCATGCCTACTGCCCACATCGTCATTTTGCCCCAGTTCTGTTCTATTTTGCTTTGCCCCCCTTGTTCATTTCCATGCGCGCCAGGATCCGCAAGCAACAGTTTGCAAGCTGCAGGAACTGTCCTGTTGGCAGCTGCAACACGGGCCTGCAGTGGCGGCCCGTGCACCGGTTTCTTTGACTCTTACCTTTTTCCTGCAGAGTCCATTGATCCTGGGCCATGGTTAGTGTAAATTATAAGGTTAAGTTGTGTATTGTGTAATGTAAATATGAGTGCGCCCCGGCATGTCTGCATCGCCGGCAATTTTATTTAAGTCGTCCGTGTGAGTGAGTTTGTTTAGTTAGTTACTCAGCCCTCAGGTTATTTATTTTGGGGACACGAATACCATGAATGTCGCACTCAGGGATCCGTAGGTAAAACGTACTAGGGGAGAACTACACATGATGGCACACGATAATTTGACGACTCGGGACGAGTCTGTAAAAAAGGGAGGGGTAGTGTTACGGCTGTGGAATTCGCATTACACCATAAAGGTCCCGTAGGTGAGATATATTTCTTAAGTACATGTGTAGTTAGCTCCAAACCCGTTGTATAGAGGGAATTAATTGGATTCATTCGGGCTGCGATCCTTTGAGTTAGGCGTTTTTCTGTTCTACCTTTGTTTTGAGCCAACCATACAACAACAACAACAACAACGCCAGCAGCCACAACCTACCTTCACCACTCGCTACGCAAACCTCACATCACCGCCATTCCAAACAGCGCCATGGCCATCGGACACCGCCGAAAACCCTCCACCACCTTCTCCTACGGCCACTCCCGCACCACCTGTGGACACCGAGCGTCGGGCTGTCTGCAGCGATACACGCGAGCCGCGAGTGCAGATGGCGTTTTTTCGAGGAGAATTCGGATCAGGAATGCTACACGCCCACATCTGATCCATCCAATTAGGAAGCGCGGGCGGCTTGCCCGCCCCAGACGCATCTGAGGGAATCGGCATATGCAAATTTGAGGATCAGGAAAGAGTCACGCCCCTTTTCTCCGTCCAATCGGCGAGCGTGGCTCCGCCCCTGAGGTCGTTTGGATCCGAGAATTTGCATATGGTGGGTTCCTGGAGCCGATAAAAAGACGAGCGCAAGGCGAATCGTGGCAGTATCGGTGGGGCAGAGTCGGGAGACGGAGTCGAAGCAGTATCGGTGGGCAGAGGTCGGGAGACGGAGCTCGAAGAGAAAGTGGGGCAGACGGCTACGGAGGCAAACGGCTACGGAGCGAACTGCTGCGAGGGAGATCGGCTGAGGAGAACCTGGAGGCTCGGGTCCGGGACGAGGAAGTCAGCGACGAGGTCGCATTGAATCGCGCATACGGGACTCGAGCAAGCCAGCCATACTCCCTCCCCAGAGCATCAACAATTCCCCCTTTCCCCCGCGCTGAGAAGTGCGACAAGGGGCCCCGTTCCCACTTTACACCAGCAGGTGCCCACGAACCGCCGTGCAGCGACATTTTGCGGCTCGCCAGAGGCGCGGGTAGGACCCTTCGGTCTCGTGGACCTGGCCGCTCATCCAGGTTCCACGCGCATTAGGCCCACGGGCCCAGTCTGACTCCCTTGCCTTGAGGGGTCTTTTCTTTGCTTAGGTGTGAATGCGTGTTGTGGCGCCGTGTCTTGTAAGGTAGAAACTGTATAAGTGTTGCCGAGTGTTCGCGTTTAGTCGGTCGTAGCTCTGCGTTGTTGCATTATTGTTTGTTTCTTAAATTATATATGTGCATTTGCTAATTGTGGCTGTAAATACGTGCTATATGTGTGCTCCGTGTGCCGCGAATAAATGTGCATTGTGTGAACTGTTTCCCGTTTCGCTTCGTCTTTTCTTCATTGACCCTCCATCCTGCTTCACGTAAGGTTCGTAGTGGGTGAAAACGCCCGGTAAATAATCTGAACCGTCGAGGTCGACGATAACACCGCTCGGTTATTCCGATAGTACGGAACGGGCCGCCCAAGCGGCTCGTGTCCGGAGTCGACCTGCGGCGAGGTACGTTCGCCCGGTTTACCATCCGCGTGGGTACTTAGGTAGGTCGAGTTTGGCGAACAACCCTATCCTACGCGGGTGGCCGATTGGCACGATTGTGGTGAGGTCGAAAGGCCCCACCCGTGGACTGGCTCCGGGCGATAGTTCCCGGAGGGTCACGACTGATTGTCCGTCCGGTGGGCGACGTGCCGCGATCCGAGTTACGTGGCCGTCCGCACGCCGACGGGCGCGAATTCGCAACAATATTAAGTAAAATAAATCCAAACGTATGGGAAAATTTAATATTTTTCAATCGGACCAAAAAATTTAACCAAGTTGTGTGTAAGCAGCACACTGCTGCCTCAATTAATTTTTTTTTTAATTTTTTTTTGCTGTTAAGTAATATGTAACCTTCCATTTTTTTTAACTCTTTCAACCAGCACAAGAATAAAGGCTTCCTTTTTTTTTTCTTTATTTATGTTTGATTTTTACCACGGATTTCTGAGAGTAAGTATAATATTGTAATGGACTTAGTCTCCTTCAAGGGCGACGTGAGACTGCCGGAGATTAACTCCCAAGATGCTGAGCGGAGGTGTACTGTGCACACGTGGAGACTCCTCAGTGTGATGTGGTTACGATGAATTAATTTGATTGTGCTGCAGTTTCATCATGCGTGTTTGGTGTTCGGAGAATTTGCTTACGCTGGAGGGCGATTCCATGGCTCAGCGATAATGCTTTATCACACAAAAGGTTTAAAGAATAATATCCATGATGGGGACCACAGTAAGGAATTGATGGATAAAGATGACCATATTAAAACTCGGTGGTGCGTTGAACTCGACAAAAACTGTCTCTCGCCCAAACCTTAAACTAATTTATTACAAATGCAGATTTGTTCAGGGACACAGGACAGAAGAAAGAAAGATTAGGACAGAAATGGAGGTGCATGTGTAGCAGAGCTTCCTGCAGGTGCTTGTGAGGTGCTAATTGACTCACAAACGAGGTCTCGTAGGACTTGCTGTGGCTCAAATTGGCTCGTGCTGACGCTGGAATCAGTGATTCAGCATGACGCTGGCTCTCACTCTGCCGACCACTATTGACTGGTCTCTGGCATACTCGACCAGATTATCTATATTTGGTGTTGAATCTCTCTCCTTGACTGAATCCAGCCCTTCTGAGCGCCGACTCTTGGCTCGTTTATGTAGCCATGGCCATGCACCCCAATGCTGTGAGGATTTTCCCCTGCCCTGCGTGAAGGGTTGGGGGGGGGGGGATAATAGTCGAATTACCTTTGAACCACCCCTTTAGAACCCTCTAGAATTACCCATTAAAACCCTTTAGAATTACTGATTAGAACCCTTTAGAACACCCACTAGAATTTCCCATTAGAATTTCCCATTAGAACTACCCTTTAGATTATCCTTCAGAACTACCATTTAGATTATCCTTTATAATTACCATTTAGATTATCCTTTAGAACTACCCTTTGGAACTACCCTTAAGAATTACCCTTTAGAATCCTCTAGAATTACCCTTTAGAAACCTCTAGAATTACCCATAGAACCCTCTATAATTACCCTGTAGAACCCTCCGTAATTACCCTTAGAACCCTCCAAAATTACCCAAAGAACCCTCTATAATTACCCTTAGAACCCTCTAGAATTAGCCTTTTAGAATCCCTCTACTTAATTCACCCTTTTTAGAACCTCTATAATTACCCTTTAGAACCCTCTAGAATTACCCTTTAGAACCCTCTAGAATTACCCTTTAGAACCCTCGAGAATTAACCTTGGAATCCTCTAGAATTACCCTTGGAACCCTCTAGAATTACCCTTAGAACCCTCGAGAATTACCTTTAGAACCCTCTAGAATTACCCTTAGAACCCTCTAGAATTACCCTTAGAATCCCCTAGAATTACCCTTTATAACCCACTAGAATTACTCTTTAGAACCCTTTAGAATTACCCCGTTGAACCCTTTAGAATTACCCCATCGAACCCTCTATAATTACTCTTTAGAACCTTCTAGAATTACCCTCTATAAACCTCTAGAATTACCCTTTAGAACTCTATAGAATTACCATTTAGAACCCTCCAGAATTACCCTTTAGAACCCTCTAGAATTATCCTTTAGAACCCTCGAGAATGACCCTTTAGTACCCCCTCCCTTTTGATGGTTGTAGTCGTGAGCTTTAATAACCCTGTATTTGCTCTTCATGCTAACCACCCATTTTTGGTTAGACATGTGCAAATAATACTTTTTTTTCTTTTTTCTCAATTTCTCTTTGTTCTGTTGAGTAATGGGCAGATAATTTTTTTTGCTGTGCACATTTCGAGAACATTGGGTTTGTGTGTTGTTGAGGTTGTGAATTCCAATATGGCTCGGGTGCTCGGATGGTGAGTGCTCTTGATGAGCAGAAGTCGCATCATTGAATAATGATGTATCATCAGTTGCTTCATCAGAGGTCTGTGGTCAAGTTGAAGTGTTAGAATAGGCAGAAGGTGATTTACTGCTAATAATAGGAGGAACTCGGAACGCTCCCCTGTCCTTTTGATTTCCCTGTGGATGCACTTTCGGTGCACTCCTGGAATATTCCCGATTGGCTCTGTGACAAATCTTCTTTCTCTTGCCTATTCTGGTGCTTCTGCTGTAACATTTGGAATGCTCTTGGTAAATTCTGGTTGCTTACAGCGATGAAAACAAATCATTGAGCTGTAATTTTGATACTACATGTGACTGTCACTTTGGCAAATGAGCTGTGAAAATGAACTGAACCTTTTGATGGTTGCAGTCGTGAGCAGATTTGTAAAATGCTCACAAATATGAGGGACTTATTTTTCTCTATCTCTTTCAGGAGGATTGTTCCATTAATATTTGGAATCCAATGTTGTCATTTTTTTTTTTCAATGTTTCTCACTCCCCACTAAAACACCAAAGGTGGAAGAGGTTGGCTTCTGACCTTGCCAGAAATTTGATATGGGGGATGGGGAGGGGGGCAGGGTGAGGGGAAGAGTGGGCTGGGTGAATTATTATTATGATTATTTTTAATCTTTAAAAACGTTTTGGAGCCAAAAACATGTCTTCTTCTGACAGTGACATCAGCAAACTCATCCACCACTGTGAAAATGTACGATACTGCTGTATCCTTCATAGAAAGGACAAACATTTGTGCACTTTTTTTTTTTTTCAGTTTCTGGACAATTCCTTTGTGTTTGCAAAAATATTTTAAACTTCCCTTTTAATGAAGGGCAGTTGAGTGACTATACCAAGAATACGTCTTCATCGAGGTCACAGCCCCAACTACACCTCAAAAATGTGGTGTAGATTGTACATTTCAATAAATAAATGTATAAGTAGTGGAGATGGTGATGTATATATATAAATAAATAATAGTTCCTGAAACCATGTACACAATCCTGGACTGGTAATTCCTTGTTTAACGTGGTTTCACACAACGTGATTTCACTATAACACGATTTTTGTATAAGGGAACACTTTTTGCACAACACAGAAAGTTCCCCTTATAACACAGTTTCTGAGCAGCGGTCGCCAACCTTTCTTGCGCTGAGCGGCTGGCTGTGTGGAAGGATACAACTCGTATCTCAGACCTTTGCCCCGCCATCTTGCTGTGTGACACGTCCTCGACCATCGTTACTTCTTTTCTGGATTTATCGTGCCATTAATTTCAATAATGGGTGGTAAGATTCTTATGACACAATGCCTTCGACTATGACACTATGACTCATCCCTCCACCATCAATATTGAGGTCAATAAAATTTTGTTGCACTAATGTTGACAAAGTTACCGGAAGCATGTTTTCAGGTTGTACGTCCGTCCGTCCATCCATCCATGCTAATTTTCTCTGTTTTCCCTGCAACCGCTTATCTGATTGACACAAAATTTTCACCATAGGTACGACTACTCATGTACAATGTTTTAATGATAATTATGATGTCATAGGTCATGTGGTCATGTAGTGTGGCAGCCATGTTAGAAAAAAGGAAAAACTTTGCACCTCTGTATCCCCGAAACCACTCCATGAAAAAAATCGAAACTTGGCACATGTCAAGTACTCCCCATGGGAAATAAGTGTGATATTTGACAGTCATACAGGTGGCTTCGTTATGACATCATAATTGCATACGTCGAACGCTTTATCCGATCAGAATGAAAAAAATTTAGGTTCATATCGGGTTAAATTGTATGGTGGAAAAAAATTATGACATCATTGGTCATGTGGTTCAGCAGCCATTGTTTTTTGTTTTTTAACATAAAAGTCTTCAAAAATCTTCTTCTCCGAAACGGCCAAACAGATCGAGGGGAAACCTCACCCACATGTTCCCCAAACCTTGGGGGGGATACCTGGGTGTTCATGAATAATTTGTAGGTCACATGGTCTGGCAGCCATATTGGATTCAATGAAAATTTTACAAAATATATTTCTCTTGAACCACTTCATCAATCGAAGTGGAACTTCACAATTATGACCTAGTAGTCATGAGGAATATGTGTTTTAAATTTCAACCTGATCGGACGCATGATCTGGCAGCCAGAATTATTTAATATTTTGAATCTGGGTTCAGGGATTTAAATCAAACTTGGAACAAGTATGTATAATGATGTAATAATGTGGGCAGAGGCATATCTGGCGATGTCGCGACGTCGAAGAGTGAGTGACCTTCCAGTTATTTTTAAATATATATTATTTTTTATTATTTATCATTGTTCACACTCACGGGCACTCCCGCCCTCATGGCGGGAGTGCCCTTCTCGGCCCACCCTTAGTGGATAATAGGCTACGGCACATTCTTGGAAATGCACTTTATAATTTGTCATATTTAAAATAAATTTTATTGATCACAACATACTGTATGTAACTCCATATCACAATTTCGAGAAGCTTCCATTATATTATGAAGTAGATAAAAGGGAGGTGATTTGTAATACAGCCGTACCACCAACGGTGACGCTATTTCCATTGTAAGTTCAAAGAACAACTTCCTGGGTTTGGGTTCATACATGCATGAATGAACTTCTTGATGTCTTTATTCCAACAACAAAATAGTCATGCTCCAATAATAAGGTCCTCATGGTCAACTGTCAAACAAATGAAAAGGAAGGAACATTAGAACTGAACATCACAAAGTAGTGAATTCCACAGATCACTTGAACTAAAACAATACGCAGCAGCAAAATTTGAAAATCAAAACCCAAAAAACGTGGGACACTTTTTTTTTTTTTGTATACCATGTCCAGGCTCGTATGAGAGCTAACACACAACGCACAGCAGGGGGCATGAGACAAGAGGGGCGGGAGTGGAAGGGACAAAACAGTGGGGAACAGACACATTAGGTGATCTGTGGAAGGGAGAGGGATGGGGATGGGACGGGGAACATGGGAAGAGAAGATGGACATTACAGGGACTTTCAGGAAGGAAAGCAGGGGAATTGAAGGAAGTGGGCTTGGGTGGATTATCGGGGTAGAAAAGATCGAGGATTTGGATGGGGATGATAAGAGGTGGTGGTGAACAGCTGTTTTGAAAGCCTGGAGGGAAGAATGGGAAAGAATAGAGTGAGGGAGTTTATTCCAAAGGCGGGAAAAAAGAGGAATGAAGGAGTGAAGGTGAGCAGTGGTTCGTGATTTTGGTAGTTTTACCAGAAGGGGGTTGTTGGCGGACCTTGAGCGCCCTGTGCAAATGTGGTGGGGACAAATGGCAGAGAGAGCAGGGGGGCAAGGCTGGAGAGGAGTCGGTAGAAGACAGAAAGACCACCGACCAACCTGCGGTGATTGAGTGAGAGGCCCAAAGACTCAGCTTCATTGCGGGAGATGCCGATGATCCTAAATGCCCTGGTTTCGACAGCGTGAAGCCGAGAAAGGTGGGAGGCAGGAGCACCAGCCCAGAGGGGAGAGCAGTACTCCATCAGGCTACGGACAAAAGCTTTGTAAGTGGTCAGGAGCTCAAGAGGGCCGAGGAAGGACTTTGCACGACGGAGGATTCCCAGTCGGCGACTGGCTTTTGAGGCGAGGTTGGAAATGTGACTTTCCCAGGAAAGGTCATGGCAGATAGTGAGACCCAGAAGCTTGAAAGAAAAGACTTCTTCCAGAGGATTGTTGAGAAAGTGGATGGGGGGGTTTTCTAAACGGTCCTTTCGAAGAGACATAGTGAGAGTGTGAGATTTGTCTGGATTGAAAGACATGTTCCATGTGTTGGACCAGTTTGTGATTTTATCCAGATCTGCAGTGAGCGAAGAAGCTGCTGCTTGCCGGTCTGAGGGATGACAGATGGTACGGCAGAGGTGGAGTCATCGGCAAAGAGAAATAGAGGATTTTCCAGAGAGTCGGAGAGATCATTGATGAAAACCAGAAAAAGAACAGGGCCCAGAACGCTACCTTGAGGAACTCCAGCCTGCACAGGAAGAGGGGATGAAAGAACTCCATTTAGGGCACAACGTTGACTGCGACAGGAGAGGAAGTCTGCGAGCCATGAGTGGAGATGGCCTTGGATACCATGGGAAGAGAGTTTGGTGAGTAGTGCAGGGTGCCAGACTGTGTCAAAAGCACGTGATATGTCCAGGGATACGGCTCGGATTTCCTGTCTGGCATTGAGGACCTCCATCCATTGATGGGAGAGCAGAAGCAGCATATCCAGGGTAGAGTGACCTGGTCTGAAACCAAATTGATGATCGGAAATCAAGCCATTGAGAAGAGGAAGGATTTCATGTCTGAAGCGATGATGGATTCCATAACCTTGCTGATGATTGGGAGAAGGCTGATTGGTCTGTAGTTACAGGGATCTGTTTTTGCACCTTTTTTATGCAGGGCAGTGATGTTAGCAGATTTCCAAGCAGATGGCAGATGACCTTGAGCAAATGAGAGGGTGAATAGAACAGAGAGAGGGTGAGCAAGGGCAGAAGAGCAGGCTTTGAGGACACGTGGCCTGATGCCGTCTGGACCGGTTGCAGAATCTGAGTCGAGGTTTGAAAGCAAGCTCTCCACCTTGTTAGAAGAAAAGGACACAGAGTCCAGGGACAGTTGGGTGCGACTGGGTAAGGTGGGTTGAGAAAGTGATGGGTTTAGGACACAAGATTTAGCTGCAAACACCGAGTTTAGACATTCAGCTTTATCACGTGCGGTATCAGCAGTGCAGCCATTTGAGGTAAGGGAGGGGATGGAGGGGGAACATACACCAGAAACAGATTTGATTAAACGCCACCAGGATTTTGAGGAGGGAGAGAGGTTTGAGAGTTCAGACTTGAGATGAGAAAGATGTTGTTTTCTGGCTCTCCTGAGGGTAGATACACACTTGTTCCGAGCTTTGTGGAAGGAACTGAGATTGCCCACAGTTGGTTTGCTTTCCATGAGGCAAAGGCAAGTTGTTTTCAGGACAACTGCCTCGCCACAAGCTTCAGTAAACCAAGGGCGGGAGGAAGGGTAGGACAACTGAAGACAAACACTTCTGCAAACACTGACATGCCCCATTGCTGCATAGGCCCAAAAGCAATGGCCAACTTGTGATGATTTTAATGGAATTTCCTTTACACAAACATGAGGGACTTATTTTTCTTACCACTATTACCCATTCACCCTCTGAATGCCACAGGAAAGAAGAAGAACTTTTGAATATTCACGTCACATATTTGATTCTTCATTCACCACGATGTTCCACTGGAGTCTCAAAATCAAATGCTTCATGCGCTTCGTTGCTCGTCAGCAAAGCAAAGCGAACATGACCCGTGGAAGTGACTTCATCGGAAACACATGGCGATAATCTGAAAATGCCAAGGTTCCGATAGATTTCAACACAAGGCCGAATTAACAAGCATATACAGCCACATACGCATCTGCTCCATTATCGATAGATTATTACATTTACTTTAAGTATATGCTTTCCTTATTAGTCCCCTCCCGGTTTCACTGGAGGGGAATATAGGTTTGCTCTCTGTCCATCCGTCTGTCCATCTGCCATCTGTCCGTCCGTCCATCCGTCCATCCGTCCTTCCCACCTGTGGTATTTTTAGACTTTTTTTCTGAGGTAACTGAGAGACACAGTGTGTATGGTACAGTACCGATCTCAGTGTCAACACTCCTACGTTCCTGTGTTCCGTGGACAAAAAAAAATGGAAGCACGAATGTAAAGTCACTTAATAGGGTGTTGGGCCGACAACTTTCGTCAGTACAGCCTGTATGCGCCGTGGCAGAGTCCACTTAGCATCTGGAATTGTGCAGGAGGGATGTGGCACCATTATTCCATGACAAAGTCAATCAACTCGCACCTGTTTTGTGGAGGTGGAAAACGCTGTCCGGTGTCATTCCAGAATTTCCCATAAATCCTCGATTGGGTTCGGATCTGGTGACTGAGAAGGCCATGACGTATGGATAATATCAGTGTCATGCTCATCAAACTATTGGGCGACCACACTTGCTCCGTGGATGGGGGCATTGTCATCCTGGAAGACACCCCTCCTGGCAGGAAAGAAATGCTGCAACATAGGGTGAAGGTTATCACTCAGTACCATTTAAGTAGCGATTGGCATTGACCTTGCCTTCTAAAGGAATGACTGCACCAAAACCATGCCAGGAAAATGCGCCCACAACATTACAGAACCACGAGAACCCTTCGCTGTTGGAAACAAGCACTCAGGGTCGTGAAGTTCTTTTGGTTTGTGCCACAGGTACACTCGTCCGTTTGTCGAGAACATGGTGAAGGATGATTCATCTGACCATATCGCATTTCTCCACTGCTTGGTAGTCCATTTCCTCTGTGCTCTTTGCACGACTGGATTCGTAAACGTACATTGCCCATTGTGATGAGTTGTTTGTGCACTGCAACCTGACTATGGTATCCAGCTTTGTGAGGTTCTTGGCAGACCGTTTTTGATGAAATTGGCTGCTCGTGCTCCATTTTGAAACATACAGTCAATTGCTCGCCTGCTTTGCCTTGCACTTCAAATTAATGCACGGCTATCACAATCCTGGAGTATGTGCTTCTGCCCACTGTTGCCGTTTGCTGATGATGTCTTTCCGTCAGAGTTCCATGCCGTCATCACCTTACACACCGTTGCTCATGAAACATCAGCAAGTTGAGCTGCCTTTGTTACTGAAGCTCCTGCCAAAAGCGCCCCAACAATCACCCCTCTTTCAAAGTCTCCGAGGTCTCCTCTTGCAGTCATGCTTGCGATAATTATAGACAACCAGGCCTGTGCAGCATTTTTTATACATGACCCTAAGCATGCTGGGATGTTATTACACATGGGTCACACTTGTGTGGAAGCCATTGCTTTCAATATACCTCATTTACCCAGGTCTTTCCATTTTTTTTTGTCCTGTATTTTATATACCCACATTTTGATATGTGATTATACACACATTATACGTGATTATACATATTATACGTGACATTTATTATGAGAAGCACCCATTCCTGAAGAGAGTGCCCAGGGGGTGAGTGGGGTGGGGGGTGTTTTTATCCCTATTCAAATGTGTAATTCAAAATCGAAATACCTCTTGCTGTAAAATTCCAAACACCTGACTACTGGAAAATGTGGGGACAGGAATGCTGCACTGTAAATGGTGGGGACTTGCAGTACCCTCTCCCACCTGGAGTGGTGCTTTAGTGTTGCACGATACACATTTACATGGAGAATCTGCGTCTCCCCATCCCCCACCCCCACCCCCTTCAATACCGCCTGCCCCCCAGGTCATCGGCAAGGATAAAAAATAAAAACACCCTTATGCACTAATTGGGGTCATGCTGATCCTGTGTAACAAGCCCAGAACTGTAGGAGTGAACAACACACACACACACACACACACACACACACACACACACACACACACACACACACACACACACACACTTTGAATCTGCAAAATGCCTTCTGAGTGCTTTACAAGGTGGACCACATTCTAAGATTTTGAGTTGTACTATATTGGAATCTTCAAAGATTAAATAACTTAAACACTTTGCCTTTTAATCACTGATCGATCACTCAATTCAAGGACAAGTCCTAAGCCCTCTGTTCGGGTTGAAGGGGGGGGGGAGGGGTGGATGGGGAGAGGTTTTTTTTTTTTAATGCGATGCATGAATGTGTCATCTGTTTGAAATAGTGGCTTCACATGCATGATCTGCTGCTCCATAATTTTAGTACAAGTAGTCCCTGCTATGGTGTTGAACTAGATTTCCCTTGGCTTTTTCAGTTTCCTGTCTACTCTACATATCTTGACTAAGAGCAATTCTTCTTGAGATCATTTGTACAGGGCATTACATGGTCAACAACAAATATCAAGGAACATACTGTCTCCTTACTCCAAAGGGGAGGCTCTGTAGCAGCATTTTTGAACTCATCAGATGAAATACTCTAGCTGGCTTGGAGAGCTCTGCCAAATATCAGCTGCTGGGCCATGTGCCATGGGCTTGAAGCCTGCTGGCGAAAGCTGGGAAAGCAGTTTGGTTGGCAGCACATCCCTTGCTGATGGAGAAGAGTCGAGGCAGCATAGACTCTTTTCCTGTACTTTTTTTTGTTGACGAAGCCAGTTATGTTCTGCACATAATATCTAAAAAGGGAAGGGATATGGGGGGTTTCTCCCTGCCTTTCACTAAATTAAGATTTCATCATCGTGAAGACATTGATGTAATAATAAGAATGAATTCATTTCCATCAATTAGGCTCCCTGCTGAATTGCTCGGTTTTGATGTCGGCACGTGTTTGTTGCTACAAATTCGCACCATTTGCTGCAAAACCATTTTCGAAGCATTGGCATGAAGGCCAATAACAGACCTTCGCCTTTCACCAAGACAAGATTGCCTCTGCTAGGCTGATAAACCTTCTGCTGCAGCTGTGCCAAGCTCGTACAGGATTTTCCATCAATCCCAAGCTTCTGCATCTTGGCCACTCGCATACCCATTAGCCTGGATGCATTCCCATCTGGCGTAGTGTTCTGGATGTTGCTTTCCTGGTTTGGTCAGGAGGATGGAAAATTCTTTCTCATTCTGTGTATCCAGGCAATCTGCGCTCACTGCCTTTCTTAATATATGTTTTTTCCAAACCTTTCTTACTTCATTGAGGTGGCAGCTGTAAATGTAAGGTCTTGGTGATTACTGTGGACGGAGGTTATGCTTTCTGTGATGGACAGAGGTTAGGTTTTCACCCCTGTCTGTTTGTTTGTGTGCAGGATATCTCAAAAAGTTATGGATGGATTCGGATGAAATTTGGAGGCAGGTTGGGTGTGTGACAAGGACTAATTGATTAGATTTTGGTGAAGATCCTGATCCGGATCCGACTCCTGGAATTTTTTTAATCACACGTGATTATTCACCGTTGAGAGCTGGGACCAAAAACGATATGTAGCATGATATCTCAAAAAGGTATGTACGAATTATGACAAAACTTTGTGGATGAGTTTGGTGGTTGAGAACGAGCCGATTGGATTTTGGTTCAGCTCCAAATGCAGATCCGGCCTATCGGTGGGATACAAAATGTAAACTGTTCAGTGTGGCGGAGGAATTCACTCCACCGAGAGCTCTTCTTGTTATTCTTGTATGTTTTTGTTTTAACTTCTCCAATTGTGCTTTTTTTCCGACATATTATCTTTATCTTAACTGATATGAAATATTTCTGAATAAACGGTGTTTTCATTTCGTTGAAGGTTACCATGTTCAAAGAACATGTCCTTGCATGGTGCTATTTATGTTGGGCACTGACTCAGGATTTCCTTTTGGCATTGGTCTCAGCTTTGCCCAATCTGCTACGTGAAATAGAAGGGTGACGCTTAATGACCACATTTGCCAAATTCTACATGCCTCGTGTTTGTTGGCCAGGGGGAGAAAGTTGTGCCGTTCAGTAACAATGGATGAGGCCAGCCTGTGTTTGTTTTTTCATATTGGTTGTATGCGTCTAATTTGGTTTTGATTTGCACAACAGGATTTTCAGTTTATGTAATCACATTGAAGATCCTTCTGTATGGTATGCCAAAAGTTGACAGAAGATGAGATACACGATATATGCGGGTAGTTTAAGGTTGTAAACATTTCATCCGAGGGAATCTCAAGTACAGGGAAGTTGGATGAACTTCACCGACTGCGCACACACTTTCTCCATTGATGTGCTCGCACATTGATGCCATCTGCATAAGGCACCTTTGGGATGGGGGCACAATACTTTCTGGAGTGATGCGCAGTCGTTCAAGGACCCACGTGCTTTGACATCTCTATCATTCGTAAACTTAATGCGATGCAGACAGTCTTTGTGAGTGGAGCAAAAAGATGAAAATCACAAAATTAGATCTCTGTACTGGATGGAAGATGATTTCGAACTTACTGACCTGTCACCACTAAAGCAGTAGTGGTGTGGTCACATTTGCTGT
>CM068953.1:122068526-122078829 GCA_035128595.1 Eptatretus atami | reverse complement strand
TTTTAAACGACATCATAGGTGCCTTCATTACGACGTCATAATTGCATACGGAGAACGGGACATCCAATCAGTATGAACATTTTTGAGTATCGCCCCGAGATAAATTAGTCGACAGAAAAAAAATTGATGACATCTTCGGCCTTGTGGTTTGGCAGCCATACTTAAAAAAACAGAACTTTCAAAAATCTTCTCTGAAACGGCTGAACAGATTTAGGCGAACCTTTACAGGTGTGACCGTCTATGCATGATGAACATAACGTTCCCACCCTATGACATCATACGTTACGTGGTTTGGCAGCTACATTGGATTTACCAAAAAACCTTTAGAAATCTGCTTCTCCAGAAAGGCTGGACAGATCGAGGGGAAACTTCACATACACGTTCCCCAAGCCTTGTTGATACCAGGGTGTTCACAAATAGTTTGGCAGCTATATTGGATTGACCAAAAATGTTTTAAACAATTGTCTTGAACCGCTTCATTGATCAACGTGAAACTTCACAATTATGATCTGGTAATGTTGGGGAATATATCTTTTAGATTTCAACCTGATCGGACGCATGGTCTGGCATCCAGAATTATTTAATGTTTTGAATCTGGGTAATTTATTTATTTTAATAAGGCTCACTTGGCTGTGCCTGGATGGGTTTGAGGGTAGAGGAGTAGCAGCTTTAATGCGAATCCTATCCAGGTTCCTCCTGATGACTTCATCTTTGCTTTTTGCTTGTTTGGGTTCCTCTGATTACCCCCAATGCAGTGCCATACTTATTTGGTGTTCAATTTGATTTTAATTGAATTTATTTTATCCCATTCTAATGCGGGGGTGCCCGATCAATGTGGGGTTGCATCAAAGCAGGACGTCTTGGTACCCGGCCATCACTGCCAGCAGTTATAAAGTGGCAGTTCTAATTGTCTCTCATTAATTACGTATCACCAATATATAAACACCACATAAAACGACACAAACACCACACAAAACAAGTCCTTGCGAGAATCTGCAATCTCTGATTGCTCTTTTTTTTGTTTGGGTATGCAGTAGGAAGGAAAGGAGGTCTGAGGAGTGGGGAAACGTTGTTTGCTGCTCAAAGAAGCTCATTGTGCATCTTTGGTTCAAAATTTTCAACCACTTGATGTCATTGTGTTTGGACATTCATTTAAAGTTTATTCTTGATTTGCTGGATGATATGTCTTAACATTTAAATCACATGCAACTTGCATTTTTTTTTTAAACAGCGGATTTTGAGCTTTTCTGTGTTAACAAATCTTTTGCAATCTCCATGAGAATAATTACGTTTGTCCTGACAAAGTTTGTGTCAGCTTACGTTTGATTTTTTTTTCCTTTTTTCCACGCATAGGATTCTCATGCGGACATGCGGAGTGGAAATCCGAAGCAAAATTGCAACCTTTAAATTTTGGAGACTAACTTTTCAATGAAACTAAAATATTTATAGCAAACATAGCACTTAGGCAGTCATATACAGTCATTGCCTTTGTGGCCGCATGTGTGAAGATAAAAATTTGTATTGGCAAGGAGATGGGTAGATTGTAAACGACCTCCTGTCACTTTGCTTTTTATTGTGGTCAGTGCTTTCTGCAGACGATGAGATGACAGCAGGACATAAGAAGAGGTGAGGAGGTCATTTGTGTAATAATCTTGTGCAGTCACTGGTCGGAGATTGGAATGCACCTTAGGTCATACAGCCTGTTTACCAGGGGGGTGATTGCAAAGAGGATGGATGGAAAGGTTATTGAAATGCTCCTTTGTAGCCTGTCTGGTGCAGAAAATGCCAATCCCTCTGCTTTCACAAGAGGGAAGTTGCTGATTTAAAAACCCTTGTGAAATGTAATACAGTACTTTGTATATCTTTCGAAACTTAAATCCACGATGGGATGGCCGTTATGAGAATACAAACAAAGGCGAGTCGAGGTTACGTGAACTTTTTGTTGTACAACTTGTAAAAAGAATCGTTCAACGGTTGAATTTTGTGCTGAAAAAATTTTTTTTTTTACGTCTATCCCGAGAAAGTTTTCTACGAAGTGATATCAGAGCTGGTCAAAGGTTACTCTTATAAGTGTACATACTTGTAAACGGATATTTTCTAAATGATGCAAGGGATTAAACTTCAGTTGTGATGACGATAGTTTTAACTTGTCATTGACAAGCTTTTCTTGATGTGGTGAAATTTGTGGTGACCTTTTAATTACAACACTTATTCATAACGTCGGAAACTCCATAAAGTTCTTTGCTCTGAATAGTCGCTAACTATGTTATGATTATGCCATTGTGACATTTCTTCTTTGAGTATATGTAGTGTGTTTATTCATTGAAGGTAGGCTTTGTGATGCAAGTAGTGGGCTACTGATGGGTAAACCCCTGTAAACAGGCTGCGTGTTGTGAGAGACCTACGGGGTCTCAAAGTAGTCCTTTGGGATGGAAGTAGGACTTGATATTCAGAGCTCCCTGCTCAACAGATGGGTGACGTTGATAGCGTGATCTGACATTGCTTAGGTTGCATAAAAATTTTCAAGCTGACCTGTAACCTGAGCCAGAAGTTCGATACTATAGATAGTCGAGTTTTTTTGTTTGTTTTTATTTTAACCTTGTGGTGACGTAATAATGATAGCCGAGAGCCGAGGTTTAAACCGATATATCATAGACAGTGTTGTTCGGTGATCATGTTTTACAAGGCGTCTGCTTGCATGCGGAGATTAATTTGGTTACATGTGTTTACTGAAAGGGTGTGTGTGTGTGTGGTTGCATCATCCTGTCAATGTTTTTCATTCTGATGCAAACATTCCTCACCATTTCCAGAGGTTTATACCACCTAAGCAATGACACCCCTCCCTCCCATTTCCATCCCCCCTTTCAGCTTGTGTATATACTGCAGATGATTTATTATTGTTTGCATGTTTTCTCACTTGAGTCATGTTGCAGTGGTGAACATATCTCCAGGAAACGAATATGCTGATATATGCATGTACAGAGTTGTGAACAATGTGCAAGTTGAGTAACCTAACACAGTACTGGATAGATGCCCCGAACCACAAACAAGGGGGTTGGGCCGCATCTTACGATATCTCTGACACTTTGCCCTGATTCATTTGCAAGTTGGACTGATTTCTGAGTTGTCGTCTTTTGATATTCAGCGCTCCCTGCTCAAGCGGTTGTCTGATTTCAACAACGAGTGGAAGCACTGTGTAAATTTTGATGGCCTCCTTTCTCATGATCTTTCGATTTTGGATGGGGTTCCACAATGCAGCATCTTAGGACATATATTGTTCTTTATTTATATCAATGATCTGTCTGATTCTCTTGAAAACCAACTTTATCATTTTTCTGATGATTGATTCCATCCTGTTTCGAACGATGCATCTCTTGTGAGAGTCAAGCCCCTGCTAAATCAGTTTCATGAGACCTGGACAGATTATAGCCTCTGGTCAGCTCCTTGGAACATGATGTTGAACACCAGTAAGTCACACATTCTCACACTGTCCCTCCACAAGGATCAGCAGTTGAACTATCTGATGCACTTCTCTGGACAGCCACTGGAAGAAGTGCAGTTCCGAGAACTCCTTTTTCCTCGAAGTGCAGTTCTTGGAAGTCAGAGGTTTAGCTTAGAGGTAATAAAGTAATAAAGGTAATAAAGGTTGTGGGTGAGGATGAGAGATGGTATGAGATGGTGGTGAACCTCCTGCTCTGAAGCCCAGCTTGAGGGTAAGAGTTGGATCGGAAAGCCTTTTTGACGTGATTCTCCCAGACAGGTGTTGAAGTGTTATGTGAGCCTGGATTTTTGGAAGGTTAACCAGGTGTGGGTTGCAAAAAGAATGCATACATCCTGAAGTTGATGGAGAGGGTCAGAGGGCTGCAAGAGCAGAGGAAATTTGACCGGAAGAGAGGTGGTATATAACGGAGAGCGACCTGCCTTCAACGTGAAAACAACAAACTCTGTGCTTCTTCCTCATTATGAAAGACTCTGATAATGTTGAGAGCTTCAGATTCCACAGAATCTGGGAGAGAAAGATGAGATGCTGGGGTGCCAGCTCATAGGGGGAGAGCAACACTCCATTGAGCCACGGACATGGGCCTTGTAGACTGATTATGTCTGTTTTTCTTTTTGGAACGACACGGAACAATGGAGTTTGCCCATTTGCTATATGATCAACCCAATGGAGGTCAAGAGACTGAACCTGTTCCAGTGGCTCACTGAATTTGGTGGAAATATCTACAGCAGGTGGGTTTGTTTGACGATCTTTCTGGCGTGACAGGCGAGACTGTGAGGTGATCGAGGATTTTTACGATATATTCCATTTATCAGATCATCATCTAATAATTTTCAGTTCAGCAGATAGTGATGCAGCTACTCTCTGCCTGTCAGTGGAATGAAGGCTGAAAAAGATATGATAATGCAGAGTTGTCTGCAAAAAGGAAGAGAGGGTTTTTCCTAGCATCATAGAGGTCGTTTTTGTGGAGCTTAGATGAGGAACAAGATTGGGCCCAATGCCCTTTCTTGAATGCTGCTTTATAAATAATGTGGAATCTGACTTCCATACGACAGGAGAGGAGAGCGTTCCGTTGATAACAATTCATTTACTCCTCATGAGTGGAGTAAGTCAGAATTCCTGGAATGAAGATAGCTCATGTTTGTATGCCAGAGGCAGATATCTTGGCAAGCGAAGCAGTTTGCAATTTTTAGAATGTTCAAGATATGTCCACGGAGATGGTCCTGCCCACCGAAAGAGGAGCAGTTGCATCTCTCGAGTTGCGTGAACATTGATGGACTCCAAACAAATGATCAGTGATCACACTGTTTGAAAACAGGAAAGACAGCAAGCAGCAATGATTGATTCCATGACTGCTTATAATTGGAAGTAAATTAGTGAAGTATTTGATGCGATCTGTTTCAGCACCTGTTTTGTGGACACGAGTGGTTTGCTGACTTCCAGGCAGACACGAGGCAGCCAAAGAAGGACAGGCTGAATAGTCGCGCAAAGGGAAGAGAAGCAGGAGCTAAAGCAGGATTTGAGACATGGGCACTGATGCTGTCTGGGCGTGTTGCCGAAACCGGTCGAGACTTGTGGAGATCGATTTGGACGCCAATTAACAGGGGTAGACTATATCAGCGGTAGAATGTTTTTCAGTATGAAATCAAAAGCTTGTCAATCTGTGCCAGTTGATCTCCCTGCCAGATGGCATCTCTGACCACGGATGAGGGAGGGAAATTTTGAGTGACGAGTCTTGTTTTTCCCATTTAAATATTCCTTTGTGCAAAGCTTGGTATTATAGACCTGATGTGGCTGTGTCGGAATGAAAATAGTCGTCGTCGGCTTTGGTGACCCATTATTCAACTTATCACGTATTTCTGCTTTTCCACGTGCCCCAGCCATACCCAAGCGTTGTTGTGGATTTGGAGCAAACCTTCAGCTGACCCGAACACACTTATGTAGAGTTAGACAACTGTACAGTTGGGTCATGTTGTGCCACGTCTGGCCTGAACGAAGGGTGTAGGCTGAAAAAGACGTCGTCTGGAGGATGTGGAATTGGCCTTGCTGCTGGGGGCCCCGGCTATACATGTGACAGAGTGAGGGCCTGCGTTGTGGCCATTCAGACGGCGAAGCCACCCTTTGTCTTTTGGAAAAGTGGAACATGCGGACCTCTTCATAATTTGATTATTGTCCACTTAATTAATTCTGTCACTTGTTTTTCACACAAGTAAACCTGAGTTAAAATTGTCGATCTAGTCATTAAATATTTTTTCGAGCACAACGTTGCGCTATCTTTCATAAAAAAAAGCCATATCAAGAATGTTGAAATTGAAAGTTTGTTATGGCTCATAAATCATCTGTGAAATGTTGCAATATGAAGGTTTAATGTCTTCTAAACAAATCATCATCGGCGCTCGATTCTGCATGGTTGATAAGCAAGTCATTTCCTCGGCTATCTCAAGTGATGCTGTGGGGTTTTTTTGTGGGGAGAGGGAGGAGGGGGGGGGGTGTTGCAAAAGGAGAACGATTGCGCATCAATCACATATCTTTGCGATGCATCTTACTGCTTCATTATGGTTTTGTTATTGGCTTTAGAAATACACACTGGACTTGGACAAAAAGGGAATTTGCTATTTCTGGTGGAAAAGAAGATTGATTGATTGATTTATTAATTTTTTTTAATTAATTAATTTATTTATTTATTTTGCGGTTCTTATTTCATAGGTCTCACAAATTTAATTTTCTTTGGACAAGAACCTTTAAAATTGCTTGGTGATACCAATACTCATCGAGATTTGGAAGAGTGGTTGAATGCTGCTTTTAAAATTGTTTTTTGCATTGAGGCAATAAATAATGGCAATTATGAGCTCCGAGTCATTTCAGAATGCAGACATTTTCCTGCTAATGGGATTCTCCGAGTTCAATATCAGCCCCATGCCCCAAGCTGGTGCTTGCGGCTTGTTGACACGGAGCCATTTTTTTTTGCTCTGACTTGAGGCTGTTAACTGCCTTCGTTACCGACATCCTGGGATTATCGATTGGTTATGTACGTCATCGCACGTGGGACATTGTCTTCTCAACGAGCTCATACCCCGATTTGTCATTCTTCCTTTTGTCCGTCATCTGTGTTCCCATCTTCAATTTCACAACTGAAGGTTGGATTTTCACGACGCCTGGTGAAAAATAAATTCACGATCGCCTTTGTTAAGTTTAAACCAAACAAACAATTTTACTCGAGTCATCGTGGAATCGGGAGGTTAAACAACTATTTATTGGTTTGACTCGAGTATTAAGCTTGTTATTTTGACTAAAATTATTGATCAACTTCCTATCTGTCCCATATTGAAGGGTCTAATCAGCTTATTTCCAAAAACTTTTTTTAAAGTGGATCATCCTGGTCAAGTGGGTCATCACCTGACGGCACCTTCAGTTTGGATGGCCATGTCCATTTTGAGCGACATATTATTGATCGTTTAAGTGTGATGGATTAACACGGTGACATATTTTCATCATGAAACGTCTGTTGATGATGCCAAGGATGCCAATCTCCTTTCTCCAGGCTGGTTTTACTTGCTGCATTAATAATGCTGTTGTACATTGCTGTGATGAGCAGCAAAATGTAAATTTACAAACACTTTGATCCTCTTTATATTCTATATTCCCACCCTTATACAGTGTGGGTAGTACTGTCTTGAATTTTCATAATAGTGTCCATCGCAAATTACCCTGATAGCATTTCAGCGTCAACTACAGCATGTGGATTGGCTGGTGGCAGATTATCCCTCCTTGAAGGCCATTGATGAGCCAGCTGGGTTTTACTGACATTCCAATAGTAACATCATCATTCTCTTGAGACTAGCTCCATTTCTAAAAGCTTGGAATCAAAATCCTTAATACTTGCTGCTTTCAGCGAGATTTAAACCCACAACCTGCAGGATGCCTTTCTAGTGTCTTCACCATAAGGCCACCACTATTTACTTGTTTATGTTTTTGCTTCTTTTTGGGGGGGTTTCTTGTTTGGGGTTGTTGTTTTTTTTGTTGTTTTATTATTTTTTAATTGCATATGCACACAATAATTTAGAAATAGTTTTTTTTACCTCCGCCACCGAAGGTGAAGGAGGTTGTTTTCACCCCCTTTCTGTTTGTCTGTTTGTCTGTCTGTCTGTCTGTCTGTGTACAGGATATCTCAAAAGGTTGTCGATGGATCCGGATGAAATTTTGTGGACAGGTTCGGTGTGCGACAAGGACGAACTGATTATATTTTGGTGAAGAATCAGATCCGGATCTGACTACTAGAATTTTTAAAGTGATTCTTCACCATTGAGACATAGTGCTAAAAATGATAAATAGCGCGATATCTCAAAAAGTTGTGGACTGATTCAGTTGAAACTTGGTGGACACGTTGAGTGTGTGACGAATATTGATTCCATTTTGGTGAATATCCGAATCCGGATCTGGATACGAGAATTACTTAATTTATAAAGTGATTCTTCACCATTGAGAGATGGGGGCAAAAACGATATCGTACTGCATAGCATGATATTTCAAAAATGTATTGGGCCTGATATGTTCTCGTGGATCAGGCATTACGTGGAGGAGGTATGCGCTCTTCCGAGTGCCCTTCTAGTTGTATTTGTTTTCATTTCCCACTGGCATGTCTGGTCTACCACACAGGACATGTTGGGTGTGCTTTGCCACGGAGGAAGATGACCGTGCTGCCGAATGGGTGAAGCCTTGCCTGTGTCGTGGTTCAACTAAATGGGTACACCAATCTTGCTTGCAGCGCTGGGTTGATGAAAAGCAGAAAGGCAACAGTACCTCTGCTGTGGCCTGCCCACAGTGCAATGCCGAATATATCATCATATTTCCCAAGCATGGTAAGCAAGTGATGTTCCATGTATTTACGACAATTTCATCCCCAAAATACAGGATCCTGAAATCGAATTAAATTGCTCACCAAAACAACCTTCAGTTATATGATTTAGAAAGTCCATTTACTCCTGAGTTATTCACACATATGAAATGATAGAATATTTTCCAATTCATGTTGAGTTGGGATTATTATCTGTTGTAATGAAGCCAGACATAAGCAAGTGCACTATCCTTGATTTCTTGTTTTATCCTTTCATGGAGGCCGAGATCTGCAAGCATAATAAAGTAGATGCAGGAAAACTCCGCGGTTCTGCCCACCCCAGCCTGGACTGTTTCCGAATGCGAACAACTATTTTTGTTGTGCATGTTTATTACAACGTTGGGAACTGACTTTGTGGATGAATTCTGCCACTGGTCATAAAAAACATGAAATTAGCATTGGCTTTGCAATTGGTATTTGGTTTAAAAAAAAAAAATTATTCATTTAATTATCTTGCTTTCATTAGTCATAAATTGACAATAATGTACACGTACAGGGGGCAAATCGATGCAGATCGAAAAGTCAACCTTGATTGACGGATGAAATCTTCAGCCTGCACTTACTGCCAGCATGCATCCTTTCCTGGTTTAAAACCAATGCAAAGTAACCAACACAGAAGTGCAGAGCAGCACTCACCACAGGATATCGTCGTCCTATCCCGTACGATGATGATGATGATGATGACGTCTTATTGCATTTAATAATTGTACGGTGCGTGTTGTGGTTGTAGAATGTTTTTTGGAAGATATAAGGAAGATATAAGATGGAAGATATATATAAGATATAAGGAAAGGAAGATATATGGAAGTTTTCCAGACAGACAGATATAAGCAACCACATAAGTTTGTAAAATAGCCCTCCGATTTGTCCCAACTCTCTAAATCCTTTTACCCTTGAACTGCGTTTACATAATGGTCTACATTCTTGTCAAGATTGAAATTTTCAGAGCAGGTATAGCACTGAAAATGTTGGAAGATTTCCAGTGCGAAACCTCCTCCGAGATTTTCAAAAGGAATGAGAAAAAATGAAAGTGATCCAACAACTGGTGTAAGAAAGGGCTGAAAATGCTTGGTGAAGATAAGTGGTGGAATAAAATGATGATACCTGCCTGTGTACGGTAAACTAATGGTGGTATGAAGGAAAAAGTGAGGGAAAGGTTAAATAAGTTTTGTTTGTCTATTTGACCTTCAAATATATTAATACATGTAGGTTGTTGAGTACAAAATATGAGAGGAGGGAGCGGGGGGGGGGGGGTGGAGGGGGAATGGGTCAGGAAAATCAGATGAGGGACTGCTGTGGCAGAGGGTGAGCATGCTCTGTAATCCCAGACCCAAAGCACACAAAACCATGACAAGTGGACAAGATAGAGGCAGGGGAATGAATAGATTGACCTCAAAAGTGATCCAGTGCCAATCCATCCATCCATCCATCCATCCATTGGGACCATACTCTGTACAGAGCATTGGCACTGCCGAAGGAGTCTCCTTGGCTATTGGGTATAATCCTTGACAGGTCGCCACTCCGACACAGGATACCAGCAAGTTGGCACTCATTTTGCCAACCTCGAAAGGATGACAGGCAGAGTCAACCCCACCTGGTATTAATTCAACAGCCGAGGGGGATTTGAACTCAGGAATCCGAGACAATCGAATGCCTGAGGTTGAGATGCAACTAGCAGGTCTGAAAAATGTATCCTTCCTGGCAAACTCGAATGCAATCAATAAGAGATGATGATAATAATATTAATAATAATAATAACAATAACGAGGAAAAAAGACATAAAATGTCATTGCCCCCATTGTTTTAGTAATTTCGCTGAACGGAGTTAAAGGGCTAGCCCATATTTATTTGCCAATAAATGGCTTGCCAGTTTTCAAGTCGACCATCTTTGATCAGATCGCAAAATAAGT